>CAUOFW020009255.1:0-12432 GCA_963454935.2 Ilex paraguariensis | reverse complement strand
GATTATCGATTTGTGATTAGTTGGACTAGGAATATAAATAGTTCACCTTAGCCAAAAGACTAAGGCTACATCTACTATCAACAGAGTTTTTTACTCGTTGGATTTATATATTCAACGGTTTGCGAAATGCCTCTGGTAAGTTTGGGGACTTGCGGTCCACTTACAAAGGATAAGGGGTTAGGTATTCTTTCTTAGTTTTCTGCGTTCTTTTGCTTCTTAGCACTCACCGATCTTTTTTTTTTTTTTTTTTTCTGTTGGGGGGAGAGAGAGAGCTCTCGTCCTCTTCTTATCGTTATCCATTAATACCAGTATTTCCCTTCTCTTCATTTTGGAGCGAATCCGACCTTTTGATGGAAAAATTTGTTGTTTCTTCCTCTTCCGAATTGGAATTCGTTAGTGGGGAGGTCGAGGAGACCACCACAGCTTCCTCCAGTAGGCGTTCCCTTTCTGTCGGCGGTGGAGTCCCTGAGTCTGCTCTCGGAGCTTCATCCCTGGTGCCTTCAGCGGAGGCAGTACCTCTTTCTGTCCTGCCTTTTGGTTCTCCGGCTCGAACAAAGAAAAGGAAATCCGAGCCGGCTTTGCCCCCTGTTTCTAAAAAACGAACTCGTCGCGACCTGTCTAACTTGACTTGTTGTGCGGAGGGGAACCCTAGTTGTCTTGATGATGAGGATTTGGAGGAGTTGAGGCGTGAGTATCATTTTTCCTGATTTCGTGAAATTACATTTCCCCGGAAAGCACGAAAGATGCAATTCTATCCTCCTCGGACTCACTTGCTTCTTCGAGTCTGCATTCCGGGCTGGTCTTTGATTTCCTATCTATCTCTTCATTTGGAATGTTCTTGGATTCTACAATGTCTGCCTAGCCTAACTGTCTCCCAACAGTTGGGGCCTCCTGGTTGGTTTCCTCGTCCATTGGTTTGAGAGCGGGAACCTTCCCCTTCCCTCTATATGAGAATTTGCTTTCCTTTTCCAGTTGAAGTCCTCTCCTTCCTCAGGTTTCTTATATTTTGCTAAACGACTAAAGGTGAAGACTCTGATCTCTGGGCTTCCATCTTCCAATAAAAGATGAAAATCGAGGTTTTTTTTTGCCAAGGGTGATTCCTGGGAGTTGCTAAGGGAGCCTGTCAACGTTCCTCGTGTTCCAAGATCTTGGGGGGTCCCAAGGAACACTCGTAAGGCTAATCTACCGGTCGCATTTCTCTTTGTTATCTTCTTTTCTCCTCCTTTTTTTTGTGTTTCTAACTTTTGATCCGGTTTATAGAATTCTGCCTAGTACTTGGCACAAATGAGGCAGCCCGAATTGCTAGAATTGAGGTTTTTGGGTTGAGGGATTTCTTTGACTTAGTGACTGACGAAAACCCTGCTAAACACGGATTGGGACCGCCTATTATTCGAGCTCTAGAGGTTGCACCACCTTCTGCCTCCCAATCAGGTGACATGGACCAAGATCTGATCATGGCAGTGTTTTTGGATACTGAGCAATCGAGAAAGAGGGGGAGATTGGCGAAGGGAGGCCAGTTGGCACCCAAGGAGGCGTCGGTTACTAGGCCCGTACCCACTTCTTCGGGACAAAAAAATGGAGTCGTTCCTCTCCGAGGGGATGCTGTCATGCCCCCGCCTTCTCCTGCACTTTCCAAGGGTGACACCGGCTCGGAGGGGGCTTTAGTGGACAAGCTCGGCTTTTTGGCTCTTCATTCTACCTCACCTGAGGCGATTCCTTCAAAGGGTAAGAAATGTGAGTTCGCCCTATCTAAGTTTGACGAGCGTGAGGGGGGGGGCTTTATTCGCAATCCTGAGGCCGCAGTGGCTGCTCTGTCAGAACTGATCTCTACGTCGGACCCTCAGTCGGTGATGGAGGTTCCCTTTAAAAGGAAGATCCAGCATGCCCTCCAATGCCTGACTGAGGTATTCCCTTGTTCCGTTTTTCCATTTAGTTGTTCTTGAATTCTTTTCCTACTTTTTGCATTGATCAATCCCCTTTTTCTTTTGCAGTCGCTCGCTTGTGTGAAGATGTTAGATGTCCGTCATGAGTGGGATCTCCAGAAGGCTAAGGATGCTCTTGATGTCATGACGGTTAGCAAGGACGCTGCCGAGGTGAAGCTACAAGTTTTGGTTTCTGAGGTCTCAGAATTGAAGAGGATCAACAATGAGCTGGACTCCCGCCATCAGGACCATATTGCACTCAAAGAATCGCAGATCAGGGGTTTAGAGGCTAAGCTCAAGGCTAAAGATGCAGACCTCGCGGCCAAGGATGACGAAATCAAAGCCAAGGCTGTAGACCTGAAGGCCAAGGATTTCGAGCTGTCATCTTTGCGGGCCCGAGTGTCTGAGCTATTGAAAAAGTGCACCTTAGCCTTTGTGGATGGGTTCCTAAACTGTAGGGAACAGATAGAGGATGCTCATCCGAACCTCAACTTGTATTCCTTTACGCCGCGTCTTGAGTTCAAGAAGAGGTCCGCGACTGCTAAAGAGGTCGTGGTGCCAGGGGCTAAGGGGGCTTCCATTTCTGAGGAACCCGATGTCTCAGCCGAGAAGGCTGACGAGGGACTCGACGGCAGCGATAAGGCGGCTACCTCAGGTGGACCTGTAGTTGTTTCTCCCTTTTCATTTTTGGTGATTCGATGAGGATCTTTGTAGTATTCTATCTTTGTAATTTTTAGTTTAGAACGACTTCTTACTAGGAATGTCGTTGTTCTCTTATTGCTTGTAAACGATATCTTCCTCTCTGGTTCTGTTGAATGACAACGATGATATTGTTTGCTGACTTCGAGATCCCTAATTTATGGTTCGCGAGTTATTTTCATGTGGCCGTAGTGGGGCCAAGGCCTTGGCCTTGTGTAGCCGAGCTGCCTTGGCCCTCTTCCAAGGTGGGTTAATCGTAGACTAGGGTGAGATGGTAGATTCAGCCAGAAGTCCCATACTCCTTCCTTTAAGTGTTTTCTTGTGAATCATGGGGTCATTTTAGTCTTTTTGCATACCTTTCTCCGTACTCTAGACATGACGGTTTCATCTATTAAAGAACGTGCGCCGCCAGTGGGGATAGTGGCTCGTTGATCGTGACGCTTCGGTGATTCCCACGACGTCACGCGTTCCTTACTTAAATGCGAGGGACGTGCATTAATTACACCTGGCTGAGATGATGGATGTACGTCAACTTGGATTATAAATGGGCGTTTTATGGGGACTGAATGCCTTTCCTTATGCGTTAGAACTTTTTGCTTTCTCTGTGGTCGCGACTTTTCACCTTCAGTGTCTTGCCTTAGGAAGATATTTTCCTCCTGTTCTCATGGCTAGGGTCCCTCTCTTTTCTCGCGATGTTATGAAATGTCTCTTTCCCGATGTTGAGGTTAGTGAGATTAGGGAGGAAGAGGCTCATATTCTTGCCAGGCGTTTTGATATCCCGCCTGGTGTGGTTGTGAGTCATGTTGATTCGCGTAGTTTTCATTGTTTGGTTCGGGACGAAGCTTGTTTCTTTGAGGCCCCTTTCTTGTTAGGGCTACAGTTCCCCTTTCCCTAATTTATCAGAGAAGTCTTGCATTTTTTTGGTTTATGTTCCGCCATGCTCCTTCTTGCAGCCTAGGCGGTCCTGCTAGGCTTTGCAGCGATGTGGGGGAGGTTGTTTCCCCAGTCTAAGGCTACTATTCCGGAGTTTCTTCATTTGTTTTGTCCCGAGGAGGTGTCTGAGTTTTACCATTTTACTCCCAAGAGGGGAGGAGAAGTTTTTATTTCTGACCTTCCTCCGGAGCCTGAAAGGTGGAGGAGGAGGTATTTCTTAGTTTCTGGAGTTGGCTGGGAATACGGGGCCCATTTTCTAGCGATTGCCAAGGTCCTTACTGAATGGGGTCAGCGTAGGAATCTGGGTAGGTTCCTATCTATTGTTTTTCTTCTGTTATGTTCGTTAATCGTGGAGGGATCCTAATAAGCCTAGGTTATTACATCTTCTTCGAGTGGTGATAACTTTGTTTGCCTTTATGGTTGCAGGCGAGCTGCCGCCTTTATCGGGGGAGGAGCTGACCAGAGTCGGATATGTCCGGGCTTGTCCTCCATTTTCGTTTATGGAGCTGATTTGTCACGCTCCATCCTCTTCGTCGAGTAGCCGTGAGTATTCAACCTTTCGCCATTGTTCATAGTTTTGTCGGGGCCCTTACTTTTCTCTTTGGTCTTTTTATGCAGTTCCTTCGTACTTGGTTACACAATGGGGGGCGATCCTGGAGCAGGTCGATCAAAGGAGGCGAGCCATGAGCTCCGAGCCTCCTGCCAAGAGGGCTCGTCAAGGAGGGGATTATACGGGCTCCGCTCCGGGCGTTGGCAGTGAAGTCCCGATCTCACCGCCGACTACCAGGTCCCCGTCTGGTGCCGCATAGGCGGTGGTACCTGAGCTGGGGTCTGTTACGACGGCGGGTTGAGTTGTGGTTAATGTTGTAACAGGACCGGTTCGACGAGGTTTCGACTCCACCGGTGTCGCTAGCCCGAGGGCAGTCTGCTGAGGAATGTGAGTCTGAGCAGCCGCGCGTTGATGGGATTGATCCCTCAGGCTGACCTGAGATGTTCCATGGACCTTCCTTTTCGGGCCGGCAGCCAAAAAACGCTTCTTGAGGTAATCCTACCTTCTGCTTCGTAATTCCCGCCTTTGCTTCTGTAACGCTTTTAATTTTTCTTTCTGCTTAGTCTGCGACACATGTCTGCGCACTTGGGACAAAGATTCATACTTTGAGGAATGAGCTTCGGGAAGTTCATCGACGGAATCTCAACCTCTTGAACTGGGGTCTGGCCACCGAGGCAGAATTGGAGCGGGCTCTCGACCAACAAGCTTAGATTTTTGAACAGTTGGTTGTTAGCACTTCTGTCAAGGTGTCTCTTCTGGAGGAATTGGCTCATTCTAGGAAAGATTGTGATGCCTGGACTTGGGAACTACTTGATTCTGCTGTTGCTCAGTCTTTACTGGAGGACCAACTGAAGGACTTGCAAGCCACAAATGTCGAGTTGGGCAACTCTTTGGCGGTTGAACGTCAGGTGGTTGAGAGTTAGCGAAAGGAGATTGAAAAATCCCGACTGGAGGCTGCCAAGGCTTTTGTGGATGGTTTTTTTAATTTTATCGACCAGGCAATTGAGGAATTCCCTAACTTGGATCTTGGGCGGTTTCAGCTACGGTTTGATGCTCCTCCGGGTGATGGTGCTTCTGATGCTGTTCCACCGGGTCCTTCCTCCGAACAGCTTTAAAGATCTGTTTTTGTATTTTTTGATTGTTTTGTTTTTTGTAAACACTTTTTAGTAATGAAATTTGTCTTGTCTGTAAACGCTTTTTGGTGATGGAAATTGTAAGCACCTTTTTTTCTTTTCCTTCTATGTTTTCTGATGTGATGTGTCTGTTCTGCTGGTACTCCTAATACTCCTTGCCCCTTGCTCCAAAGAGGCCTTGGTCTGTTTGGAGTAAATGTTAGTTTCTGGGCGGCTTTTGGGCTACGTGCAGCCACATGATTTTCGGGTAGCGTGCGAAACGACTGTTCATTTAAGCTAACTGTTAAACGGTTCACCCACCTCTCCGAATCTTGCATCCTTATTTATTGTTATTTCGTCTACGAGATTCTAACGGTCGTTTTCTCTGGGCTATATATTCTCAAATACTTCAAGTAATAGCACTCCCACTTCCTCACAAAGATCTTCTTTCCCAGACGCTTGACTCTCTTTGATGCTCATTTTCTTAGAGGCTTGGACTAATGGCTCCTTCCTCACTTTTTAAAAGCCGCGCTCGAGAGTCTCTGAAGGGTGATTGATACTCTATCTTCCTGCTTTCATCCGCACTCACTGCGGCAGATGCTACTCAGCTAAGGGGTCTCTATGAACTGCCTGCGAATCTGGTTGTTAGGGTCTCATCCCCTGATGAGCCTTGCAATATGTCTGCTCTGGGAGAGTTTACTTTTTTTTAGGGGGCCTTTGCGTGTGGCCTTTGTCTCCCTCTTCATCAGGACTTTGTTCGGATTCTTTCTCATTATGGTCTGTGTCCCACTTGACTTTCCCCTTCGGGATAGACTGCTTTGGTTGGTTTCTTTATCTTTTGGCAAATGCAGGGTATCGAAGCTTTCCCTACTGTTTCTGAGTTTTTCTACTTTCTTTATCTTTCCTTTGACTTTTCACCTTCTTTTTACTCTCTCATTTTTAAGTGGTACTTCCACCCGCCTCTCGTTGCTGACATTCCCCCTCTCCCGATGGGTGGGCCCAACACTTCTTCTTTGTATTGGGAGACTCGTGGGAGCCTGTGGTGGATGAAGGGTGTCGCCTTTGGATCCCTCGCTCTTGGGGGAACTTCAGGGAGAGAGGTAATTGTTCTTTGTGGATTTTAAACCAGTTTTTGCAGTTAAATGTTGTACTGACCTTGTTTCTGCTGGCATTATGTTGTGCAGGTATTCCTTGCATTACTCCGCAGGAGGCATCCAATGTTCGCAAGGTTGAAAAAGCTTCTCCCCTTTCCTATTTTGCCCTTGTTACCCCTCAGAACTCGCCTCACCCGTTATAGGATAGAGGGAAGCTCGACTAGGATCCAGGTCGCGCCTTCCCCGCCCCGTGAAACGGAGGCTGAAGTGGAGGTATTGAAGAAGAGGTTGGTGGAGGTGGAGAACGAAAGAGATGCTTTGAAGGTGGAGCATACTCGTTTGCAGGAGGTAAATGCCCTGTTGGAGAAAAGAGATCGCAAGTTGAAAGGGGTTGCTAGGAAGGACCCAAAGAGGGGAGGAGAATTTTGATCATGCTGCTCCTATGTCCCGGTTGTCGTTGCTTCTATATCCCAGTTGTTGCTGCTTCTATGTCCTGCCAGTCTTTGCCAGTCGTTGCTTCTATGTCTCTATGACTTTGCTAGTTCTCCCTTTTTTTTTGACGTATTGGCCGTAGTGCTGGCCTATCTTGACTTAATGAAAACTACCCTTTTACTATTGATCTTGTGTTGTTGCGCTTTAGGCCTGTGTTTTGGATTTGGATTGATAGACCTCTGTATTTTTGGGCCTTTATATTGGTTTGTCTTCATTCTCTAAGCTTATGAGCTCTTTAAACACTTAGGCTGAAAAACCTGCCTTTTTCGAGCTTACGAGCTCTTGTCGCTCCACGCTTATGAGCTCTCTTAGGTAGAAAAAACCTGTATTTTTTGAGCTTACGAGCTCTTAAACACTTAGACTGAAAATCTAGTTGCTCCGAACTTACGAGCTCTCTTAGACTGAAAACATACCTTTTTTGAGCTTACGAGCTCTTAAATATTTAGGCTGAAAAGTCTAGTAGCTCCGAGCTTACGAGCTCTCTTAGGCTGAAAAGTCTGCCTTTTATGAGCTTACGAGCTCTTAAATACTTAGGCTGAGAAACCTAGTCGCTCTGAGCTTACGAGCTCTCTAAAGTTGAAAAACCTACTTTTTTTGAGCTTACGAGCTCTTAAACACTTAGGTTGAAAATCCTAGTCGTTCCGAGCTTACGAGTTGTCTTAGGCTGAAAAGCCTGCCTTTTCTAAGCTTACGAGCTTTTAAACACTTAGGCTGAAAAGCCTAATCACTTCGAGCTTATGAGCTCTTTAGGCTGAAAAGCCTGTTTTTTCTGAGTTTACGAGATCTTAAACACTCAAGCTGAAAAACCTAGTCGCTCCGAACTTACGAGTTCTCTTAGGCTGAAAAGCCTGCCTTTTCTGAGCTTACGAGCTCTTAAACACTAAGGCTGAAAAGCCTAGTCGCTTCGAGCTTACGAGCTCTCTTAGGCTGAAAAATTTGCCTTTTCTGAGCTTACAGGCTCTTAAACACTTATGCTGAAAAGCCTAGTCGCTTCGAGCTTATAAGCTCTCTTAGGCTGAAAAGCTTGCCTTTTCTAAGCTTACGAGCTTAAACACTTAGGCTTAAAAGTCTAGTCGCTTCGAGCTTACGAGCTCTCTTAGGCTAAAAAACCTGCATTTTCTGAGTTTACGAGCTCTTAAACACTTAGGTTGAAAAAGTTCCTTCCTCAAAAAGAAAAACTCTTTTGATTTCCAAGGGAAAAATTTCATGACAATCCTTCTTCTTCTATTACAGAATGTTCTCGTGAAGTTATTGGTAGTAACGTTTCAAGTGATCCGCATTCCATGAGTGCTGCAAGTTACACCCCTCTTCTGTCTGCAGCTCGTAATTTTCAGGTCGGACTATTCTCTTCACAAGATAAGGTCCTTCCCAGTTGGGACCGAGTTTGCCATGGGAGGGGTCCAGCCTGGCTGGGAGAAGCTTTTTCAGCACCAGGTCGCCTGACTTGAAACTTCTTCTTCTTACCCGTCTGTTGTAAAATCAGGCCATGTCCCTTTGGTAGGAGAATATTCGTTGTAGTGCTTCATCCCTTTTTTCGTTGAGGAGGTCGAGGTTTATCAGTAAGGATCTCTTGTTTTGCTCGGAATTAAAGAGTTCGGCCCTTGCTGAAGGAATGCCAACCTTGACCAGAGCCATTGTTTCTGTCCCGTACGCTAAGCTGAAAGGTGTCTCGCCAGTTGCTATCCTCATGTTGTTCGGTACGCCTATAGTACCGTTTGGAGGTGATCTACCCATTGTGACTTTGAAACTTTCAACCAGGTTTTCAACACCAACTTGATCGTTCTGATGGTTACTTCGGCTTGCCCATTAGCCTGTGGGTGTGTGGGAGCTAAAAAATAATTCCAGATCCCTAATCCTTCGCAAAAGCCCGTGAATGTAGGATTATCAAATTGCTTCCTGTTGTCCGAGACGACTGCTTTTGGGACACCAAAATGGCATATGATGGATTTTCAAACGAAGTTTTTGATTTTCTGTGCCGTAATCTTGGCCAGAGGATCTGCTTCAACCCATTTTGTAAAGTAATCTACTGCAACCACGATGAACTTGCACTGTCCTACTTTAGTTGGCAGAGGGCCTAGGATGTCTAAACCCCATTACTGAAAGGGCCAGGGGCTGACCACGGGGGTGAGTTGCTCTGGTGGATAGTGTGGCAAATTGCCGTGAATCTGGCAAGTTTGATATTTATTTACTATCTCATTGGCATCCTTGGACATGATTGGCCAAAAGTATCCTTGCCGCAGCGCCTTATTCTCCAACGCCCTCGCTCCAATGTGGCTTCCGCACATCCCTTCGTGTATTTTTCTCAGGATGTAATATGCTTTAGGCTCAGATACGCATTTTATTAGTGGAAATGAAAAACCTCTTTTGTACAAGTTACCTCTGACCAGCGTGAATCTTACCGCCCTGGATCTCAACTTCGTGGCTTCCTTTGGGTCTTCGGGTAGAATTTCGTCTAGTAGGAATGATCTAATGGGGTCCATCCAGGAAGCCTCTCCGTCAACTAGGAGGGTCTGAATTTCTTCGTTTAGCTCGACGTCGAGCCGTACGCTAGGCTGGGTCAGTGTCTGACGGGTATCTACCCAGGGAGGCCTTGTTCGTCGGTGGTAGCCAGCTTGGCCAGGGCGTCAGCCCGACAATTATCTTCTCGGGGAACTTGAACCGGTTCGGCTGATACAAATTTCCTCAGGAGCTTCCGCACTTTGGTTACGCAGAGTGCCATCTTCTCGTCTCTGGCAGTGTACTCTTCCTCGACTTGTCTTACCATTAGTTGCAAGTCACTGTAGATCATGATCTGCTGTGCTTCCATTGATAGAGCCAGGTTTAAGACGGCTATGAGTACTTTATATTCCGCCTCATTGTTGGACGCTTGAAAGTTGAATTTCAGGGCATATTCTTGGTCGTAACCCTCTAGGGATGTAAGGATGAGGCCTGCTCCGCATCCTTGGGCATTTAAGGCCCCATCTACGTACAACTTCCACGTCAGTAAGCCGTCGGGGTCTTCAATACTCTCCTCGGGTGGTGCGGTAAACTCGGCCAGAAAGTTAGCCAGGATTTGCCCTTTGACCACAGTTCTGGGCTTGAACTTGATGTCGAACTCGCTAAGCTCCATTTCCCATTTGACGAGTCTTCCCGAGGCCTCCGATTTATGCAGGACTTGTCTCATTGGTTGGTCTGTCGGGATCTCGATAGTGTGGGCCTGGAAATATGGCCTTCGTCTTTGGCTGCCATCAATAAAGCTAGCACAAGCTTTTCCATTTTTGGGTACCTCTCTTCGGCTCCTCGGAGGGCCTTGTTGCCGAAGTAGACGGCTGTTGGATTCTTTCTTTGTCTTTTACTAGGGCAGCCTAACCAAAATTCTGATACGGCCATATAGAGTCAGTATGTCTCCTTCTTTAGGACTCACCAGCACGGGTAGGGAGGCCAGGTAAGCTTGAGGGCTTGAAAGGCCTCGTCACATTTCTTGTCCCACCGAAATGCTAGTTTTAACACTTTAAAGAAAGGCTGTCATTTATCACTGGATCGCGAGACGAAGCGGTTAAGCGCCGCTATTCTTCCTGTTAGGCGCTGCGTTTCCTTGGTGTTGGTAGGGGGTTTCATTTTGAGGACGACCTTAACCTTTTTGGGATTTGCTTCGATGCCCCTGCTGTTGACTATGAACCTAGGAACTTCTCTGTTGATACCCCAAAGGCGCATTTTGCCGGGTTCAACTTCATTATGTATTGGCGCATAATCTCAAAAGATTCCCCGAGATAGTGGATATGGGATTCGGCCTTGAGTGATTTTACCAGTATATCGTCTATGTACACTTCCATGGTCAGGCCGAACTTTTCGCTAACATTCTGTTGACTAGTCTCTAATAAGTAGCTCTAGCATTTTTTAAGCCGAAGGGCATCACTTGGTAGCAATATACCCCTTGTTCTGTGATGAACGATGTATTCTCCTAGTCGTTGGGGTCCATTCTGATTTGATTGTAGCCCGAAAAGGCATCCATGAAACTGAGGAGCTCGTGGCCAGCGGTTGCGTCGACGATCAGATCTATTCGAGGTAAAGAGAAACTATCCTTGGGGCATACCCGGTTCAGGTCGGTAAAGTCGATATAAAGTCGCCATTTGCCATTCACCTTTCTTATGAGCACGACATTGGCCAACCAAGTCGGGTAATGAACCTCCCTAATGGCCTTGGCCCGCAACAGCTTAGCTACCTCCTCGTTAATGGCTTTTTGCCTTTCCGGTGCGAAGCTTCTTCTCTTTGCTTGATAGGTTTACAGCTTGAATCAACACTCAAACGATGCACAATCACTGTGGGGTGTATTCCCTCCATGTCCTCTTGTTTCCAGGCGAAAGCATCAACATTTGCCTTTAGGAACGAGATGAGTTTCTCCTTCATGGACGAACAACATTGAACCTATGAACACCACGTGTCCCGGGTCTTCATTCAATGCACGGGCTCTAACTGCTCCATAGGGGTAGGCCTGGTATCTAATTCGTCTCTCATGTCCAGGTCCTTGAGCTGGACTGATTCCACCTCCCTTTGTTTCATCAACGTAACGTAGCATTCTCTAGCCAAGCGTTGGTTCCCCCTGACTATGCCAACCCCATTTTTCGTGGGAAATTTCATCACCAAATGATATGCCGAAGGTACTGCTTTGATGGAGTTGAGAGATGGCCTACCTAGCAGGATGTTGTAGGCGGATGGAACGTCTACTACCAGGAACTGAGCGCTGGTCATAGCCTGCCAGGGTTGTTCCCCGACGGTGAGGATAGTTGGATGGATCCAACTAGGACACCTTTTTCGACCTTTCTATGCCCAGTTGGTTGAAAGCCGACAAGAAATGATATCATGGAGCTTTCATTGTCGACGAGTACTCAGTGTACGATTTTGTTGGTGACGATCGCCTTTATGACTAGGGGGTCGTCATGTGGCTACTGGCATTCTCTGAGGTCTGCATCCGAGAAGATGATCTCCATTTCTCGGCGTGGCACCTTTCGTACGGTATGGATTTCAAGGTGATCTTTCGAACGTGCCTTCCGAGCATGTGCTCTACGTGCTGAGCTTGATTTGCCTCTTCCAACGAACTCGCCCAGAGATCACGCGGATTTCACCAAGGGCTTGTTGGTGCTGCTGCGGGGGTTCTGGGGCAGCTCGGTCTTCTCAACCTTGATTATTCTGAGCTCTTCCATCTCGCATTAAGTAGTGGCGCAAGTGTCCCCTCTAGATGAGATATTCTATCTCTTTCTTGAGTTGTATGCAGTCGTTCGTCTTGTGGCCGGTATCTTTGTGGTACTCACAGTACTTAGTGGCGTCCCGCCTGTCGGGTCAAATTTCATTCGCGGTGGCCATCAGATGAACCTCTCGTTTTGGACCTCATAGAGGACCTGAGCGATCGAGGTGACAAGGAGTGGGAGTCGAGCTGGAGCATACCACGGCTGTAGCTTCTGCGGAAGAGGTCCTAGTTGATCTCAGACATTTTCTCTCCTTTTAGGGGAAGGCTCTCTTTCTCTTCTCGGGGATCGGTTGCGCCTTTTCTCTCTTTTGGGGCTATGGTCTCGCTTCTTCTTGTCCCCTTTCGGCGTTGTCGAACTTCCTTTTAGGCGAAGAACTTCTTCGTCGCTGATGTACTTTTCATCCTT
>CAUOFW020009254.1:0-12436 GCA_963454935.2 Ilex paraguariensis | reverse complement strand
ATTTCTGGACGACGGAGGTAAGTCCCATGATCTTCATCATGGGTGAGGTACGTTGTTCCGTGCACATAATCTTGTTTATGTATAATTTTGTTTGTATATATTTTATTTTATGTGGAGGCGGAATGACCGAAATTGATTTGTTAGACAAACTTGGCCCCTACTATGAATATTGACCAAGAACAATCCGAGGATGCAGGTGACAATTTGACAATAATAGGTACAAATCCAATGTCCAAAGGGGTGCAAATCCAAATGTCCAAAGGGGTGTAGGACCACAAGAACCCCAAATACCCAATCCAAGAATGAATTTTCCCCCTCTCGTGAATGAGGGAATAATTTTCAAATGGATCCCCCGTTGAGGTCAATGAGGGATTTCCTACAACCAACACGAATACCACACCATCATGCATCCTCTTTTTCGGTCCAAGCTCATCTTTTTATAGTTAAGCCAGGGATGTTGCACTAATTCTCACGTTCAACGAACTTGAAACTCAAGCCCCTATTCACACATAAGGGATTTGAGGAAATAGTTGCAACATCCTCCTCAATCATGGGATGGAAGAGATAGCTAGAATAAAATTGTTTCCCTTTTCCCTGAAAGACAAGGCAAAAATGTGGCTTATTTCCTTAAGGCCTCGAACCATCACATCGTGGAGCCAAATGATTTTTGAGTTTTTGAACAAATTCTTTCCGGTGCATAAAACCACCACCCTAAAAAAGTAAATTCAAAACTTTTTAGAAAAGCCCAATGAGCAATTCTATCAATGTTGGGAGAGGTACAAGAAATTGCTACAATCCCTTCCACATCATGGCTTTGAACCATGGCAATTGGTGAGTTTCTTTTATGAAGGAATCACACCGGGCCATCGACAGTTCATTGACATGATGTGTAATGGAGAGTTTTTGAACAAAGACCCTGATGAGGCCTTAGATTACTTTGATACATTGGCACAAAATGCACAATCATGGGACATTACAGATCCACTGATGTACCAAGGTCTTCTCCCTCAAAAGAGTGGCCAAACTCAAGGGGAAAGGATTTATGATTTAAGAGACCGGGAAGACTTGTTTTCAAAATTGCTAAATTGTCAAGGAAAGTTGAGAGTCTTGAAGTCAATAAGAGACACGAGGTGTCTAATGTGTCACGAACCGAGGAGGGTTGTTCAATTTGTAAATGTATGGAGCATTCCCTATCGGATTGCCCAAACATTCTGACCCTTAAAGAAGCGTACCATGAACAAGTCCATGCCTTCAACCAATGAGGCAATCATTTTCTCCCAATTCGAATACTTACAATCCGGGTTGGAGTAATCACCCAAATTTTAGTTGGAGAAATGAAAACTTCATTCCTCATGGTTCAAGTGCATATGCATCTCCCATGCCTCCCAAGCAAAACCAATACCATGGCCAAGGGCAAGCATCTAGCTCTCAATACCCCCGGACCAATCCACAAGGGTATTCATCAAACCCACCACCACAGAATTTTTCACCAAATCCACCTCCACAAAGTTTTTCTCAAGAACCGTCCAATCCATCCACATACCAACCTCCTCACAAAAGAATTTGGAGGATATGGTTCATTCCTTCATTCAAAGCCAAATCGCCATCAATACCCAATATGGCATCATCCATAAGGGCATCTCAACAAGAAAGGGGAAGTTTCCCGCTCAACCACAAGAGAACCCTAGGGGTCAACACCTTGTTGAGTCATCGAAACCTTCGAGAGAGAGTTACGAGCAACTCAAAGTTGTCACCACCCTCCGCAGTGGCAAAAAAATTGACAAATCATTTTGCCAACGGTCACACCCAAAACCACATTGCCAAAAGAAAAAGATATCTTGGGTAATGCCGACAAGATGAGGTGAGTGAAGAGAAAGAAAGAGAGGTTGTTGAGAAAGAAAAATTAATTGATGATTGTGTGTTTATTCCTCCCATGCCTGCCCTTTTCCCAAGTCATTTGAAGCCACTTGTCAAGGTGGCTAATTATACTGATATTTTGAAAATATTTAAGCAGGTGAAGATTAACATTCCACTCCTCGACGCCATCAAGAAATTCCATCATGTGCTAAGATTTTAAGGACTTATGCACGGTGAAGAGAAAATTGAATGTCCACAAGAAAACATTCCTCACCGAGCAAGTGAGCTCAATATTGAGGACCAACACTCCTCCCAAATTCAAAGACTCAGGTTGTCCAACCATAGCCATCACCATTGGAAATTGTCGAGTGGAGCAAGCACTCCTCGATTTGGGGGCAAGTGTGAATCTTCTCCCCTACTCGGTGTACCAACAGTTGCAGCTTGAGGAGTTGAAGCCCACCTCAATCACGCTTCAATTGGAAGATCGTAGTATCCGTACACCAAGGGGAGTAGTTGAGGATGTCTTAGTTCAAATTGATAAATTTTACTTCCCTGTCGATTTCATTGTGCTTGATACACACCCTGCTGCAAACCTTAGCTCCCAAATTTCGTAATACTTGGAAGACCCTTCCTTGCTACATCTAATGCCGTGATAAATTGCAGGAATGGTCTAATGAAGTTGGCATTTGGGAATATGACAATGGAGCACAATGTATTCAACTTGGCAAAACAACCAGGTGATGATGAGGAAGTAAGTGAGGTCAATAGAATCGACACTTTAGTTTAGGAGCACTTGGAGCTGGAGAGGATATTGAAATTCAAGGAAGAAGGAATTATGGATCTTGAGAATTATGATGAGCAAGAGGAGGTAGAAGATTTGAAAGGGATGGAAAGGTGGATCCCTACATTCGAAGAGTTACCCCATTGAAAAAAGAAAATTTTTCCATCGGATGAACAAAAGCCCAACTTGGAGTTGAAGCCCTTGCCCTCCCATTTGAAGTACGCCTATCTTGGGGAAGGTGAAACATTTTTTGTGGTCATTAGCTCTACATTGAACATGGAACAAGAAAAAGAACTCTTTGAGGTATTGAGAAATCATAAAGGAGCAATTGGGTGGACCATTACGGATATCAAGGGAATAAGCCCTCTCATTTGCACCCACCGCATATATCTTGAGGAGGATTCCAAACCTTCTCGACAACCACAAAGACGGTTGAATTCCATCATGAAGGAGGTGGTAAGGGATGAGGTTCTAAAACTACTTGATGTGGGGATCATTTTTCCAATTACCGATAGTAAGTGGGTTAGCCCCACACAAGTAGTACCTAAGAAATCCGGAGTTACAGTGGTTGAGAATGATGAGAATGAGCTTATACCTACAAGAGTAATCACTGGATGGAGGGTGTGCATTGATTACCGAAAGCTAAACGCTTGCACAAGAAAAGACCACTTCCCATTGTCATTCCTCGATCAAGTTCTAAAACGAGTAGCGGGGCATCTATTCTACTATTTTTTAGATGGATACTCCGGCTACAATCAGATTGAGATTGCTTTGGAGGATCAAGAGAAGACCACTTTCACGTGCCCCTATGGTACCTTTGCCTACCGCTGCATGCCATTTGGACTGTGCAATGCTCCGGGGACTTTTCAACGCTGTATGATGGGAATTTTCAGTGACATGGTGGAAAAGATAGTGGAGGTCTTTATGGATGACTTTTTGGTATTTGGGGATTCATTTGAGGGATGTTTGGCAAACTTGGAGAAAGTTCTAACAAGATGTGAGAAGAAGAATCTAGTCTTGAATTGGGAAAGTGTCACTTTATGGTGGCAGAAAGAATTGTGCTTGGCCATATAATTTCGGCAAGGGGTATTGAAGTCAATAAATCCTAGGTAGAGACCATCTCCAACCTCCCCACACCAAGAGCCATCAAAGGCATTCGGTCGTTTTTGGGCCATGCAAGTTTTTATAGTCGATTTATAAAGAATTTTAGTGCATTGGCCCAACCCTTGACCAACCTGCTGTCTAAGGAGGTCCCATTTGAGTGGTCGGATGATTGTGAGACATCCTTTAAAAAACTTAAAAGCATGCTAGTCACACCTCTAATCATGCGACCACCCAATTGGGATCTACCTTTTGAGCTCATGTGCGACGCGAGTGATTACGCAGTCGGCGCAGTGCTCGGTCAGAGGGAGGAAAATAGACCATATGTGATACACTATGCTAGCAAAACACTTAATGAGGCTCCGATGAATTACACTACCACGGAGAAAGAATTGGTAGCAGTAGTATTTGTCTTAGATAAATTCTGTGCTTACATCATTGGTTTGCCTATTTTTGTCTTTACTGATCACTCTACTTTAAAGTATTTGTTGTTTAAGCAGGATGCAAAACCGAGACTCATTAGGTGGATACTCCTCCTACAAGAATTTGACTTGACGATCAAGGACAAGAAAGGAGTTGAGAACGTGTTAGCGGATCATTTATCCCAGCTTGTGGTGCAAGAGTCTGATGAGCACATTCCTATCCCTAACTTTTTTCCTGACGAGCATTTACTATCAATTCATTCTGTATGTCCTTGGTATACTGATATATGTAACTATCTTGCAACAGGACAAATACCACCGCAATGGAGCCCAGAAGATCGAAGACGATTTATGGCGGATGTGAAGTACTTCTACTTCGACAACCTGTATTTGTTCAAGTACTGCCCCGACCAAATCATGAGGAGATGCATACCTGAAAATGAACAGCGGGACATCCTTGCATTTTGCCGTTCACAAGCTTGCGGTGGACATTTCTCAGCGAAAAAGACTTCGGCCAAAATTCTTCAATCAAGTTTTTACTGGCCCTTTCTTATCAAAGATTGTGTTTCATTTTGTAAGGGATGCGACAAATGCCAACGGTTGGGTAGTGTGACCCAAAGAAACATGATGCCCCTTTCACCAATGCTTGTCATAGAAATATTCAACTGTTGGGGCATCGACTTCATGGGTCATTTTCCTATGTCATTTGGTTATTTGTACATCCTCCTGGCAGTGGACTATGTGTCCAAATGGGTGGAGGCTATCCCGACCAAGACTAATGACCACTGGGTCGTAGTCAAGTTTCTCAAGGAGAACATTTTTTTGAAGTTTGGGATGCCTCGTTCAATAATAAGTGATGGTGGATCACATTTCTGTAATAGGTCATTTGCGTCTCTAATGTTCAAATATGACGTCACTCATAAAGTATCCACTGCCTATCACCCACAAACAAATGGCCAAGTCGAGCTAGCCAATAGGGAGATCAAGAACATTCTAGAAAAAATGGTTAACCCAAACAGGAAGGATTGGTCTGATAGATTGACTGATGCCCTCTGGGCATACCGCACTGCCTTTAAAACTATTTTGGGTATGTCTCCCTACTGGCTTGTCTATGGCAAGGCTTACCACCTGCCAATCAAAATGGAACACAAGGCCTATTAAGCCATTAAGACTTTAAATTTTAATTTAAGAATGGCTGGTGATCGTAGGAAGTTAGAGCTGAATGAGTTGGAAGAGATTCGACGAGATACATATGAGAGCTCCAAAATCTCAAAAGAAAGGGCCAAAATCTTTCATGATAACTCCATCGTGAGGAAATCATTTGAGCCTGGGCAAAAAGTACTCTTATACAATTCTCGCCTCCCATTTTCCAAGGCAAACTCCGATCTCATTGGGATGGCCCCTATCTTGTCAAGGTGGCCTACCCCAACGGAGCTGTGGATGTCCAAAATCTCAAAAATGGCCAGACATTCAAGATCCATGGCCAAAGACTTAAGCCATTTTTTGGGGATTTTGAAGAACAAGTGGTGGAGGAGAATTTGATGGATCCGGTATACCCGGAAGTTGTGGAGGAATAATTAGTTTTTTTTTTTTGCTTTTTAATGTACCGGCTTTTATTTACTTACTTTATTTTTATTCCATGTTAATTATGTTCTTTTGTCGTATAGTTTTGTTCTTCTTAGTCGCAGATATTGATATTTTTTTTAAAACGCAAGTGCGAGGTATTCTCTAACCCTACTAATCTTTTTACTGTCCGTCATTGAATATCATACATTTTTTGTTTCATTGAGGACAATGCATGAATCAAGTTGGGGGGGGGGTGAGGTTGCACTATTTGCATCTTACACCAATGTTTGTGGAAATATTTTGTGCGGATATTCGCGTTTGCCGACACTCGCACTTGCTGACACTAAAAAAAAAACAAAAAAAAACAAAACCAATTGGGAATATTCCACGCATATAAGCGGCTGCCGACACTCAAAAAAATAAAAATAAAAAATAAAAAATGGGATGCCTTTATAAGGCTTTCAAATTTTTTCTTTTTTTTCCCATCCACCGGTGATTGGTCTCCCCTTCTGCTTCTCTTTTTCTTCTCTTTTTTTTTCTTCTTTCTTCCTCTTCTTCTTCTTCTTCTTCGTTCTCTCTGTTCTCTGTAAAAACAACTCACCCCCTGCAAATCCATGACCATATACATCGATGACCCAAACCTTTGTTTAATAATTTGTCTTATATGTTTGTATTTGTTCATAGGTGCTCTTTTTCTGCTCACACTTAGGGTGAGGGGTTTCTAGCCTAACCCAAATCTCCCTCGAGTTGATTAATTATTGTGTTTTGTTTGTTGGTTTTAGCAGCTAAACAGATCTCTACACCCACCGCTTTTCCCTTTTTCTTCGTCTTCTTCTTCTTCTTCTTATTTCTGTTATGCTATTCTCTATAACACGACCCCACTCCCAACAATCCCATGACCATATTCTCCGAAGACCCAGTCGTTTGTCTCATGATCGATATTTGTTTACTCTATTTGTACATGACTCTTCTTCTTCTGTCTGCATTTAAAATCAAGGGTTTTCGTCCTAGCGAAAACCCAGATCTGCGTAGAGAAGATTAATTTGTGTATTTTCTTTGTAGGTTTCAACAGTTGAACAGATCTCTACCCTACAACTTGATCTCCAAACTCCATACAATGGTAAATTCAGAACATTGGGGATAATGTTCGGTTTAGGTTAGGGGGTGTGATATACGATTCTAGTTTGTTATAGTTTTGTATTTAAAAAAAGAAAATTTGATCTGGATTACGTATTTTTACAACATTTTTGCTTATATTTTATGATCACATCAAATGCAGCTTCAATCGTCTTTGTGACTGGCAGACATTAAAAAATCAGATAGTGAGTCTTAAAGCATAGAAAGCATGGATGTTAAAATTTTTTGGTTTAGTTTGGGAGTCTTGCGCACATTTCCATCCGACGTGCATGGTGTGATCATGAGAAAAGCAAGAGTATTCAAAAAAATTAAAATTCGAGAAGCACAAGCAAAATCATTGTGTGATAGAAGTATTTTTGCTAAATATCGTCGTGTCAAATGGCTGGGTGCTTATAAACAATGTGGCAGGTGTTTTCACATGAAAAAAATACAATCAGTGTTCTAAACCAATTTCAGGTCGTGTAACCAATCGATTAAGCTGGATAGTGTATGGGCAGAGTAAGGATTTTTCTAACACGCCATCTTAAACCAGTCCGGGGCTTACACGTTATGTGCAACAAAAAGTGGGAAGGGTCACTAATAATGACATAGACACAAGTGATGACTCGGATTAAATTTTGACTAATAATGACAAAGCTGTGAAAAAATGTGTTTTGGGGATGAAGGTTAATGGTCCGAATTTTTTTTTGTGTAAATATTTGTTTATGTACAAAGTCTTTTTATTGAAATAAAGATGTGGGCCGAGTAAGGATTGTCCTAAAATGCCAACTTGTAGCGTGAGTAGGGATTTATCCTGAGACGCTATAGTTTTCCAAGTTCAATGTCTGCATTTAGTTTTTTTTTAATTTTCATAGATAAATGTGTATGTAAATAACTTTAATTTTTATTCGAGTGAAAAAATAAAAAGTCGCATTTTCTTGAAAAATGGTATTTTCTCTATGCTTAAATGTCAAATGTACATTGATATTTGTTAATCTTAAGATACAGAATGACCAGACTCGAAAATAGAATTATAATATAACCGACATTCTTTGAAAATTTGACATAATCAGTGGAGATAACGAAGAATACTATGGTAAGTTTTAAACCTTGCGATGCTTTCTGAGAGAAAATCAACATTTACTCAAGTAAGCTCTTTCAATTTCAATTGTTGAATAATTCATTAAACTTGCTTTGATTAAATGCAACTAAAGTAATCTATTGACATATCCCACAGGGAACCTTTGCATGCAACACATACATAGGCACATACTTGAGAAAAGATTTTAAGTCATCTTTGAGTTGATTTTGAGCCTTAGTCATTGCTTCTACAAAATTATATTCCTATTTAGCCATGTTTGAGCCTTCAATGAATGATTTCTTTTTTCGAACAAACCTATATGATAATCGAGTCACAAGAAAATACACTTAACATACCTTGCTATCCAATTTTTTTGCACCCTCTTATAAATCTGTATGATATAGAAAGGCAAGAAAAACAGAAAAGAAGATGGTGGCTATTGTTCAATGAAGAATCGGTGGAAACAACCGAGAAAGAAAAAAAAACACAGGGAATTGCCAAGAAAGTGAAAAATGAGAAAAATGAAAGAAATATCATTTCTAGGCAAAAGAAAGAAAAGCAAGAAAGAGGTGTGCTACACTACATTAAAAAGGGGATAGCTTTTGAATACCATTGATGTCATTTCGTTCGCCACTGACCTCTGGCCACATTACAACCTATACAAAGTCCTAATTGATCTCAAGTCTGATGCATGTGTGTGTTGTCGACCAAAAACTGGGGTATGTTAAATAGTATTTCTTTAATTACATTGATATTCTTCCATGAGAATATGCCAAGAACATGATTAGTCTACTTTCTTAAGACTTTCACTCCCTTTCTAACTGTGCATGTGATTCTTCGATTGACCATCCTCTGATCACATGCCTTTTGAGAGACAAGTCACTATAATCAGAATGAATTTTTTTGCTGAGAGCATTCTAAGAGAGGTTTGAGAAATCAAAGCTATCCATGGAAGGTGATAAAGTGGAATGTTTGTTATATAACAATTCTTGCTACTAGAATGATCATTCCTACTACACAGAAAATTTCAAATACCAATGTAACAAGTGTTTATTTTTGTATAGAGTACGTATCAATAACAGAGAAGTATTCGGGAAACAATTCAAAATTAAGGGATGTGTGTCTCAACGATCATGTTGCTAACTCATTCTAACAAGAAATCTTACATATACACATCTTTTTAATTGGAGTTTGTAAGTAGCTTCACTGGAAACCTTCACGATACAAAACCTGTCCACTAGGGATCACCTAGGGATTTAACGGCTTGTTGCATATGTTAAATGCAAAAGTGTTATCTACGAAAGTGGTTTTATTTTGTTATGTTGTTATTTATTACTAGGGACTAGTAATGTTTAGGTTGGGGGGTGTGATTAACCATAATTAAGGCTTAATTTAATAGGTAAATTGTGTTAGTTGAATAAAGTTAAACTAGTCAAAATAAATCAAATTAGGGTTAGTGTGTCAATAATGGATAATACATTAATTGTTATTCTTTTCAGGGTTTTGTGCATCAAAGCTACAAACTACTGGGATGTCAATTATCAAAGCTCAAAACAAAGGGGGATCAAAGAATTCAAGGCCACCAAACAAGACTTTTCATGGCCACCTAACAAGACTTTTCAAGGCCACCAAACAAGACTTTTCAAGGCCATCTAACAAGACTTTCATGTAATTCAAATCCACCTAACAAGACTTTCACTCTCCCTTGTTGCCTATAAATACCACCCCTTAGAACTTGTAAAGCATTCATCTTTTGGCTGTGAAAAACCCTTCAAAAGTATTATTGCTTTCCTTATTGCTTATTGTTTTCTTTAAGTATTTCTTTCTTTTATTGTATTATTGCTTTCTTTTACTTTAAGTATTGTTTTCTTTTATTGTGTTATTGCTTTCTTTTATTTTCATTGCTTGAGTTTCCTTCTTCCCTTAGAGGAGTGAAACTCTTCCACTTTTCTAGAGCTTTACCAAAGCCGTGAATAGTGAAACGTGATTCACTCATTCTTTGTCGAAGATTGGCTCCTTGTGTAAAGTGTTTTACCTTGTAACTCCTCTACTTGGAGGGATGAGCATCACTCACTTTTCTAGCTTTAATAAAGTCATGAAGAGTGAGTAGTTTCTCATCCAATCTTTAGTAAGAGGTGATTATCCGGAAGTTATATTTATGAATTTCGTTTATGCTTAGCTCTAGTCTTTATTTCTTCATAATGTCTTCTCATCATATTATTGTCTTTATTTTAAGCATGAATAGTTAAATCTCTTAGTTGGCAAAACCAAGAGGAACCTCCACTTGGGTATACCATTTCAACTCATTTTTCCCCCCTCTTTCAGAGTTCAATGGTTTGGTTTGACTGGGTTAGGGTGGATAACTTGTTGAGTCTTTGATATTCCTTAGGCCTAGTCACTGTTTATGCTTAGATACTCACCAATCTTATCCCTAGCTTCCCACAAATCAATCGTTCATTCATGCTCTATTGGAGGAGGGTTTCGAGTTGAGACGGTATTCTTATTGTAGTGACTTCTTGGATTTGTCAACATTTGTTTCTCATTTTACTAGTATCAAAACAACTTCACCAAACAACTTCCAACAATCAAAGATTTTACACTTTCTTTCTCCCAAAATAACCTTTCCCTCGGTTTACTTCCTTCCCCGTGGAAATAACCTTGGAATACCACCAAGTAAAACACGATCCGCGAAAGTCTCCTTGCACTTGGGGAGCACTTTTGTTCACACATACTCACATTTGACATCTCATTCCATTCTGTTGCCCTTTCTTTTGACATCATCCCTAGGAGAGCGACACTCCCCTTCACTCATATACTATCCATGCTAAAAGGTGATGTTTAGAGATTAGGAAACAATAAGAAATTTTGTCAAGCACTCACCCTTCAATTGGAAGGCAGCTAAAGTTACTTTGGTTGCATTATATCTAATCCCCATGGCGTCAAGGATCTTCTCTCTCTGTCTAATCCAATTCTCTACCACTGTTGGATCAAGCTCACCGTTGAACACTGGAGGGTTTTGCCTTCGGAACTCCTTTAGTGTGGCCATGGAGTTCAGCCCATTACCCTCATTTTGAGACATAACTCTAGCAATTTCTCGCATGGTCTGCATCATGTTAGCATTATTAGTGTCTTGCGAAGAGGAGGCTGCTGCACCGCCACTAGTCCTATTTCTCGTCATGGTCTAATCAAAAGCCAGATAGATGGTAAAACTTAGCATTAGAAATAATAATAATAATAATAATAATAATAACAATAATAATCATAGCCTATCTCTAATTACAGCTAGAATACTTGTATTCGAAATGCCTAAGGTTTCTCCTAAGGTCCCTTGTAAATCATATACCTAAGCTCTAATACCAAGTTGTGGCGCCCCAATTTTCCAGGGTGATTTAGTATGTTTTATGTAATTTATGTGACAAATAGACAAAATCCATCAAATGAATTAAACAGTTTACGTACTTTGGTTTAAACTAGACAATTAGAGCATTTATTTAATATCATAGTCTAAGTACCCAAATTATACATTCATCCCAAAAGTAGTCCATACTCAATAATATTACATCCCGTCGGTTTTGAAAACAAACCAAAGCAACAAAATACAAGTCACAAATCTAGAATTTTCTTGGGCATTAACTTGAAATATAATATCTCGTAAGTCAACTATGCACAGATATTTAAGATAGCTCCAGGAAGAAACTTTTGTCATCTCTTGATCTATTCCCTACAAAAATGTTAGGGTGAGCCAATGGCAAGCAGGAAAACAACTATCGAGTGTTAATCACATCCCATATGACGTAGGTAGACACGACATTCTTAAATAATTTTTGATGATAAGAAAATATAGCAATGTTAAGCTCATAACGTGCTTAAAGCAACACATATGACGTACTAACAAATAGAAATCGTTTGATTTAGCATGTACCCAACATTACATATTCGGGTCATGGGTCACACTAGATTTTCAATCTTAGTCTATGGTTATTTACACCAATACATTGTTTTTATGCACAAACTCTTAGGGAACACTAGGTACCTTTGAGGGCTCTAACCTCGGGTGTACCCCACCCCCTCGTCCTTAGATGCTTTCAATCAAGGCACGAGTAAACCCGCACCTCGACGGATGCTACGCTTGATCAAGACTTATTCTAGGTCTTTCACCCAAGGGAGGAGTGATCCCTACTTACTTGTCCCATATTGTTTCCGAGATTATCATTTTGTGTATCACATCATTGATTATGCATACTAACCAAGATTATCACGTGTGATACACCTTCCATCGAAATACCATTTAGTATACTCATGGTGCAGTTAGAAATAAACATTTCAAACCATCCTGACATGCTAATACATATAAGAGTATGTACTAGTTCAACCTTAGTATAATTATCACCATTGGGAACATGTCTCCTTTTATCATCCTTTGTATGTCAACATATCTCATGTATAGCACCATACTTTAGTGGTTGTTAATGTTGACTAGGTCACATCTTACTTATACAACCAATATATATA
>CAUOFW020009253.1:0-12441 GCA_963454935.2 Ilex paraguariensis | reverse complement strand
CCTACACGCTGACCCGTGCAGGGCCCCACACTCGGCACCGCCAAGGGGTCGGCTCTGATACCATTTGTAACACCCCCCCACTACCCAGCAAGATATTGTCCTCTTTGGCACAGGTCACGGAACACTGTTCTCCTCCCTGCCCTCAAGGGTTTGTTCCTCCCAGGGGTTCCCTGGAAAAAGGCCTCTTGCAAGGTAAGGGCTGAAGAGCTTACTTATAAGCCCAGCAACTCCCCCTCCGTAACCGATGTGGGATACCAGGATCTCACAATAAAGTTTGGTATCAAAGCCTAGGCTTTAGGTCTTACATGGGAGCTGTAGGTTATGGACTACCACTAGAGATGTAGGTTTAGGGTGCAGGAAATGGTTGAGTTAATTTTTGTATATGCCTTGTGCTTAAATCAAGACATCCTACATATCATTTTTGTATGTCTTGTACATCAATGAAACTAAATTGTGAATTGATGTGCAGGATGGACGGTGAACGTGTACGTGGACGTGGACGTGGGCGTGGGCGTGGCCGTGGAGGTCAAACATATCCACCACCACCACCACCTCCCGATGCCATGGATGGCATATACCAATGCTTGAGGGAGCTCACCACTTTGGTACAAAACCAAAATGGTAACAACAACCACCACAACCATAATGGTGGAGCACATCCTTTAGCCCAAGTACCGGGCAACGGAGAGGAGACTAGGAGAATGGTAGCTCTCCGAGAGTTTCTGAGGCAACACCCACCTACTTTCCAAGGGAGCTCCAATCCCTTGGATGCGGATAAATGGATCCGCCGTGTGAAGAAGATGTTGGACGGAATGGGAGTGGCCGAGGACTTGCGGGTTGGCTTGGCTATCTATTTGTTGGAGGGGGAAGCCGACCATTGGTGGGACTCGTGAAAAGGAAAATGAACACGGATGCTCTCACTTGGGCGGAGTTTGATCAAGTCTTCCAAGACAAGTACTTCCCGGAATCGGTCCGAGATCGAATGAAGACCGATTTTCTTATTCTACGACAGGGCAGCCTGACTTTAGCTGAATACGAGAGGAAGTTTGATGAGCTATCCCGCTATGCTACGGAGTTCATATCTACGGAGGCCAACAGGGCCAAACGCTTTGAGCAGGGATTGAGGCCTGCCATTAGGGAGAAGCTGGTGGCTCTCAGGATCCGGGACTACGGGGATTTGTGGACAGAGCTGCACTTGTAGAGAAGGACATGGAGGATACTCAGCGACGACAGGGCCTTATGAGGGGAGGTCCGATCGGACGGGTGCTAGTAGCAGTGGAGCACAGAGGGCGGCACCCTACCGTCGCTCGGATCAGGCAGGGGGACAGAGACCCCAGATGGGTCGAGGAGCAGGAGGCGTATCGGGGAGGACAGCCACCGACCCCCGTCAGTGCTTCGCATGTGGAGGGAGTGGGGCACTTCAGACACAATTGCCCATCTCTCCCACCGAGAGACAACCAGGTGACAAGACAAGTGGCTGCAAATAAGCCACTACAGCAGCAGAGGCCTGTAGGAGCTCCAGCCCCAGGTGGCGCCACTTAGGGGAGAGTCTTTGCCTTGACCAACGGAGGAGGATGCCTCCAACGCAGTTGTTGATGGTATAATTTCTCCTCTATAATTCTTGGCCCGAATCTTATTCGATCCCGGTGCTACTCATTCTTTTATACGTACTGCATATGCTATGAATTTGGGATTGGGTTTCGAGAAGTTAGAGCATGCCTTGACGGTTGACTTGCCTACGGGAGGACAGTTAGGTACTAGCCGAGTTTGCAAGGGTTGTGTGCTTCGTATGGGGAGCACGAATTAATTGTGGACTTGATTGCTTTAGAAATGAAGGGGTATGATGTGATTTTCGGAATGGACTTGTTGTCCGCTTTCCGGGCGGTAATGGATTGTTTCCGCAAACGGATTACATTTCAGTTACCGGGAGGAGTCGTTTTCAGTTTTATTAATAACGAGATTCTTCTCATCCATTCCCTACGACGGGTAGTAGATTCTTAAAAGCGAAAGCGGGAAGTCATTTGAGTTTCTAGCTAGCTTAATGGGAGAAAACCGGGATAAAATTCATACGGATGTAGTGCAAATTGTATCGGAGTTTTCGGATATTTTTCCCGAGGAATTACCCGGATTACCGCCACATAGGGAAATTGAGTTCAAGATCGAACTCTATCCTGGAACCGAACCTATGTCCATTGCTCCCTACCGGATGGCACCTTGGAGTTGAAGGAGCTAAGGAAGCAATTGGATCACTTGTTAGCGATTGGGTTTATCCGTCTAAGCACTTCACCTTGGGGAGCCCCAGTCCTCTTTGTGAAGAAAACGGATGAGACCCTACGGTTGTGCACGGATTATCGGAGGTTGAATCGGGTTACCGTGAAGAATAAGTATCCGTTGCCGAGAATTGATGACTTATTTGATCAGTTGAAGGGTTCGAAGTATTACTCCAAGATTGATCTTCGCACGGGATATCATCAGCTGCGAATTAAGGAGGAGGATATTCCTAAGACTGCTTTCCGTACCCGTTATGGTCATTTCGAATATACGGTGATGCCGTTCGGATTGACTAACGCCCCCGCAGCATTCATGGATTTGATGCACAGAATCTTCCGGCCTTACCTCGATCAATTTGTCATTGTGTTCATTGATGACATATTGATCTACTCACAGACTCAGGAGGAACATGCTCGTCATCTCTCTATTGTGCTACAAACATTGAGAGAACATAAGCTATACGCGAAGATGAGCAAGTGTGAGTTTTGGATGAAGAAGTGAAATTCCTTGGCCATGTTGTGTCCGAGCGCGGAGTAGTAGCGTTGATCCCGCCAAGATTGAGGCTGTGATGAAATGGGAACCACCGAAGAATGTAATGAAAGTACGGAGTTTCTTGGGGTTAGCCGGTTATTATCGAAGGTTTGTGGAAGGGTTCTCCAAGCTAGCGATGCCGATGACTCGCCTTACAAAGAAGGGGGAGAAATTCTTGTGGACTCCAGCGTGTGAACTAGCTTTTCGCACCTTGAAGGAGAAATTGACGACAACACCTATCCTCATTATTCCGAGCAGTGGGGAGGGCTACGAGGTATACACTGATGCTTCACTACGAGGCTTGGGATGTGTTCTAATGCAAGGAGGGAAGGTAGTTGCCTATGGCTCGAGGCAACTCAAGATTCATGAGCAGAACTATCCCACTCACGACTTGGAGCTTGCCGCGGTGGTCTTTGCTCTTAAGTTGTGGAGGTGTTACTTGTATGGCGAGAAATTTCAAGTGTTCTCGGACCATAAAAGCCTCAAGTACATATTCACCCAAAAAGACTTGAACATACGGCAAAGAAGGGGATTGAGTATTTAGAAGATTATGATTTCACACTTAACTACCATCCGGGGAAGGCCAATGTAGTTGCAGACGCTCTTAGCAGGAAGTCTCGGGGTGAAATCAATTCTCTCGCGATAAATAGGTGGAAAATGATTGATACTTTGGAGGAGTACGATCTATGGGTGGATGGACCGGAGTACCAACCATATTTATTCAACCTTGTAGCTCAATCGACGCTTCGACGACGGGTGGTAGAGTTGCAATGCCTAGATTCGGAACTCGATTTGATTAGAGTCCGATTGGGGAATGGAGAAGCTATTAAAGGATGGTCTTGGAAGAATGGAGAGTTGAGATATGGGGAGAAGCTATGTGTTCCCGATGATTCGTCCTTAAAGGAGGAGATACTTGGAGAGTGCCATCGCTCCAAGTTTGCTATCCACCCCGGTAGCACAAAGATGTATAGGGACATGAAGCGTCAATACTGGTGGAGGGGAATGAAGCGAGATGTGGCCAAATATGTGGCAAAATGTGCGGTGTGTCAGCAGGTGAAGATTGAGCATCAAAGGCCAGGAGGAGTCCTACAGTCCTTGCCTATTCCCAAGTGGAAATGGGATCACATTACTATGGACTTCGTGTCGGGTTTACCACGGACGTCGCGCGGGCATAATGCAGTGTGGGTCATTGTGGATAGACTCACCAAGTCTGCTCACTTTTTGAGTATGAAGACCACGGATACATTCGAGACCTTGAGCCAGTTATATATCCGTGAGATAGTGCGGTTACATGGAGTTCCGCTTTCTATTGTGTCGGATCGTGATTCTCGGTTTGTGGCGCGATTTTGGCAAAGTCTACAACAAGCCATGGGGACAGAGTTACATTTCAGTACCGCGTTCCATCCCCAAACAGATGGCCAATCTGAGAGGGTGATACAGATTGTGGAAGATATGCTACGTGCATGTGCGTTGGACTTCAAGGGGAGTTGGAGTGACCATTTGCCGTTGGTGGAGTTCGCGTATAACAACAGCTATCAGGCAAGCATTGGGATGGCACCGTATGAAGCATTGTATGGAAGACCGTGTAGATCCCCGACGTGTTGGTTAGAAGCGGGCGAGAGTAGCTTGTTTGGGCCAGAGATTGTTCGGGAGACTACAGAGAAAATTCAGCTCATCCGGGAAAGACTACGCACGGCACAGAGTAGACAGAAAAGCTATGCGGATCGAAGACGAAGACCATTAGAATTCCAAGAGGGGGACTATGTATTCCTTAAGGTGTCCCCCAAGAAGGGAGTATTTCGATTTGGCAAGAAAGGGAAATTAGCACCAAGATATACCGGACCCTTGAAGTGATCAAAGTTGTGGGCAAAGCGGCATATCAGTTGCGGTTACCAATTCAGTTGTCTGGAGTACACGACGTATTTCACGTGTCCATGTTGAGAAAGTGTCAATCGGATGCAACGCCGGTCGTAGACTTGGAAGACATTGAGATTCAAGACGGAGCAACCTATGAAGAACAACCGGTGAAGATTCTTGACGCCAAGGCGAAAGTGCTTCGCAACAAAGTAATCAAATTGGTGAAAGTCTTGTGGCAACATCATGGAGTGGAAGAAGCTACTTGGGAACCGGAGCTGGAAATGCGGGAGAAGTATCCATTTCTGTTCGTTACTGGAGGTAAGTTTCGAGGACGAAACTTTCTTAAGGGGGGTGGATTGTAATACCCCACATGCGTTTAAAAAAAAAATAAAAATAAAAGACATAGGTGTTCAGTAATTATTTCATTTGAAATGATAAAATAGTATAACTCAAGGAAAGAGTAGTTAAAAGATTAGTTTCGGTATGAAAATGTACAAAATAAATCATAAAAGAACTTGAACTAATTAGGTCGATGTAGAAAAGTATGTAGGATAAGTTAGGATTAAAGTTGGAAGGATTGGAAGTGAAAAGGGGCGCCCAAATGGGCGCTGGGGCGCTGCTCCGGGTACATTGCCTACTCCGGACCAGTTGTCGTAGAATCGTCATAACTCTTGCTACAATGGTCCGATTGAGCTGAAATTTTGACACAATGCAGAAGACATCTAGATCTACAACTTTCATGTTTTGCACTTTTCCAGATTCAAAGTTTATCATGATCAAAAATAAGGAAAACAGTAAGTCTGGAAAACCCCCAAACAGACGATGAACAGTAAAAGTCGGGATTTTTGGGTTTTAAAACACCCATTCCAAGCCCTATTTCTCCCATTCTTCATTTCCCTTCCACTCTAAATACCTTAGAGCCCTAAGAGAAGAGAAAAGGGAGAGAAAAACACCAAGGTCAAGAGAGATTCCCACCTCATAAAGATCAAACCGAATTTCTCAAGTTTTCTCTTCTCCACCCATTTCTTTTGCTTCTATTCCTCAACCACTCACACCCAAATCTCTAGAAACCCTAGGAGGACGAAATTAAGAGGAAAAGGAAGGAGAATAGGAAGATTTTGAATCTTGGGTCTTAGATTGAAGCTACAACCAAGAGGTAGGGGATTTCTTCCTAATTTCTTACATTGAGGCTAGGGTTTATGTATATACATATGTTTTCCACTCCCATCCATATTTATTTGATATGATTTGTATGATTCTTAATTCTCCTTGTAATAAATGCTATGTTTGAATAATGGGATGGTTTGGTAACCATTAAATTTCTCTTTTTCATCTCCAAACTTGGTTTTAAGAAAAATTGAGTTTTCTCCATATATTGCCTTGGTTCTCACTTTATAAATTTAGTGTTCGATATTGTTCAACGAAAATGATCTTTATATTGATCTTTTGCTCATTTTAATTCCATCTTGCTATGACGCTTTACTTGTGAAATTTGGGTATTTTGCGATTAATGGTAAAATGTGAATTGATTGAGAATATGTTGGTTTACTCATTGTATGGTGGTTGAGAGGGACTTGGATTACCTACGAGATATGCCGTAGAGTGTAAATGTCAGTTGAACCCAGTGGGGGGGAGATGGTTTCTTGCACTTGTAGTGAGTTGTCATTTGGTAATGCGACCACTATCGTACGCCTGGAGTTCGAACTAGGGTTGGTATACCATTCCTGGGGAGGGACTCGTCACTGCCATTGGGATGGTAGACGCCCCTTCCCTAAGTACTTGTGATTGTGATTATAAATGGGTGGACTAGGTATAATCGTTGGGTAGATTCATGAGAAACAATCAACATACATGGTACGGGGATGAACCAACATAAATGTGATGATTGGCTGGAATGGCTTGGCCGGTGCATTGGTATGGGACGATGCATCGGAGGGAGCCCCTCCTAATTGACTTAATGTTGGAAATGGTTTGCTATGGTTAAACTTAATTTATTTCTCTCCTTAACTACTGTATGGCTTAAACTTGAGATCTATTTAAAATGTCCCGTTTTACTTCAAATTCATATATGTTATTTATGAAATGTGACCGACCCGTTTTGTATTTTATAAACCTTGTTGGAGTTGGGAAGATTTTGCTACAGAGCCTAGTGCTCATCCCCTACTGTTAACATTTTTCAGACTATATCCTTGAGGAGGAACCAGGAGTCGAGGAGCCCGTTCTTTGGGAGACTCCGATCGACGGGAGCGTAGATCCCGAGGTGGACGCCTAGAGCGGCCCTTCTATTTTGTTCTAGACTAGGCTATGTTTTTTTTTGAAAGATTGTAAAGTCTAGTTATCTTTTGAAATTCCGCTGCTTATCATAGTTTAATTCTTTGGGAATGTACATGCCATTGTGGGCATATTTTTTTGGGTTAACATGTAAATTTGATGGATTGATTATATAGTAGTTAATTGGACCCGGTGTGGTCATTATAGTAGAATTGCACAGGTTGGATTTTGTGGTAGAGCTCCCCGTACAAAGGAGACTCTGCCCGAATTTTGTTAAAATATCAATGGTTGATGGATAAAAATTTCTTATTTATGGATTTATTTAGTGCTCTCATGATTGTGAAAGGTTTTAGAATGTAATGCCGTCCGAGGGGGTATTTGGGGCGTTACAAAAAGTAATTATTGTCTGGAGTCTAAAAAAAATGCCAGCGCAAAATTCGAACCCACCTACGATTTATTGTTAATTGTTGGAATTATTTCCTAAAATGGAAAAACGGGATTGTCAATGAAAAATTAAAAAAAATTGGCGGCGCTGAATTTGGATTCAACTATGATTTATTATTAATTTTTTGAATTTTTTTCTACAGGTCAAATAATTAAAAATTACAGTAAAAAATAGAAAATTGCAATCCTACTGATTAAAATTAAAAGTACTAATTGTCTGGGGTATAAAAAAATTGGCAGTACTAAATTCGGACAGTCTTATGATTTATTATTAATGTTTTGATTTTTTTTCCTAAAAAGGAAAAAAGGGATTGTCAAATAAAGAAAAATTGAAAATTGCAATCCAACTAAGTAAAATAAAAAAGACATGCTGTCTGGAGTCTAAAAAAATTGGCAGCGCCGAATTAGAACACTCATGCGCTTTTTTATTAATTGTTGGAATTCTTTCCTAAAATGGGAAAAAAAGGGATTGTCAGACAATTAAAATTTGCTGAAAATTTGTTAAAAATAGAAAAATCGCAATCCAAATGACTAAAATGAAAATCAAGTATTGTATGGAGACTAAAAGAATTGGTGTCGCAAAATTCGGGCACTCTTATGGTTTGTTATTAAGTTTTTGATTTTTTTTTCTAAAACGGAAAAAGGGGATTGCCAAACAATTAAAAATTGCACAAAAATTATTAAAACAGTGAAAATTTCAATCTAAATGAGTGAAATAAAAAAGTAAGTATTGTCTGGAGATTAAAAAAATTGGCGGCGCTGAATTCATACTCTCTTACCATTTATTATGAATTTTTTGAATTGTTTCCTCAAATGAAAAAAAAGGGGGGGGGGATATTAAAAAATAGAAAATTGCAATCTAAATGAGTGAAATAAAAAAGTAAGTATTGTCTGGAGATTAAAAAAATTGGCGGCGCTGAATTTGGACTTTCTAAAATAAAAAAATATATATATGTTGTTAAAAAATAAAAAAATTGCAAACCAACTGATTAAAATTAGAATGTGGGGTATTAAAAAAATTGGCGCCGCTAAATTCAGACCCTCCTACGATTAATTTTTAATTTTTTCTCAATTTTTTCCAAAAATGGAAACAAGGGACTGCCAAATAAATAAAAATCGGAGAAAAATTATTGAAACAATGAAAATTGCAATCCAACTAAGTAAAATAAAAAGTACATGTTGTCTACGGTCTAAAAAAATTACCGGCGCTGAATTCCGACTCTCTTATGATTTATTATAAATTTTTTTGAATTCTTTCGTCAAATGGAAAAAAAAAGGATTGTCAAAGAATCATAAATTGTGGTAAAATTATTAAAAAATAATAATAATAATAAATTGCAATCCAACAGATTAAAATAAATAGTATGTATTGTTTGGAGTCTGAAAATTTGGCAACGCTGAATTCGTACCCTCATATTATTTATTATTAATTTTTTTATTTTTCCTCAAATGGAAAAAGTGGGATTATCAAAGAATTAAAAATTACACCTAAATAATTAAAAAATAGAAAATTGCAACCCAACTAATTAAAATCAAAAGCACGTGTTGTTGTCTGCCGTCGAAAAGAATTTGGGAGCGCACAATTCGCACTCATTATGATTTATTGTTAATTTTTTAAATTCTTTGCGGATGGGATTGTCAAAAAATTATAAATTGTAGAAAAATTATTAAAATATATAAAATCGCAATCCAAATGATTAAAATGAAAGTAGTATTCTCTTCTGGAGTTTAAAAACATTGGTGGCGCTGAATCCAGAATCTCCAACGATTTATTGTTATTTTTTGAATTCTTTCCTAAGATGGAAAAAATTGGATTTTCTAATAATTAAGAATTGGAGGAAAATTATTATAAAATATAAAATCGCAATCCAACTGATTGGAAAAAAAAAAACGTACGTGTTATCTAGAGTCTAAAAAAATTGGTGGCGCTGAAATTTGCACTCTACTATGATTTATTATAAAATTTTGAAATTCCTTCCTAAAATGAAAATAAGGAATTGTAAAAAATTAAAAATTGAAGAAAATTTTAAAATATGGAAATTCGCAATCCAAATCCTTAAAATTAAAAGTGAGTATTGTCTGGAGTATAAAAAAATTGGCGACGCTGAATTCGGGAACTATTATGATTTATTATTAAATTTTTGAATTCTCTACTAAAATGAAAAAAGGTTTATTGTCAAATAATTAGAAGTTCGAGAAAAATCATGAAAATATAGAAAATCGTGATTCCAATGACTAAAATAAAAAGAAAGCATTCTCTGGAGTCTAAAAAATTTGGCAGCGCCTAATTCAAACTCTCGTATGATTTATTATTAATTTTTTGAATTCTTTCCTAAAATGGAAAAAAGGGATTGTCAAACAATTAAAAATTACAAAAAAAATTATTAAAAAACAAACAATTGCAATCCAAATGATTAAAATAAAAAGTAATTATTGTCTGGAGTCTAAAAAAAATGCCAGCGCAAAATTCGAACCCACCTACGATTTATTGTTAATTGTTGGAATTATTTCCTAAAATGGAAAACGGGATTGTCAATGAAAATTAAAAAAATTGGCGGCGCTGAATTTGGATTCAACTATGATTTATTATTAATTTTTTGAATTTTTTCTACAGGTCAAATAATTAAAAATTACAGTAAAAAATAGAAAATTGCAATCCTACTGATTAAAATTAAAAGTACTAATTGTCTGGGGTATAAAAAAATTGGCAGTACTAAATTCGGACAGTCTTATGATTTATTATTAATGTTTTGATTTTTTTTCCTAAAAAGGAAAAAAGGGATTGTCAAATAAAGAAAAATTGAAAATTGCAATCCAACTAAGTAAAATAAAAAAGACATGCTGTTCTGGAGTCTAAAAAAATTGGCAGCGCCGAATTAGAACACTCATGCGCTTTTTTATTAATTGTTGGAATTCTTTCCTAAAATGGGAAAAAAAGGGATTGTCAGACAATTAAAATTTGCTGAAAATTTGTTAAAAATAGAAAAATCGCAATCCAAATGACTAAAATGAAAATCAAGTATTGTATGGAGACTAAAAGAATTGGTGTCGCAAAATTCGGGCACTCTTATGGTTTGTTATTAAGTTTTTGATTTTTTTTCTAAAACGGAAAAAGGGGATTGCCAAACATTAAAAATTGCACAAAAATTAAAAAACAGTGAAAATTTCAATCTAAATGAGTGAAAATAAAAAGTAAGTATTGTCTGGAGATTAAAAAAATTGCGGCGCTGAATTCATACTCTCTTACCATTTATTATGAATTTTTTGAATTGTTTCCTCAAATGAAAAAAGGGGGGGGGGATATTAAAAATAGAAAATTGCAATCTAAATGATGAAATAAAAAAAAGTAAGTATTGTCTGGAGATTAAAAAAATTGGCGGCGCTGAATTTGGACTTTCTAAAATAAAAAATATTATATGTTGTTAAAAAATAAAAAATTGCAAACCAACTGATTAAAATTAGAATGTGGGTATTAAAAAAATTGGCGCCGCTAAATTCAGACCCTCCTACGATTAATTTTTAATTTTTTCTCAATTTTTTCCAAAAATGGAAACAAGGGACTGCCAAATAAATAAAAATCGGAGAAAAATTATTGAAACAATGAAAATTGCAATCCAACTAAGTAAAATAAAAAGTACATGTTGTCTACGGTCGTACTAAAAAATTACGGCGCTGAATTCCGACTCTCTTATGATTTATTATAAATTTTTTTGAATTCTTTCGTCAAATGGAAAAAAAAGGATTGTCAAAGAATCATAAATTGTGGTAAAATTATTAAAAAATAATAATAATAATAAATTGCAATCCAACAGATTAAAATAAATAGTATGTATTGTTTGGAGTCTGAAAATTTGGCAACGCTGAATTCGTACCCTCATATTATTTATTATTAATTTTTTTATTTTTCCTCAAATGGAAAAAGTGGGATTATCAAAGAATTAAAATTACACCTAAATAATTAAAAAATAGAAAATTGCAACCCAACTAATTAAAATCAAAAGCACGTGTTGTTGTCTGCCGTCGAAAAGAATTTGGGAGCGCACAATTCGCACTCTAATTATGATTTATTGTTAATTTTTTAAATTCTTTGCGGATGGGATTGTCAAAAAATTATAAATTGTAGAAAAATTATTAAAATATATAAAATCGCAATCCAAATGATTAAAATGAAAAGTAAGTATTCTCTGGAGTTTAAAACATTGGTGGCGCTGAATCCAGAATCTCCAACGATTTATTGTTATTTTTTGAATTCTTTCCTAAGATGGAAAAAATTGGATTTCTAATAATTAAGAATTGGAGGAAAATTATTATAAATATAAAATCGCAATCCAACTGATTGGAAAAAAAAAACGTACGTGTTATCTAGATCTAGAGTCTAAAAAAATTGGTGGCGCCGAAATTTGCACTCTACTATGATTTATTATAAAATTTTGAAATTCCTTCCTAAAATGAAAATAAGGAATTGTAAAAAATTAAAAATTGAAGAAAAATTTTAAAATATGGAAATTCGCAATCCAAATCCTTAAAATTTAAAAGTGAGTATTGTCTGGAGTATAAAAAAATTGGCGACGCTGAATTCGGGAACTATTATGATTTATTATTAAATTTTGAATTCTCTACTAAAATGAAAAAAGGTTTATTGTCAAATAATTAGAAGTTCGAGAAAAATCATGAAAATATAGAAAATCGTGATTTCAATGACTAAAATAAAAAGAAAGCATTCTCTGGAGTCTAAAAAAATTTGGCAGCGCCTAATTCAAACTCTCGTATATGATTTTTATTATTTTTTGAATTCTTTCCTAAAATGGAAAAAAGGGATTGTCAAACAATTAAAAATTACAAAAAAAATTATTAAAAAACAAACAATTGCAATCCAAATGATTAAAATAAAAAGTAATTATTGTCTGGAGTCTAAAAAAATGCCAGCGCAAAATTCGAACCCACCTACGATTTATTGTTAATTGTTGGAATTATTTCCTAAAATGGAAAAACGGGATTGTCAATGAAAAATTAAAAAAATTGGCGGCGCTGAATTTGGATTCAACTATGATTTATTATTATTTTTTG
>CAUOFW020009252.1:0-12454 GCA_963454935.2 Ilex paraguariensis | reverse complement strand
GTAAGACAAAGTTTCATGATTGTAATTGACCAAGATAATGCTCAGAACCACAGACATATACAAAAACTAATGTTAAATCAAAATGATGAATCATATAATAGAACACCTAAAAACAATCTGCTTCACACTTGCAATAGAATTAGTCCCAAGGCTGTCAAAATTGAATAGGATGGCAATGTAAGCAGTGGTAAACAAAAATAAATTATTTTCATGTCCATGCAATATCAAACACCTCAATTATCATAGAAGTAATAATGTACTGAAGTTAACCATTCTTAGGGCAATATCACCTTAAAAGCTTAAATTGATTGACTTTAGACTAGCAAGCAAAAAAGATTGATAGCTGCCCACCTTCATTAAGCAACTGATAAAGTGTAACAACATCCCCGCCGGAACAGAATGCTTTGCCACTACCCTTGAATATATTCCAATCATAGTTTAGATTCTTAACCAAACTCACTTTTCAACAGTTTCAAAATATTTTATAACAAAAATGTGTTTGTTACCTTCATTATGACAAATCCAATATCTGGGTTTTCCTCCCATGACTCATACAGTCTCTTCAACCGAGCCGCCTGTAATGAGAAACAAACTCAATTCACAACTTCCACACATGGATATGAAACAAAGAACATTGTCAACAAAAGCCACAAATAAGAAATGATAATTCTGCAGGAAAGAGAATAAACCATAGAAGTAGTGAGAGCGTTTAGTGCAGTTGGTCTGTTGAGTATGGCTGCTCTTGAATTAGCTCTTCCTTCAACCAAAACCTGAAAGCACAGACATTTTAGGGGCCCAGAAAACCAAAAAACCAACACACCCACACAAACACAAACAAAAACAAGGGTTTCTTCAAAGATTTAAACTTTTTTGAGAAAGTAACAGACGAAAGATAACTATTGAAGTCAAAGAAGCGCATTTAAAAAAAAAATTTAAATCGGTTTTGTCGAAAATTGACCGGCAGCATATAGAATGTGTGTGGGTGTCTGTGCACTGGCCTGTTCTTGAATATCATCGTATTGGGCATAGTTGAGTTGAGCAGAAAAGCTTCTGTTATGTAAGACAAAGCCATGTCTGTGCAAGGAACGCCTCACTGGCAGCAAGACTCTCAGTCCCTGCATTTTCAATCAATCTTTCTCTCTCTCTTGGAAGAGCTCTTTGTTGCGGCTATAGGCCTCTCTATATGTTACTGGTAGTCTTCTTTGCTCTGTGAAGCGCGCTGCTTTTGGAAACCGTACGAAACCAAACTCTTAACTAATTTTGAGAAAAAAAAATGATAAAATTTTTGATTTAAGTATGCCCCTTTCTAATTGAGAATTTCAAATTTATAAGAAAAAAAAACTAAAATTTAATTGATTACAAATTTAAATTTTAAAAAAATAAAATAAAATTCGATTATTGAATCTTTAAAGAAATGTTAAATCTGTCCATTAAATATTTGTATATGAATTTGAGTCTCTTTGAATAAAAAAAAAATGAGTCATATGGGCATGGTTCTAATATTTGAAAAGATTTTTATGAGTTTTTCACCGAAATTTAAATTTGAGTTTTAAAAAGAGTTAAAGATTAAAGATGCTCTAACTATTCATAACTTTCTAGTGCTAATTTTTATTTTTATTTTTATTTTTTTGTTACAAAGTATAAAAATTTACGTCAATTACTCGAAACTTATTTATAAGAGAATAAGCTTGACCACTCAACTAGTTAAGGACTTTGCTGGTGCTAGTTATTGGTTAGAGTGTTAATCAACCCAGAGCTTATGGAGTTCTCAAATGTTCGGACGGAATTTGATTTTGACTTGTCAAGTTCTAGTTTGGGCAACCAGTAAGCTTGATCTTAAATGTTTGCTCAAACTTACCCAGCAAAAGTTGGCAAGCATTTGAACAAATTTTTTCAACAAAAAACTTTCAAAATATGTATAATCAACATAGGTTTAGACCCTCAAAAATTGAATTTCTCAAAAATAATTAGATAAAAGAGAGTGAGAAGTGTGTTTAATTTGGATAGTATATTTAATCTGGACTCTGGAGCTATTTAAAATTATTCATCTTTCAAATAATAATTTTTAGTAATAAAATTACAACTACTTATGTAAATTTAAAACTAACTTTTAGCCGAATCACATTACACAAATTTGACAGACTTATGAAAGATGGGTTACAGCTAAGAACACATTTTCTTTATGAGCAATGCTATAAGAACCTTATTTGGGGACCTTACTTAGAGATTTAACGCAACCATTGAATTAGTTGTGAATTACAACGTTAGATGGAACCCACAATTAATCTAGTAGTTATACATCATTAAATTCCTGAACAACGTTCTCATATAAAGTCCAAAAATATTTTCCTTTTTTTATTTCTGCTCCTGGTTGACTCTACTTTTGTGTAGTGTAGCATTGTACGGAAGAAAAAAAAAAGAAAGAAAAGAGGACCTACTCTGAGAGGGAGAGAGAGTCTTTTATACTGGCCTGTTACAAGTGCCAGTCTCTTTCTCAATATGATCAGCTTAAATAAGTTCAGTTTATTCTTCTGTAGCTGGTTTTTGAGAATGAGTTCTAAGGTGAAAACTTGGCAATTTAAAGCGCATGCAATCAGCTCAGTCGTGTAACTATGCAGTCGGAATCTTCAGGTCTTCAATCACTTTTGTAGCTACCTCTTTCTCTTATTTTCAACTTGTTGCCAACAAGTTCAAAAATTTCATCAACTTGAATAAGCACGAGCTTCCTCCAATGATTCAACTGGAACAGCATATGGTGAATTCCAATCAGCATCAAAGATTTCTTGAAGTTGCAAAATAATGGCAGGATTGTATGTCCCGAAGCTGACACCCGCTGTCGTATAGAAATAATCCCATATCAGATTGCTGGTTCCAATGTGGGCTCGCACATCGCTAACTGTGTATTTTCCATGGTTGACTCTAGTAAAGCCCGGATAAATATTTCCAGTGCTTGTTCCATTCAGATTAGCAGGTCCAGTCAAATTAAATCCAGGCACCATGTAGTATTTGATCTCAACTTTGCCAGAACATTTGTTGTACTTTGAGGAAGAGCATAGGGTATTGGAGTAGAGAAGAGACTTCAGATACTGATCTGTGTTGTTGATATAATGTGCCCAATATGCCACTAATATCTTGACCTCTGCATGCTTTGAGAAGATAACCTACAATTCAGAAAACTGGTTAGAAGGTCAAGATTTCAAACTCTGGATAGATATACAAAATATGCATAAATGGGCACCAAGAGGATCGGCTAGTCACTTTGTTCAACAGAACAAGATAGGTTATCTGGACTCTGGAGGTACAACAAGAATAGTATGATTATCCTGTTTTCCATGGTAAAGTCTCAAATTCATTTTATCATAGTGGTAGATCTACAGGAACATTTTAAGAATTTTCAGCTTGTGTGGAACTTTTCTTATGTGATTGCACCATCTCTGCCTATAACCAAGAAAAAATTGGCAGTATTCCAAAGCCTAGAAATTAAGATCGTATGCAGTAATGCACTTAGTCATGAAACACAGCCTCACTAAATTTCAAATATTAAACACCAGAAAATTAGTGCCATACGACCATCTAATTAATTTATGACACTTACCAATACTATACATGCATATTCTGCAAGGTCTTGGCAATTCATGAGAACAGTAGCATCAAAAAGCATGAAGTGTCATTACTTATAATCTCACTTTTAACCAATTCATCTTCTTTTTGACTTAACTACACCGCATCAAAGATCATTAGCTGCTTCCAATTCTATTAGTCTTTCTGACATACACAGCCTACAGCTCGAATGGTTAATATGTTCTTGCATTGAGAGGGCTAAACAGACGAATTACAGGTCACAAACTATACCATGCAGTGGGTAAAGCAGTAACAATGTAATTTCCTCACACTATTTCTTCCAAACGTTAATGTTCAGATTATGCAAAGAAAAATGAATTAATGCTTGATTCACCACTGCAAATAAGGTTAAATTACTTCAGGCTGATGCTAATAGTTCGAGAGAGTGCTTCCGAATACAGGAAACATGAGTAGCTAAGTTAATTGAATGCCAAAAAGTTCCAGAATAATCAATCCTGTACTACTGACACAACATTGTTGCAGGTCCCATGTCAGATCTTACTCATGAAGGCTCTATTACGCATTATAGATATTTTGTAATTATCTCAATATTTTGCAATTATCACAACAAGCATTTTAAAATTTCATGCAATGATATTTTCTTCCATTTTTTAATTTGGCACTAAATGCAGCCCATAAGCTAAGGTCCAGCCCTATTAGAGCTGTCAGCTGGCCAACAAATTTTCACTGGCAAAAAACTCCCCAAGCTAAAGAATAGCAAGATAAAATATGGATTTGTAAGAGGCACATTATCCTTTCTTCAAAAGAATATATCATTGCTTCTTCTTCAGCGATAAAATCACACCTAATTTACCATGAGTGCCTGAGTGCATCTCCATAAACAATGAAAATAATTTAGCCCTCTAAGCTCAATATGTATTAAACAAAGGCCACTCAAGTAAATTTACCTCACGCACAGCCAGGTAAAAATATACAGGTGTCAGATACAAATGTGCGTAACTTGAAATTCGGAATTTTTAAACAAAATAAAGTGATTGAGAACTGTAAAAATGGCAAATATGTTCTGATTACTTTCGGAGTCATGTTTATATGCTTGAATATATGAGATGAAAATCACAATATAAAGAGAATGGCAAACAAATAAGAAAAATCTTGAAGCATTTGTTGAAATATTAACATAAGTTGCAATATAAGCCACATAGCTTGCCTCCTGATTTCAACAGTTCAACTCAGGGTCAACCATCAAAATCCTTACTGCATAATGCAGAGGCCAGCCCTCAGGATGTAAAGTCAAAACAGAACAAAACCTGGTCAACAAAATAATTTCAAGAAACCGCAAGTTACCTCTGACACTGCTGAAGAAAGGGTCGACCAGTAAACTGTTTGGTTTGTGTACTGGGATTGACCAAGCCAATCCATAGTACTAATTCTAACAGACGCCCCTATTCCTACAGATTTAATTGTGTCCACCCATGCCTGTTCATCAGTCAGGTACTTGCCAAATGACAGCTGCAGTTCAGAAAGTAAATCAGAATGAAGCAGAAAACAATGACAAACGGACACCTGAGACATCATTTGGCAGAACTTAAAATTTTTGATTAAAAGTATTTAAATCAATCATGAGATAGCATTAACGACCATGCAGCCTATGTTTGAAATTGTCATGGATCATCAGAATTGTTGCGGTGTCATTGGATTAATCTCAAAAGTAAAGTCAATTATTTACAAGTAGATGTCTCGAAAATGACTTAGAACACAACATCTATACTGTTCAGTCACCAAACTTAGCATGGCTAGATTTTTTGCCCCTTTTTGATCTTTTGAGCATTTAAAGAAAGCCTACAGCAGATTATTGGATCAAATAATGATAGAATCCAATCCCAACCTAGTGTTTATAATATCTTTTTACATAATCTGACTTAAATGAGTTTGCCATAATAGTTGAGAAAAGAACAAGCAGTTTCTGGACACCCTTTAGTTCTTGCAGTAAGCAAATACCTATTGGTTAAGCTAGCAAAATGTTTGGCACCGGCCACTGACCTCTGGAGGAGCAAATGAGAGATAGCCAAAATGAGGATGCAAAGAAGAATTGTTGCTTCCAGGAGTTTCAATTGCCATTTGAAACATGTCAGGGTCCGACAATACAGGATAGCCTGCTGTGTGGGGAACCTCCACGTATTGAGGAAGAGGTGATCTGTCATTACAAAATGCTGTACCATCAACAACATTTCCAAGGATGCAAGAACATCTTAACTTCATGCTTTGTTTTCTTACCAATAAGACCAGTTTAGGAGAAGTATAGGATACTCCTACAAATTAAGAGGAACAATGATAGCAGTATGTAATATAAGATTAGACAAATTAACACTAGTAGGGCTTATATTTTCAAATATTTCATCTAAGATAGCTTTCAATTCTAAAAAGTGTCTCTACATATATCAATCTCCCAGAAATTAGAAAGATAATTCACTGGAGCAACTCAGTCAACAAACCATAGAATCATAAAGATCCACTGTAACATAATGGTAGGTTAACCAGACAACTTTGCATTGTAGACAGATGACTGTGTTGCTCGATTTTCTTTTTGGTATCATTATGTAATAGTCAAATAAGCAGGTCTTCCAGCGTCCTTGTGTGTGGAAGTGACTCTAGGATCAGAGATTCCATTTAGGACACAAAATATGGTAGTCTGTGTCCATTGTCCCCTGAGTGACTATACAGCTGTTGGAGCTTTGCATTAGCCATCCACCATGTCCTTAATAATGTTTCACCAGGCAACTAAATTGTTTCAAGAAGCATCTTGCGCTTCAGGATTCTTAGATCAAAAATTAAATGGGTGCATCTTCTCAAAATTAAATGGGTGCTTAGTAGGACATGAACACTTACCCACTGGGAATGTCCAATTAAGTGAGTAAATGAAAAGAACTAAACAAGCAATGCATGCTATGTCATATTAGCATATCATTTTAGTAATTATCAGACCAACAGTATAAAATATGTATGAATGAGTGTAGAAAATTAGTCATGCCTCATATTCTAGCATTTGGAAGTTAGATACGATGAGCCAACAATTAATTAACTAGCTTATACGTATTTATTCAATATGCATTCTGATACAATTAAGAAGAAAATAAGGCAAAGGTTGGGCATACATATCTGACAATAACAATTTTGTGCAAAAAATGCTAAAGGTTTGGTTTGTACCCAAGCTACGCATCCAACATCCTCGATTAACGGACATCAAATTGGGAAAAGATCTTCTCCTTATTAATATGCAGTAAAAAGGAAATCTTCTAGCAATGAGTACAGCCATGCTTGTAAATGTTGCCAATCACCCGCAATGTAGAGGATGCCAAAGGTTTATTCTTAACACATTACTAATGTATTTTCATCACCTAGATATGGATTTCATATAAATGTTTAGGAAAAATTCAAATTTTCAATGTTCCCCCTTAATCATATTTATTTCCTAATCCAAACTATTAAAATAAGGACACTCTCAAAAGCTCGGGTCAAGACTAAACCAGAAGTTGGTGTGTAGGCAACCAATCTAATAATGCTTCTTATGAAGATGTGTTTCAAGTCATTTGAGTAGGGACACTAGCAACCTTTTTCTGGATTTGTGGCGGTGGCAGGAGAGTATTCCAGAGCTAACAATGAGACCTAGGAGGCAGCGACCGTAGTTTACAAGTCAGGAGGTGTAGTTCCAAGGAACATACATAAAATATACCACGATACTCTTAACTTGTTCACTGTGTGGAAGCTCCCGAGATATTATATCCAAACATAGAGTTTCATATGACATTTAAAGAGACCGCTAGACAAAGTAATGAAGCTTGTCAAAGGCATCATTTCCAGAAGACGCGAATATCCTAAGTAGCAATTTGATATGAATGTTCTAATACATGGTACACTTTCATTTCAACACACTTAATTTGGATATCCATAGCTAGAATGGTACAAAAACAAGGATCTTGTGACATCCAAACATGAATTTTCTAAACAAGTTACATAAAACAAAACAAAAAGAAAATACAAAATAAAAACTTAAGTGAATTATTTTCATGTGCTATAGTGTGAATCACTTGACACTGATACAAACTGCAAGTATGCAGAAATGACCCATAAAGGATTTCCTCCAACTACTTGATCAACAGTTGACAAAAGTTCAAGAAAACCATGCGTAAGGACCATTATTTTGGACTTTCAAAGTACTCAAAGATGAAACTACATGTATGCTACAGATATGATCTATTCTTATTTCTTAAAACCCTCTCAGAAAAATCCGACCAGCATTTGACAGCTAATCTGATACATCCAAGTGAAATCTCAGGCAATAAGGAATATTCAAAGAGACCAGATATCAAAATGACATGCCGGAGTTTTTAGGTACACAAAAACAGTAGAAGCATAAGCAAGTGGTGACCCTGCATGAACAAGATTTACAGAAGGTAGCAATTGTGCACCATTCCCAGTGATTCAGATAGAATAATTTAGATTTAGATGGCTACGCACAAAACTACACATCTAAAACAGAAAAACACTTTGACCGAATATGGTCCTAAGCAGAGGTTTTCTTTGTCATACCTACACCTTTCTTTTAGCTAATCTGATACATCCAAGTGAAATCTCAGGCAATAAGGAATATTCAAAGAGACCAGATATCAAAATGACATGCCGGAGTTTTTAGGTACACAAAAACAGTAGAAGCATAAGCAAGTGGTGACCCTGCATGAACAAGATTTACAGAAGGTAGCAATTGTGCACCATTCCCAGTGATTCAGATAGAATAATTTAGATTTAGATGGCTACGCACAAAACTACACATCTAAAACAGAAAAACACTTTGACCAAATATGGTCCTAAGCAGAGGTTTTCTTTGTCATACCTACACCTTTCTTTTGGATTGAGAAAATGTGACCAACACGGAACTTTTCTATTAACCTGCCACTGTTGATCCCATACAGTTTTTGTGTAAGCTGAAACATCAAGATGTGCAAGTTCCCATAGGTTGTTATAGTAGACCTCAACATTCTCTGCTATTCTTGGGCAACCAACAAGATAAATTCCAACTTCCTTCACCTGAAAACAATAATAACGAAATTGCTCAACTATCAACCAAACTCTGGGAAAACAGAATATTATTAACAGATAAATAGCTATCTAAGTATGCAACAACAAAGTTCTCCAAAATGCGTTAATACAAGAGATGTTATTATGCCCCACAAGATATTACATACAATCACATGAAAACTTACAGTAATACCCCAAATCAATAAAAGAATTAACAAAGTAATGTTTAATTACCTGATTTATCCACCGATTAAGTGTAACAAAATTAATCTATTGAATATAATGTGGATTCAAAATGGACTATAAATTAGAATGTTAATCAGGTCAAATTCTAAGTTGTGGTTACTTTTTATGTGGAAAGAAAGTAAAAGTGGGGTTATAAATTAGTAATTAATTTATATTCAAAACAAATAGATGATAAGCGCCGAAGAGAAAGACAATCATTGCGATAATTTAGCCTTGTAAAGTGTCAGTTATGTGATTTGGTTGATTTGTATTAAATACATTTACTTTGAACTGACAAATTTTAGGTAATAATCTATAACGCTGCAATAAAAGGATTTGATTGGGTTATTTAGATGGGAAGTGTCGTGATATTAGTGTAAACTATTGAAAGTGGGAGGTGGTGACCTATTAGGACTAGATTACATGTGATTAAATGGAATACTATTGTTAGGTATAGAGACCACAGAAAAGTGACGACTAGAGAAGAGTTAGAAAGATAGGACTTTTGGTTTGCAGATCAATGGGTAAACCATGTTCGATTACAAAGAATATTTAGAAGGCTATTCTTGACATTGAGAACTCTATAGATACGACGTCAGTTCAAATGGTAAGTGGTTTATCTCATAATATGCATCATTGATCAATCTCTTTTCAAAGAATACTTTATTTTGTTGTCTTAATCGTGTTCTGTTCTTCCGTTCAATTGTTAATGTTTCGATATTCGTTTATATTTTCATTTGATGTATCGTTGATTATTGTGATGAAAATATTTTTGTTGGTGAAGTGTTTCAAGACCTATCGGCACATGCTACAAGCGAACTCGGTGGCATGACTATGTAGTGAGATGCGATTGTGGCCCAGAAGGCCTTTTGTGACAATGGGATGTACTGAGTGACCCCTAGCATTTTGCTGAGATGAATTGGGTATGAAGTCCTGCGTAATTCGAGGATTTGAGTATTGAGTTTTGTACGGTTTTATTGAGTGTGTTTAAGATAAATACTTTTTTTTATCATGCTTTTGTGATTGGTTGTTCGGTTATCGTTTGGCCCTTTGTTTCTGTATATTGTGTTGTAAATTGCTTATATCGGGCCTACCAAGCTCACCCCCATTTATCCCAATCAAATGCTAGCTTAGTTTGTGATGGGAATCAATAAACAAACAGATTAAGTGAGGAATTAGTAATTGTAATTATTTATTGAAAAAAAAAATGTAATATTCGACATCAATTGTAATTTTAATGTTTGGAGATTTATCAATTATTGAGGATTTTTAATGCTTTGTATTGATTGGAAATAGTTCGCGCACCAGAGTCCGGAGTTTGAGTTCAGGGCATGACACGTACCCTCAAATTTGGGAATTTTAGATACATTAGCTTAATGGCCAGGTGGATTTATGCATGTTTCTATATCAGCATTCTAAGGACAAACACCATCGGTTAACATGGCTTATTCATGCAACATATGAGGTGTTCGCCTGAAATATATAGTTTCATGCCTCTACAAATTTAAGCTTCTAAGGAAGTCATTGTTAATAGGAGTGCACATCGAAGAAGAATAAAAAAGTAACCCCTCATTGATGTAGGTGAAATACAAGGTAATTGATGGAGAACCATATTTTAATTTATCTCACATTTAAAAAAGGTGTCAAAATAGTATAGGAAGGAAAATGAATAGTTTTGCAAAACTAATTTTTCATACCTTGTAGGTGGTATTTTGTTGTATCTACCTTTGAGATCTCTTGTGTAGGATATCCTATTTGTTAGTAGTATGCCCAAAAATCAATCTACTAACAACATTCATTTATTAATTAAATACAAGGACGAGTTAATTTTTCATGTTATTAACTATTTTCATTTTAACATGCATTATAAAGTCAATAGAGTATAAATTAAGAAGATAGTTTATCAAGATGTTGAAAAAAAGAGACTTATACTTCTTGGCATACACTATGTTTGCTTATATTTGATATGAGGTGACTTGTCAAGTCACTAGCGGACACTGAAACAGATGTGTGAGTGCTTGTTAAATAATAAGTACACCGAACGTGACCATTGACTAACGTAGGATTTCTCAAATTGAGTTTTACATACCTATTAATGTTAAATCATAAAATTACAATTATGCAACTGATCCTTAAACTTCAAACACCATGGTTGTCTTATGGATGGATTTCTATGTTTTACCAACACAACGTATTTATATACTAACCATGGAATTTTGATATGTATTGTTGGTTATAGTTAAACATATTTGGAAGACTTATCAGTGTACAACATAGAAACTACCACCCGTAGTAAATAAAGGGAGAATGTCTTATGATCTTCTAGGATATAACTCAAGGAGTCCTTGGCCAAGACAAAATGACAATTAGAAAAGAGTTTCTAATTGAACATTAGGAGTCATAGTCCTAAAATTAAACGAATAAGATTGAATTAGGGGTTTGACAACAATTTCATACCTTAGTAATTCAATTAGGGCATTGCGTGATAAAATGATTGAATTGCATAGTAATTGTAGACTAAATGGGTTTTTTACCTATTTCGCGCTATCCGGAGGAAATTGATCATGATATGTTGCTAAGTGTTACTCATGATTAGTAGAGGCCCGAAGAACAAAATTAATATAAATATATTAATTGTTCTTCATAAAGGGAGAATTAGAAGAGTTATAATTCAAGCTAAATTTGAAAGAGTTCTAAATTGAGATGATACTTGTAGTTAGTATAAAATGCCTACAATCGGGTATACTTGAACCTATAGGGACACACAGTAGAATTGGTTGGAAACTAAATGATAAAGGAGAAAAAATCAATTAAGAGTTAATTGGGGTGAAAACCTAATTAAGAGTTAATTAGGGCCTTCATTACAATTAATGGTTAGTAAAAGGTTATATGCAATTATGAGAGAATTACAACTAGACCCAAACCAGGATTAGAGTCTTCGAAGGCTCCATAATACCTTCATGTAGGAGGTGGATATAATATATAATAACTCTCTTACTAGCACAAGAAAATTCACCCCGCATTCTCTCTCTCTACTAATTTATCAAAGGGTGAGATAGATCTTTAAGTTTATCGATTCATGTGGATATTCAAATTAAAGATTCAAAATTTTTTAGAAATCTTGAAGATTGTTAAAGCACAATTCAAAAGATAACTCTTAATCTTCTCTATAGATCTAACGTTTCTTGGTCATATTAAACATAAATAAATCTTGGAATAAGGAATCAATTTTTAATTTTAAATTTCTCTACGTTTATTATATGATTCCTTACACTATTAACTCTAAAAGCTTCCTTTCCATTTTTACGTGTTCTATTAGAGCAGTTGACCCCTCATGAATTTAATTCATCAATTCTTCATAACTTTAATAGGTGATAGCTGGTTGAGTTTCGAAATCAACTAGGGAATGAAGACGAAAAGAAGAATAACATAGTTACCAAAGCCTGAGTCCTAACTATTTAGGGTCGGCTACACGAATCATATTTCTCCATTGCGCTCTATTAAATGTCATATGTTCCGTTAGGCCATAAACTATCATTTCTTTTTTTTTTACTTTTTCATTCATAGTTATTTT
>CAUOFW020009251.1:0-12455 GCA_963454935.2 Ilex paraguariensis | reverse complement strand
AAATTCTTGTTTCAAATGGTTGACACCATGCCAGATATGTTTTGCTCCGTTTCCATTCCCAGTGAGGAGTGGCAGTTCTGCATTGCAACATATTTCCTCCTGCAAAAAGTGAATATCCATGAATCCAAATAAATTCCAGTAATTTCTTTGTTCAAGTGAATTCACTCCAAAGTAATTTATAAGGAAAATAATATCACATTCATGCTTACATCCTGACTTTCTCATTTAGAAGTGACTCTATTCATCCATTATTCCCAAAAAAAAGAGAAGGAAAAAAGGTGGGGAAAAGAAAAGGAAAGAGAAAACACACACCCTTCAGACTCTCGTGGTTGTATCATGAGGTTCAACATATGATAATGTGCAGTAAAGTGATGAAAAGCAACTGAAAACTCCCATAAATATAAGTCTCATAAGATATTATGATACCTTAATTCAGAGGAACGGTTTCTAGTCATGGGTTGAGAACTATGGAACCATGCCTGCGGCAAGGTGAGAAATGATGTCATCTTAATAACTCTTAGCAAAAAGATGTTTTGAAATGGCCTTAACTGACTCTCAATAGAGACAAACCTTAGCCAGGTATAAATTAATACCCTGCAGACCCCGTTCCACCGGATTCCTGGTAGAAATAAAATTCAAAGGCAATTAATTATTCACTGTACAATTACAGTATTGGCAATACAACTAAGACCTTATTTGAGATAACTACATTTCATGAGACATCGGAGGTGGCAATAACTAGAGCCAATAATCATAGAAAACCAGTTAAAATGGTTTGACCAAGTGCAGCAAAGATTAGTAAAAGTGACTGGTTCAGGTTGAAATTGCTTCAAGGACAAATTATCAACAAAATAGGAGGTGGTAATAAAAGACTAAATGCCCTCAACTTTGCTGACATGTGTGGTCCAAGAAAACCAGGAATGTGGAACCTTTGTATGTTGAAGTTTCATCATTTAGGTACTTTGAAATTACCTGAATGAATGTTGACTGAGGTCGGTTGATGGTTCATCAGCCCCAGAACTGTTTTTGTGAGAATATAGCTTCATTGCTTCTCTTTCTCTGAAGTGAACCCCCCTGTTGTTGATTAGACAAACTAGCTACTTCACTGAACATCCTGCATTTAGCATAAAAATTGAATACACATAAAAATAGAGAGTAAAAGCAATATATTTTTCAGTACTAGATCTTTTAGCAAATTGATGAGGCGGCAGAAGTGAAAAAATAAGCATGCCTAATAACAAAATTAAGAATTACAAGCCACACTTATTGACCAAGGAGTGCAACATATACTTTCTGTAACTTGATGTATGGTAAATACTCCTCACTATGTAACTTAGTGAACTTGTCATTCCACTTCTTCCATATCTCCTTTACTAGGATATGATAAAGAGACGTCATTCTGCATCACATTGTGATGCCAAAGAAAAAAGTCTCCCAGATACAAGTATGCCAACCCTTAAGCAGGCTACTGACTAACCTTCGCGATCGAGTATGATGGGCTATGGTAGCTGGATTGTAGACATTATTCTGGAAAGCAAAAACATGTCAAATGCGAAAAACAACAATCAAGGGGGAAAAGGTAAGAATAACATAAAATAAATTTACAGGAGAAAACTATGATTTATACACGTAAAAAATACTTGGAGACATGAAAAACTCAATTAATGCCAAGATAAGCACTTCGATCTGCAGGAATATTTTGTTTCTAAATACTAACTTAGGGTGCAGGAATATTTACCTCCAATAATATGGTCATCCACACAAAACAGTTTTTCACTCCGACATTCAAAGATTGTTCCAAACATAGTAAAATCATCAATTTTGTGATTACTCTCAACGAACTTCCAGGGAAATTCAAGTATTTCTAAACAAAACTTATAAGATCAATTCAAACAATAAGAAGGTGAAACGGAAATTTATCTATCTTTTCTTTCTTCTTACTCTCTTTACCTCTGAAATAGAAGAAGAGATAAAAAGAAACCAAAATAGGGGAATGACGTTTTTATCAAGTTAAGGCCATGAGTCCGTGACTGCCTTAACAGTTCAGTATATTGGTGGAGCAGTAACTCTCCTATGTTACAGCCTAAATGAAATGTACAGGGATTTATTCAGCATTTGATATCAACAAAGTTTTTCCCAACATGCACAGGCTAAGGAACAACATTGAAGCATTGTTATGTCCATACTGTGATGAAGTTTCATGAGAGGAAAACAAAAACAGAAGCTCATGCATTTAGTGGATCTTAATAGCAAAATCATAATATTGACACTATCCCATCTGTGATAAAAAAATTCCGACTCGTTTAATTTAAACTTTTGGAAACCTTAAAGCTTTAAATCAAGGATCACAATGCAAAGTCGACATAAGAAGATGTTAGAACTGCTTGCCTCTCCATTTGTGAGCCAGCTTTTGAAGAGTTCCTCACTATCTGTCCGGAAGTTATTCGACAAATTCTTAAACCCCAACATCTCCATAGTTGGAGCTGGCATTCCAATCGAGCCCTCCATCATGGTCTTAATAAACAACTCTTCACTCGTGTTTCTATAGAAGTCTGAGTATGATCTTCCCTCCATCTCCATAAAATTCTTTTCTTCTTCCCTCCTCTTAAACTGTCTCAAAATGTAATGAACTCCAATTCTATTCTTCTGCACGGTCTTATGGAAGAATCATTCACTCATCAGATTGAGCAAATCAAAGTTCACCAACCGATCTACTAATTGAACAAAAAATAAAGGGAATCACCAAATATAAAATCGAATCACTCAAACTATTCTAACCAAATAAAGAGCTTTGAACTCAAAAGCCCCCAACTACAAATCAATTGCTTCTCAGAGGAAAAAAAAAACCCTCAAATGAAGTCTTAATTGATCATTACAATCTACAACCAGAGCACAACTGCAATTTTTGTATTTGATGAACAAAACGTGAGTGTTCCTCCATTCAATCAACTAAATATATTTGATGGCAATCGGTCCATTTTCTATTCCTAATCTACATCAACATTACTCTTTGTAAGATATTCAAATGAAGAGCTTAAAACCCCAAAACCCCAACTGTAAATTGATCTCAGAGCAAAAATAACTCAAGTGATTGAATGACAGCCACAAACTCAATGACCCTTGAAACTAATGATAATCCAAATGAAGAGCTTAAAACCCCAAACCCCCAACTGTAAATTGATCTCAGAACAAAAAGAACTCAAGTGATTGAATGATATCCACAAACTCAATGACCCTTGAAACTGATGATTAGCACTTCAGAATATTTATGAGCTTTCTCTGTTACAACAACAGAGCATATATAGCGCTCAACTGATGATAATACACAAACAAAAGGGCCAAACACCACTAGACCCAGCAATGTAAAGAGTTTTAATCTATCAAACTTGAAATCCAATGGCAATATGATATAGAAAATTCCATGTACTGAGAGTATACATCAAGATACGCGTATACGTTCTGGTTTGACTAATTCGAGTACGTAATGAAAAGACACATTGATTAAACAAATAAAATGACATGGAATCAACCAATCTCGGTGATTTCCAAGATTCCAAAACTGTTCATTTGTCCTTTTCTCTTCTTGCAGCGAAATAGTATTTACACTGCAGGTAATTTGAACTCTTTACTGTGAAAATCAATGAAAATTAAGCATATAAACAGGAAAAACACAAATCAAAGATCATTGTATATATGGTTATGTATCTATAGGTCACAGGGAAGATAATGGGTTGCGAGAATTGGAATGTTTAGAAGAAGAAATAAAGTAGTTGGGGTTCTGCTGGAGGAGGTGAGACTTGAGAGCGGGGGTGATGGATGGCCCATGAAAACGAACTCTGCAACTGCCATTGATCTTTTATGATTTTAAATAAACTTGCCGTTTGCTTGTAATTATTTTTAATATAAAAAAAAAGTCGAGAGGAAGAAGAGTGTCTAAGCAGAACCCAATTAGGTCTTTATCGGTGGGAGCATAAGACTTCTGACCGCGCATGGAACACTTCTTGAGATCAGATCTAATTAGGATAATATAGCGGTCAATTATCGAATCTTAATGGAGACTTCAAGACTTAAACTCTTAAGGTCTGTTTGGTATATTTTTTGAGAGGAGTTTGAATTGACTCGTTCAAATTCAAGTTTGACCAAAAATGACATTCAAATAAGGGATTCAATATTCAATGGTGTCTATATTCATTTTTGGTATGCGCGAGGATATATGACCATTATGATAATATATTTATATTTAAACAACTATTGTGTCTCTTAATTAATTTAATCTAAATATAGATATCTTTACTAATAAGATAGGACTCATTTTGAATCTTTTTTTACTTTAAAATTTAATTTATTTAGAAAAGCATAAGAACGGCTCAGATTAAATCCACTTTTAATTCAAAGGCTCACATTTTCATCTCATTTCTTCCATTTCAATCCAATGGCTTGCAATGCATCTCAACCCAAAAAAAAAATCCCGCCCATTTTTAACCCAAACACATGCCTACAGTTACTTACTCTCTGCCTCAAATCAAACCCATTCCCCTACAGCTACTCTCTGTCTCCCGCCATGCCTCACCCATTTCCCTACATACCCATTTCCTCTGCCATGCCTCACCCCAGACAGCAACCCAGACCCCTTACCCCTCTACCCACACCCTTCTCACAACGGCTCAGCAGCGGCACACAGCAGCGACACCGGCTCAGCAGCGGCACACAGTGGCGATCAACACAGCAGCGACACCAACGACGTTCAACCCAGCGGCACACAGCGGCTCACCAAGCTCAGCTCAGCCCAGGTACCTCCCTCTCCCCCTTTCACGACCTGAAGTGGCCTGCCCAGGTATACCCACCTCTCTCTCTATCTCTCTCTCCCTCTCCCTCTTTCACGACCCACAGCAAATTAAACATACCCACCTCTCTCTCTAGCTGAAGTCGAAAATGATCATTTCTGCTAAAACAAAATCTAAGAGTTTTGATCATTGCAGAAAGCTACAGAAACCGAATTGAGTTTTTGCATTTTCTAGAAAGGAGAAAAGAGGCATCCAGTATAGGAAAGACCTTGACCTCAGAAGGAAACAAAACTCAGGGGTCCCAACCAATAATTTCTAAACTTCAAAAATCACTTTAGATTGAATATAAGCTAATTCAACACATTATAAGCTAAATCAAACAAAGTGTAAATCAATTAAAATTCAATGGCAGAGTACACAAAATTTCTCTCGGTCATTCCAACAAACAATTGGTGTGGGTGGGTCTGTTTGTGATGTGTGTGTGGGTGAGTGGGGTGAGTGGGTGTGGGTGTTTGTTTCTGGGTGAGTGGGTGAGTGGGTGTGAGTGTGTGTGATGTGGGTGCGTGTATACTGGGTCTGTGTTGGGTGTGTGTGCTGGGTTTGTTTGTGTGTGTGCGATTTGTGTGTGGGTGGTGAGTATGTATGTGTGTATTGTGCGCTGTGGGTGTGCGTGTGCAATGTGATTGTGTGTGAGCGAGAGAAGTGTTGGGTGATGTTGAGTAGAAGAGGGCAGAGAAGATATGGGGGTAGGATGGGGGTTAGTGTGTGCTTGTGTGTGTGTGTGAGAAAGAGAGAGAGACAATGCATACTTGGGAGGGGTTAGCAGTGGCGGTGGTGTTGCTGACGAAGTGGCGGTGGTGTGGCTGGAGCGTAAGAGAGAGAGAGAGAGAGATAGGGGGTAAGGAGTAATATGTGTTTGGGTTTTTGAATTTAGGTTAATTTTGTGTAAGGAGTAAGGAATTTTTCTACTTGATACAGAGCCAGAAAGTTTCTTTTCTGTTGGTTATATCGTTAGCTTTGGGGAATTTTCTTTGTTTTGTTTGTCGTGTCATTGGCATAAACAAAATACCAAAATTTCCCAAGTTTTGGGGGTTTCAAAAGAAAATAAGAGAGAGAATTTTTATAATTTACATTTTCATTTTCACCTGGAAAATATATGAGAATTGAGAAGTTCCAATCAATTTACTAAATAGCTGTCAAAGACTTAAATTGAGTAAATTGTTGTGTCCTTTGTCAGTAAAAATTTCACAATCTTTTGTGTATTTTGTTTTTCTCTCTCTTCTATTTTCTGGGGAATTATGATTGTTTCTTCTTCTAATTTTCTTTGTTTTTGGGTTCTGTAATTAAATATCATAGAATATGGAAGTTAATAAGTTTAGTTTGACCGTTTTAATTGATTGCATGTGTAATTTTGTGCACCGGTTTGCTTTGACTTTCATAGTAACACAAGCTGGATCTTTCTTAATTATTCCATCTATGCACTTTGACACCATGGTTACTTTGATGTCTTCAAGATTACATAAACACCTGATTTCTTGATTTTCACTCGAAACGCATCTATGGGTGTGTTTTGTTACATCTGGACATGTGAAATTATAGCAACAGTGCAGTGTTTTTTCCTTCTTGGTGGGTTTTCTTAGAGAAATGATTCAGGTTTTATACTTCTTGACATTTTTAAATCCATCTCAAAATTGAATATTAATTTCTTTTTAATACTTTCTTCATAATAACTTATTTGGATGTACCAAAACAAAAGAAAAAAATGATTAGGTACTTTTTGCAAGATGTACTAGATAAACTAACCTGTTGGCTTAACTTTTACCTTGAAACATACAATTTCTATATTTATATGCGTAAGGACATTTGATGGATGTGTAAGGACATTGAGCAAATGGGATGTGTACCTTTCTATCATGAGCTTAATTTAATTTTATGTTATGTGCTGTGTTCAACCATTATAGGCAAAGTAAAAAAAATGGCACAGAACATAATGATGCTTGAACACATCATTATGTTCTGTGCTGTGGGTCGTGAAAGAGAGAGAGGGAGAGAAGGGGGTATACCTGGGCTGTGCTATTAGTTCCATGGCAGATTGGAGAGAGAGAGAGAGGAGCAGAGGGTTTAATTGGGGGTGGCGTGTGTTTGGGCTCAAAATGGGCGGGATTTTTTTTTTGGGTTGAGATGCATTGCAAGCCATTGGATTGAAATGGAAGAAATGAGATGAAAATGTGGGCCTTTGAATTAAAAGTGGATTTAATCTGAGCCGTTCTTATGCTTTTCCAAATAAATTAAATTTTAAAGTAGAAAAATATTCAAAATGAGTCCTATCTTATTAGTAAGCAAAACCAAATTTAGAAACCCGCATGGACGGCGACACAAAATTGGGGCTAGGCGCTGATGCGCGCGAGAGGGAAAGGAAACACACACACATAAAACGCAGAGAGAGAGAGAGAGTAATACTGTGATTGAGGCAAAGGGAGAGTGAGAGGCAAAAAGTTATTGAGCTTTTCGGGTGTTTCCCTGCCTGAGAGTAAGACAGAGAGTAATTTGGAATGAATAAATTCGAGTTGCTTCTACCGAGCTCAGCCCAGTGTAGATTCTTTCCTTATGTAGATTTAAATATTTTTTGGAATGAATAATCTCAACTGATTCGGGTTGGAAATGGGTTAATCTTTTGTGAGATTTTGCGATTCTTTTGATGATCTTTTTTTTTTTTTTCCTGAACAGTTTTTTTCATCTGTTCAGTTTTTTTTCCTGAACAGTTTTTTTTTCCTGAACAGTTTTTTTTTCCCCCTGAACTGATGTATTTCAACTGCGTAATTCCATTAAAAATGTTTGCTTATTTACTCGATCAATTCCAAAAATGTATTCAGTTTCAACCTGCCTAATTTATGATCTTCTCTTTCTTAATTCTTGGGTTTAATGTTGCCTAATTAGCTGACTGGCGTTATTACTATTGCCATAGTTTGGTAACCAGTTGATGGACTTTTTTTTGTTGAACTCGGTTGTACTTTAATAGATCATACATCTATAGCATGAAGTTCTATTTTTTATAATTGATTTGATATTTTTGGGTTTTTGTGTGTTTTCTTCTCTGTGTTGTAGATTCTATTCGTATTTATTGTATTCGAAGTTATTAGTTTGTTAGGAGTAGCACACATTCAAGTACATGTATGTGTTAGTGATATTTATGTACTGAGATGGATATATTTGATTTGGATTTGTTTGACTTAAATATTTACTCAACTGATCTATTGAAGGTGGGTTTGGGTATGTGTATGGTAGACTCATGCTAGCTATTTGATAAGTTGTCCCTCTCAAACTCTGTTAGCTATTTGATAAGTTGCATTTGATCTAATTCATTATTATTTTCCCACAAACACAATGATGAGAATACTTTTTTTTTGGCCTGCAAGTGCTTATTGAAGTTACTTATTTCTCTTGATTATGACTGCCCTGGTTTGCACTTAATTTGTCCAGTCATATGGTAAAATCTATAACACAACGTTTAGTAATCTATTTATTAATGGAATGTCTTTTTGGTTGGGTAATAAGAAGCTTACTTTCAATTTTTCTATCCAGCACACACACACATTGTACACAAACACACAGGCCTATCTTAAATTTTTTAGTAGTAAGTGGTCAGAAGTCTATTTTATTACTATGGAAGTTTTGAATATAAGCCTATTTGGGATTAAAATATGTTGGTTTATTATATAGATATGCTGACCAATCTTTGCTTTTTTGGGTGGAATCTATGTTTGCTTGCTAGAGTAAAAAAATATTTTTTGGGTGGAATCTATTTTTTGGGTGGAATCTATGCATACACATAAGAATTTGTTGATGTTTATACTCTCTTTTTGTTAGCAGATAATGGAATATTTAATTCCTATGGCAAATGGTTGACAATGCAATATTGAATCACTCACAATTTCTTGAAGCCGAAAACTTTGGCTTATTGGTAGAATGGAGTCAAATTGAACGCTTCTAATGTAGTGTTTATTTTTTTTTCTTTCAACTCTCTTTGTCTCTCACCACCAAGGTGTTCTAATTTTTCTAATTGTACATGTTGAAACATTTTAAGATTCAATTAGATTTTTCAATAGTGTTTTTATTTGTGGAATAGGTGTTCGGTTCAAATATATTTTCTATCCGCACTTATATGCTTTATATGTTGCTTTTGTAGTGATCTTCTAATTGGTATGCCTTTTAATTGATTTTTTTTGTTTGTTACATAGTGTCTTCTATCTAAAAAAACGTAAATCATATTAATTACTAACATAGATATATTAGTATGATTGCCAATGTTTCTTTTTGCATTCACTTCACTCACACATTTGTAAGATCAAAGTTTGAGACACTTACAAATGACCTGGGATTTATTGGTGTTGTATATATGAGTGTAATTAACAGTAATAGATCATTTCGAGTTCTTTATATTTATTAAAGTTGGTTTGCGAAACTACACCCTTGGCATCAAGGCTTGAAGCCTTTATAGATGTTCATTTTAGGAATGGTGGTGGTGGTAACATGTTTATGATTATATTGCGATTTTGAGTTAGAGGGTTGGGAGGTTAAAAACAGGTGTTCAAATTTAATGTTTGATTTTTTTCAGTTGTACCGTGCCTTCAGGCATGAGTTATTCTTAGTCTATATAATAAAATACAATACAATTCAAATTTCAAAAGATAAACAAAATAAATTATGTTATTCACGGTTGATATCGCTTTAAATTTTATTTTAAAGATAATATTAACCTTCCAAATTTAATATGAAAAATAGGTCCTTAAAAAGTACATTTGAAATGACTTTTTAAAAGTACTTTTAAGACTTACAACTTTTCATAAATATTTTTTAAAAAAATAGTGTTTGGAATTGCACCACCACCCACATCACCATTACCACCATCACCGTCACTCCACCACCACAACTACCCCCCCAACCACCACCACCACCACCACCATCAAGGCTTTTGTATGAAAAAATATTTTTCTTTTCCATTGGAACATGCTTTGAAAAAATATTTTTCTTTTCCATTGGAACATGCTTTGGGTAGAACATATCTTGGCAGACTGTGAGAAATAGACAATGGTGTTTTAATGGTTTGGATATGATTGTGTCTTTTATTTATTTTATTCTCCCTCTTCTCCATCTGGTCTTCACAGCAACACGCAGACTTGAAAATGCCTTCCCCAATTTTAGCCTTTGTTCTTGGCACTTGGAAGAAATTATTCCTTTAAAACTAAGTTAACACTTTTATTATCAGAAATATGTAAGAGTATCTTATATTCATGTTTGTGTTGTGTGGTACCAGGTGCATAATTGGTTGGTTTTTTGTTTTAATATTTCATGGTGTGGTTATTTACTGGCTAGCTATGTTAGGGCGTTGTTTTGCTTAAATTAATTTTTGTTTGGAACCAAAAGTTTTTTGTAATCTCCTTTTTCTTTCATTCCACTCTCTGATAAAATTAATTAAAATTCGCTTTCTTTATGGTGGGGGTGGTGAAAAGCAAACTCGGTGCAGTCTGTTCTGTATTTTGTGTTTCTTGGATTTTTTATAATTCATATTCTTCCTGCATTCTTTTCCTTTGTTTTTTTATTGATTAAGCAAGATTGAAATATCTTGCACATTCAATGAAATATCTTGATTAAGTACTATACGATTAGAATTTTCACTTTTAAGTCTTGATTTTAATTTCACTTTCAGTGATGTTATCCCGATAACACTTTTGGAACCTACAGATTTCGAACGCTTTTGACTGTTCAATTATGTTTTTTTGGATTAAGATTTTTGGTTGATTAAAATGTTTAGAATATAGTCCATTGCCTTTGTTCTAGAGTGTATTGTGTTTTCAATATTGCAAAATGCATTTTTCCTAGCCCATTAAAGTAATAAAAGAAAAGTGTTGGTCATTCATATAATATGTTGGGGTGATTTACACATCCCTGGAATTACTTATATTTTTCATTATCTAACAATTGAATTAGTCCCCCATTTGCATGGGTCATATCTTCCCACATTGAGATACTATATAAATTTGTTGTTGTCTATTATTTAGTAACCAACTGAGATACTATATAAATTTGTGGGTCTAGAATCTTTGCATGAATGATCATTCGTTACCTTTGCATTAATAATTCAAAAGTTATTTGTTCTTAAAAGAAGTTAATTCGTGGCACAATGATGTTGCTGTGACAACTTTTGGTTGTCTATGAGAACAGTGGAATCATTTTTGGATATACTTTGTTGGTGGTTTAAGGAGTTACACAAATGTTGGGCTTTTTACAATATAATTTTTTAATTATGCTGTTTATGATGAGTTAATTTTTTATACTTGGTTAATGGTGGTTTAAAGTACTCATTATGTTTTTAAATTTTGAATGGCTTTGTGGCATTTGAACTACTCATGTGACTTACTTAGTTGTCACATGACTGCTTATGAAAGTAGACTGCTTATGATTTAACTACAATAATATTATTGTGCAAATGCTGAAAATATGATATTGAATGCTATTGAAAATGCCAAAATTTGAAAATGCTATTATGGATGACGATCTATGATTTTTATGTGTATAAAATGTTTATGAAGCTGGTAAATGATTGGGTAAACAGTTCTATTAAGGCAACACTGTTATATAATTGTGAGTTCGGTGAAAAGTTTGATCTGTTGAAGCGACAATAGCTTAACAACATACTGCAACATTTTTTCTTACATTATATGCATTGTTTTTTTTTTTATTAAAGGAGGAAAAAATGTCAAATTCATCTACGAAAGCCAAATCTAAGGGGAAAGAAAAAGCTACAGTTTGTCAACTGGTATGACTTTTCATTCTATTTTTTCTCTATGGTTTTATGTGCATAAAGATTTTTATGATTTTTTAAAAAAAATTGTTAGCTTTAGATTGGTGCAAATAGTTTGTGTTCGTACTTCACTTGGTATATATTTTTTTCTTCATTTTTTTGTGTTTTCAGATAGTTAAGTTTATTTTACATTCATATATATTTGGATGCTATGATGCCCAAAACCCGTTCGATGATATTCCTAATAGAAATGAGAAAGTGGTTGTAAAGTTGTGTTAATCTATAACTATAGTTGAGGCTAACTTCATTCGTTCTAATGTTGTATTAGTTGAATTAGTTTGGACATGATTTTCTATGTTGTCAATTGAGCATTATGGAAAAAACTCTCTGCAGTGGGTTTTACTTTATTATGGTGCATGAAAAAACATATGTAGAGGAGATGCAGATTCTTCAACTCTGTGTATCCCTGCATTCTTTGTCTATTTAAAGGCAGTGTGGTTCTTCCATTTATGTCGACGACAGCTTTGTTTTTTGAATGTTTGTGTTTAATTTGGAGTGTTTTAAATTTAATTTTTTTACAATGGGTTTTAATTTGTGTTCTCACTCTATCTCTCTCTCTCTCTCTCTCTTTCACAGCACTAGCACACGCACACACCACAACACACACAAAACACACACATTTGCACACAAACACACATTTAAATTGAGTTTTTTAATTTGGCTATTTTTATTAAAGGTTTATAGTTATAATGAAATAGGTTTTTTTATTATGAATGTTAGGATGGAATGAATGTTGAGTTGGTTATATTGATTAGTGTTCTTTCATCATAATATCATCATAAGTCCTCTTATAAAATAATCAATAGAAA
>CAUOFW020009250.1:0-12459 GCA_963454935.2 Ilex paraguariensis | reverse complement strand
GAACTCCTCTTAGGTATGCCATTTCAACTCATTTCTTTCCTCCATATAGTGTATGTTGATTCAGTTTGACTAGATTGAGTGTGGACGTGTTTGTGAGTTTTGATACACTATAGACTTTTCATAGGATATGCTTGAATCCTCACCTCCATTTGGTCCCGCACTTCCTATGAATCAATCGAACATCTAGACACCATGGAGGAAGGTCCTGAGTTGATTTGACATTCCCATTGGAATGAACCCCTTTGGATTAACCAACAATTGTTCCATTTTATTTTAGCAAAAACACAATCACAAAAACTCAAACTCATAGATTTTTACACTTTACCTTTTTTCTCCAAAATCACCTTCAAACGATTCACCTCTTTCCCTGAGGAGACGACCTTGGAAAATATGATTTTCAAGTAAAACATGACAATTGAAAGTCACTATATGCTTGGGGACCTTTTGTTCATGCACACCATTTCATTCCACACACCCATTTCCCTATTTCTTGCATTGAACCTGAGTGAGAGTGACACTCACCCACACCTATAAGCAATACACACATAAAATGGGGTGATGTTTGGAGATTAGGGAATATGACAAAAGAAAACCAAAAAATTTGGCGCCCTTGCTAGGGAAGGCAAGTGTTGAATTGAGAAGGTGATTTTTGGACAACGGAGGTAAGTCTCATGATTTTCATCATGGGCTGAGGTACGTTGCTTCTTGTATATACTTTTGTTTGTGTATATTTTCATTTTAGATAGTGTGTTATATGTGGGAACGGGAACGAACAAAACTGATTGGTTAGACAACCTTTAGGCCCCAACATGAACATTGGCCAAAACCTACTCGAGGATGTAGATGATAATTTTGAGAATGTAGGTGTAAAACACGGGAAAAATTTAAACTTTTTCTAATAAAGGGTAAAATGGTAATTTACCACTATAATACGGAATTGAAATACGCATTCTCTAGAGCTCGTATGACACAACGGACTTCGCCGTTGGATTCGTGTCGGGAAAACCAGTTACCCTGTCGAATTTCGTCGAATTTTCAGATAGTTTGATTTTTGCAGGTGGTTCGAGGCGGCTAGGTGGCGAATAACCTTTTAAAGGTCCCCAAAAATGAGTTTTATAAAAATTCCTTATAATTGGATAAAAGTTCAAATAAAATTAATTTAAACTTAAACCGGAATGAAATAAATCATTTTGGGGCGAAAACGAACCCGGATAAGTGAAGGGCGTGTGGCGCGACTCAGGCCAAGTCTTCAAAAAGATAAATAGGGGTTAAAATGAGATATTTCAGCACAAATATCTCTGCAATTTCAGCCAAAAATGTGTGAGAGAAAGAGGGAGAGAAAAGGGAGAAAATCAATCTTCCTTCGCCGATTATCGGAGTTCCGTCGGTCAGAATTCGTCTAGCCAAGAGTTAAAGTTCATCTCCTTGACAAGGGCTACGCGTACGTACCAAAAAGAACTAATTTCACTGAAGATCCAAGGTTTTGGGCTTAGAAGGTGTTCTTGAGGCTTCCTACCATTTCTACTATGCTTCAAGAGGTAGGGTTCTTCCTACTTTGCTTTTATTTCTACCTTTTGGGCTGATATTTAGGGCTGCTATGTAGCCTATTTTGGGGCAGTTTTGTGGCTGTTTAGGGGCTGTATATGGGCTATTTTGTGGGCTGTTTTATGGCTTGTTTTAGGGGCTATTTTGTGGCCGGATTTGGGGCTGCTATCTGGCTGGTTTAGGGGTTGCTTTGTGGCTTGTTTTGGGGCTGCTATGTGGCCAGATTTTGGGTTGTTTTGTGGGAATATTATGTGTTTACTTTATGCCATGAGAATTAAGTGTGTTTTTGCTTGATTATGTAGTAACATGCTAAGGGATTGTGTTAGATAAAATGTTGGTATATGTGTATTAATATATTGACATTGTGATAAGTTTTTGGAGGTTATATGCATATGATATAATTGTCCATGATACAAGATGAAATGTGTTGGAAAGAAATGTTAATATGTGTTCATTGAAATATTGACATTGTAATGATTTATGGAATTTATATGCTTATGATATGAATTGTCATGGAACATGTAGACATGTGGTTTAAATTGCTCGATGTGCATTCATTACCTTGGGGCATGATGTTGGTAGTGCAATGGTTCATTACATTGCATGTGCATGGAGAACACATTGCATTTCATGGGTGTGAGTGCATGGTTGGATCAATCACCATACTTGGTGTTTTTATGGGTGGGCTCAGAAAAGTGGGGTTGAATATCCTACAGAGTCGCACGGTTGCATATATGAAAAACTTGTGTCGGGTATAGCAAAAAGGGATAGATCCCCCCTCGAGTGGAAGGCCTGGCCATTGGTTTATACACTTCCTACGGTGCAAGTCCAAAAAAGTGCATCGGTGTGTGGAGTCAACAGTGTAACACCAAAATTCCACTATCCAAATAAAGACACATGATTTTTGGTTATATAAATGATTCATTTGATGGGAAACATTAAGAAATAAATTGGTTTTATAAACACCTTATTTTTATCTGCAAAGATGATCATTGGATGTATTTCATCAATGACAAGGATTTTAACAATTGCATTGCATAGTGTGGAGTGAGTCGATGAGGGCTCGGGTTGATGTGCGTGAGTGAATCTCATTTCATTCATAGCATGACATGGTAGATTCCAACATAAACATGTATATTCTTGTTTGAAATGATTGTTTGAATGGTGAATGTTGTACGTGAACATTGCACGTGCACTTAGGTGGGGAGTAGCTTCTGTAGGACTTACTCTATTGGGCATGGCTCACCCTATACGAAAAAACATTTCAGGTGCGGGATATACGCCGATGGATGGCTCTCATTCGAGGCCACAAGGGTGAAGAAAGCCGACTTGTGGCTTTTATAACTCCTTTTGTAAAACTTTTGGAGCAAACTAGTTTTGGCGTGTAATTTTATGTAAGAGAGCTGTAATTGAACTCATATGGACTGTTTTTAATATAACCTTGCGTGTTTTTATATGAGTATGGTTGAATGGACCCGGTGTGGTCATTGTGTTATATCGGGCCTTAGATGGGTCATGTTAATGTATATTGTACATGTTAGGTTTTAGGTAGAGCTCCCCGTACAAAAGAGACTCTGCCCGATTTTTTGTTAAATTATGGATCCCGATAAATGGGACACAACGGTGTGGCATCGAGTTATATGATATTCACAGGAATTCCACGGGTTGATGGGTGATCAACGGACCCCTGGATTCTGGGGTGTCACAGCTTGGTATTAGAGCTTAGGTATACGATTTACCTAGGGCTTGATGGGCAGGGGTCTAGACCATTGCATTCCATATGCGTTTCATGTTATGTGCGCTACTTGCTACATGCTATGTGCTACTTGTTACGTTAATTATATACATGCTAAAATGTATATGGAAAAGGAGAAACACTAGGGTTAGAAAACGTAACCTTGGGCCTCGAAAAAGAATGAACGGGATGGTTCGGGGAGTTGATGTCTATTAGTGGTTGACACATGCTCTACTAGTTAGACAAGGAGAGAAATCTCAAAGTTTAAACTTGATCCCCATTTTGGGATGCTATGTAAGACTCCATTGCTTTTTGACATATGTAGATGGCTAATCGAGCAAGAAGACGCCGAGGCAGTGGGCGAAACAACAACCAACCACCATCGGCCTTTAACCAACAAGCCTTCATAAAGGCTATTGGTACTGCCACTGCTACCATTGCATAGGCTAGTGTTGCGCCTGCCACCATTGCACAAGCTAGTGCGACTATGAGCTAAGGAGGGCCAAGTAACCTCCAGAGGTTCAAGGCACACCATCCTCTAACCTTCATGGGAGGAGGGGACCCGATGGTTGCTGATCATTGGTTCCAACAAGTCGGTAAGATCTTAGAAGGTATGGAGATCACCTCCGATGCCACTAAGATAAAGCTAGTTGTATTCCAGCTAGAGGGAGAATACCAAGTGTGGTGGGATTGGATGAAAGCCTCAAGGAACTTGGAGGCAATGACATGGGAAGAGTTCCGTGAGCTCTTCATGGGCAAAAACTTCCCGGCGTCTGCCTGACATGCAAAAGCTCTAGAGTTCCTAGACCTGAAACAAGGGACAATGACGGTGCTCGAATATGTGACTAAGTTCACTGAATTAGCCCATTTCACCGATGAGTATGTGGCCACAAACATGGCCAAAGTGAGGAAGTTTGATGATGACCTAAAATTGTCCATCTAGAGAAAAATTGTAGGTCTTCTCCTGCAAGACTTGGACTTGATGGTCTAGACTGTTGTGGCCATTGAGAGAGAGGTGGACGATGCATAAAACATCCGGGAGGCAAGTGTTAAAGATAAGAGCAAAAAGAGCCAACCTTTTTCTTCTAGCTCAGGGAAGAAGCAGAGGACTTCTACTCCGCAAGGGTTTCAAGGACAGGGCCGCGGCTATCAAGGCCAAGGCCAGGGTCAATCATCCCAAGGTGGGAGACACTTCACGGCTCCTAGCCAGCCAGAGTAGAGAGCATGTTTCTATTATCACCAGCCTGGACACATGAAACGGGATTTCCCTCAGAGGCAAGGATCCCGAAGTTATGGGACACCTCAGTCCCAGTCATTAGTGGAATGTTCACAGACTCTATTTGTTCCTCCCTACCACACCATGGGTCAAGGGAGCCAGTACCAGTCCCAGGGTGCTGCAAAGGCCTCTACTACTTCACAATCAAGCCAAATGGGCCAGAGTATGGGTCAAGGCCAAGGACAAGGCTCACAAGCCGGGACTTCTGGGACCCAGGGGCGTGTCTACGCCATGATACCTTAGACTAAGCCAACAGATCATTCAGTGATACAGGGTACATTTCTACTCTCTCGCTTATGGGCTAGAGTATTATTTGATTCTGGTGCATCTCATTCTTTTATTCCTGCATCTTGTGTGAAAGACTTGGGCTTAGAGGTTGAAACCTTCGAAGAGACATTGCATGTGAGTTTTCCCCTAAGAGCTAGGGTGAGCGTTGATCAGATATGTCGGGGTTGTGAGTTAGAGATCTCAGGGATTCTACTCATTGTGGACCTTAGGGTCATAGACACGATGTTTTACCCAAGTCGTGTACAACTCTAGATGGCACGGGCAGTTGATGGGTTGGCTAGTAAGCCTTACCCTGGAGGACGAGGCGAGACAAGAGTTGGGTCTACCTCGGGTGTTTTGTGAGTACGAGGATGTTTTTTCGGATGAACTATCGGGATTACCTCCACATAGGGATGTAGACTTCACTATTGAGTTGTACCCTGGTACATCTCCTATTTCTATGACTCCGCATAGAATGGCGTCTGTTGAGTTATAAGAACTCAAAGTCCAATTAAAGGAATTATTGGACAAGGGCTTTATTAGGTCGAGCACCTCACCTTGAGGCGCTCCGGTGCTGTTTTCCAAGAAGAAGGAAAAGACCCTTCGGCTATGCGTAGACTACCGACAGTTGAATAGGGTTACTATCAAGAATAGATACCCTTTGCCGAGGATTGACGATTTGTTTGATCAACTGAGAGGGCCGAGGGTCTACTCCAAGATAGATCTCTGCATCGGTTACCATCAATTGAGGGTTAGGGAGGTGGATATCTCTAAGACGGCGTTTAGGACGCGATATGGGTGTTTTGAGTTCACAGTGATGCCATTCGGATTGACGAATGCTCCAGCAACATTCATGGATCTCATGTATAGGGTGTTCCAACCCTACCTAGATCAGCTCGTTGTGGTCTTTATTAACGACATCTTGATCTACTCTAAGTCTGAGGAGAAGCATAAGGGTCACTTGAGGATTGTTCTCCAGACCTTGAGAGACCATCAGTTGTATGTTAAATTCAGTAAGTGTGAATTTTGCCTTACTAAGGTGAAATTCTTGGGGCATATGGTGTCGGCTTCTGGTGTATCCGTGGACCCAGAAAAGGTTGAGGCAATTATGAGTTACGAGAGATCGAAGTCAATCTTCGAGATACGTAGTTTCTTAGGATTGACAAGGTATTACAAGAGGTTCATTGAGGACTTCCCACGATTAGCTGCATCTATGACAAAATTGACCCGAAAAGATGTCAAGTTTGAGTGGAACGATTCGTTTGAGAAGGCATTCCAGGAGTTGAAGAGGAGGCTTACTTCAGCTCCTATTTTGATTATCCCAGAAAGGGGATAATGGTACATAGTGTATTGTGATGCCTCTAAGGACGGACTTGGATGCGTTTTGATGCAGTCCGGGAGGGTAGTGGCTTATGGTTCTCGACAGTTAAAGAACCACAAGTAGAGTTATCCCACACATGACATGGAGTTGGCGGCTATAGTCTTTGCCTTGAAGTCTTGGAGCCACTATCTATACGGTGAGCAGTTTGAGGTGTTTTCAAACTACAAGAGTTTGAAGTACATTTTCACACAACGGGATCTCAACATGAGGCAACACATGTGGATGGAATATCTGGAAGACTATGACTTCACTTTACATTACCATCCCGGTAAGGTAAATGTGGTGACTGATGCACTCAGCCGAAAGTCACGGGGATTCTTGGCTAATATAGCTTCCCGGGAGTGGCAGATGCTCGAGACTGTGGGATAGATCAAGCTATGCTACATGGGTTAGGCTCAGGGCACTTTAGGGAGTTTGGTGGCTATGCCTTCCCTACTGAGCAGAATGATTGAGTCCCAAGGGCAGGACCTAGAGATATTGTCCATCAAGGACCGAGTACGATCAAGGATAGGTGATGAGGGCTGGACCATTCACTTGGATGGTAGTCTTCGGTATAAGGGAAGGATTGTGGTTCCCTAGTCTATGGAGCTAAGAGAGGAAATCCTTAAGGAATTCCAATGCTCCGATTTTGCTGTACACCCCAGTGGCACGAAGATGTATCAAGATCTTCGTCGTCAGTACTACTAGAGTGGGATGAAGAAACACGTCGGGAATTTTGTTAGTAGATGTCTCACGTGTCAGAAAATGAAGGCTGAGCACCAGAGACTAGCGGGATTACTCCAGCCTTTGGAGGTAGCTGAGTGGAAGTGGGAGCATGTCACGATGGATTTTGTGACTCACTTGCCACGGATATCGTGGGGTAATGATGCGATGTGGGCGATAGTGGACAGACTTATGAAGTCGACACACTTTTTGGCTGTGTGGATGACCTTTACACTAGGGGAATTCTATAGGTTATATATACAGGAGATTGTCCGGTTACATAGGTGCTCGTATCTATAGTATCAGATTGGGATCCCAGGTTTATGGCTCATTTTTGGGAGAGTTTTCAGCGAGCTATGGGGATACAATTGATGATGAGCACTGGTTTTCATCCCCAGACAGACGGTCAGTCTGAGAGGACTATTCAGACCTTAGAGGACATGCTACGAGCATGTGTCCTAGATCTCAAGGGTAGCTGGGAAGATCACTTACCCTTGGTAGAGTTCGCCTACAACAATAGTTACCAGAGACGAGTATATAGATGACACCCTATGAGGCATTATATGGAAGGCCGTGTCAATCTCTGATTTGTTAGACGGAGGTGGGAAAGAGACCCTCTATGGGTCCAGATTTGATTACAGACACCTCTGAGAAGGTGGATTTGATACGAAAGCGTCTTCTCACGGCTCAAAGCCAATAGAAGAGCTACGCGAACAAACGGCGGCGACCTCTAGAGTTTGTGGTGGGAGATCATGCCTTTTTAAAGGTGATACCTAAGAGAGGAGTGGTCCGATTTGGTAAGCGGGAAAAGTTGTCACCGAGGTATACAGGGCCCTTCGAGGTACTCGAGAGGGTGATTGCAATGGCTTACCGGTTGGCGTTACCGCTAAATCTATCGGGTGTTCATGCAGTATTCCATGTCTCTATGCTCCGAAAATACACCTCGGATCCGAATCTTGTGGTGGATTGGGAAGAGTTTGTTGTAGATGATGATGGGACCTTCGAGGAGGAACCGGTGCGCATCATGGATAGACAAGAACAGGTTTTGTGAGGTAAGACCGTGCGGCTAGTGAAGGTGCTGTGGCAGCACTGAGGAATGGAGGAGGCGACATGGGAGCATGAGGACACCATCCGTACCAATTATTCCTTCTTATTTGAGGATGGAGGTATATTCTTATAGTAATTTAGCATTATTTGAATGTTGCATATGCATGTGATTGTATGTGCATGTGTATGTGAATTTCGGGGACGAAATTCTTTTAAGGGGGGAAGAATGTAATACTCGGGAAAATTTTGAACTTTTTCCAACAAAGGGCAAAAAGGTAATTTGCCACTATAATACGGAATTGAAATACACATTCTCTAGAGCTCGTATGACACAACGAACTTCGTTGTTGGATTCGTGTCGCGAAAACTAGTTACCCGGTCGAATTTCGTCGAATTCTGAGATAGTCTGATTTTTGCACATGGTTCGAGGCAACTAGGTGGCGAATACGAGTTTAAAAAAAATTCCTTATAATTGGATAAAATTTCAAATAAAATTAATTTGAACTTAAACTGGGATGAAATAAATCATTTTGGGGCGAAAACGGACCCGGATAAGTGAGGGGCGTGTGGCACAACTCAAGCTAAGTCTTCAAAAAGATAAATAGGGGTTAAAATGAGATATTTCAGCATAAATATCACTACAACTTCAGCCAAAAATGTGTGAGAGAAAGAGGGAGAGAAAGGGAGGAAACCAATCTTCCTTTGCCGATTATCGGAGTTTTGTCGGTCAAAATTCATCGAGCCAAGAGTTAAAGTTCATCTCCTCGACGAGGACTATACGTACATACCAAAAAGAACTGATTTCACCGATGATCCAAAGAGAGGATTTTGGAGAAATCAAGGTTTTGGGCTTAGGAGGTGTTCTTGAGGCTTCCTACCTTTTCTACTACGCTCCAAGAGGAAGGGTTCTTCCTACTTTGATTTTATTTCTACCTTTTGGGCTAATTTTTAGGGCGGTTTTGTGGCTGTTTAGAGGCGGTATAACGGCTGTTTTATGGGCTATATAACGGCTATTTTGTGGGCCGTATATGGGCTGTTTTGTGGGCTGTATATGGGCTGTAAGGGGGCTGTTTTATTGGTTGTATGTGGGCTGCTTTACGGCTTCTTTTAGGGGCTGTTTTGTGGCCGGATTTGGGGCTGCTATGTGGCCGTTTTAGAGGCTGTTTTGTGGCTTGTTTTAGGAGCTGTTTGGTGGCCGGATTTGGGGCTGCTATGTGGCCAGTTTAGGGGCTGTTTTGTGGCTTGTTTTGGGGCTGCTATGTGGCCAGATTTGGGGCTGTTTTGTGGGCATATTATGTGTTTACTTTATGTCTTGAGAATTAAGTGTGTTATTATTTGATTATGTAGTAACACGCTTAGGGATTGTGTTACTTAAAATGTTGATTTATGTGTATTAATATATTGACATTGTGATAAGTTTTTGGAGGTTATATGCATATGATATAATTGTCCATGATACATGATGAAATGTGTTGAAAATAAATGTTAATATGTACTCATTGAAATATTCACATAGTAATGATTTATGGAATTTATATGCTTATGATATGAATTGTCATGGAATATGTAGATATGTGGTTTAAATTGCTCAATGGGCATTCATTACCTTGGGCGTGATGTTGGTAGTGCAATAATTCATTACATTGCATATGCATGGAGAACACATCACATTTCATGGGTGTGAGTGCATGGTTGGATCAATCACCATACTTGGTGTTTTGATGGGTGGGCTCGGAAAAGTGGGGTTGAATATCCTACTGAGTCGCACGGTTTTATACATGGAAAACTTGTGTCGGGTATAGCAAGAAGGGATAGATCCCCCTCGGGTGCAAGGCCCGACCACTGTTTTATACACTTCCTACAGTGCAAGTCCAAAAAAGTGTATCGGTGTGTGGAGTCGGCGGTGCAACACCAAAAGTCCACTACCCAAATAAAGATACATGGTATGACACCCCAAAATCTGGGAGTCCGTTGATTACCCATCAACCAGCGGAATACCCGTGGATACTGAATAACTCGATATCGCACTGTTGTGCCCCATTTACTGGGATCCATAATTTAACGAAATTCAGGCAGAGTCTCCTTTGTACAAGGACCTCTACCCAAAATCCAACCTGGGCAAAGTATTTTCACATGACCCATCCAAAGCCCAATATAAAACATTGACCACACCGAGTCCTTTTATAAATAAACATTGGGCACACCGGGTCCAATCATCCATATTTATATCAAAACATGCAAGGTTAGTTTAACAATAGTCCATATAAATTCTATTACAATTAAAAGATTACATGCTTAAAACATTATTCCCATAAATATTATACATTAACACAAAATAAAGCCACATTCGGCTTTCTTCAAACATGAGGGTCCAAATTGGAGCCATCCACCGGCGTATCTCTCTCACCTGAAATGTTTCCCATATAGGGTGAGCCAATGCTCAGTAGAAAAATTCCTACAGAGACTACTCCCCACCTAAAATGCGTATGCAATGCGCACATGCGACAAACAACTTCTTCCAATCCAAATAAGAATATGTTATTCAAGATAGAATCTCATGATGCCATGCCAAGTAATGAGACGAAACTCACTCATGCATGTTATCCCGAGCCCACACCGACTCCCACAACACAATGCGACGTGTATGTGTAAAACAAACGTCTTTGATGAAACACATCCAAAGATCATTTTGAAATCAACCATATGTCATAAAACCAGTTCATTCTTGGATATTTCCCATCAAATCAATAATTTATACATTAAAATCATGTGCCCTTATTGGGTATCGGATTCAGGAATCGCACCTCCGGCTTCGTACGCTGTTACACTTTTTTAGAATTTTACAGCCGGTAATTGTATGAACCAAGTGGCCAGGTTTTTCACCCGAGGGAGTGTCTAGCCCTACTTGCTATACCCGATACAAATTTTCTTATGCATGTAACCGTGTGACTCCATAGGACGTTTCATCCCACTTTCCCGAGCCCACCATCAAGCACCAATGCTGGTGTTGATCACCCCATGCAACCATACACCCACACTCATGCATGTAGGCCATGAATGTGATGCTATGTCATGCCCAATGTGGAATGTTGCCAAATGGGCTAGATCAACTACATATATCCACAATCTCATGACAATTCATATTATAAGCATATAAATTTCATGAATCATTACAATGTCAATAGATAAACAACACATATTAACATTTGTTCCCAAGACATTCTCTAAGCATGTTATACATTGTCATGTCATAAAAATCTTAATTCACACTTAGGCATTTTAGCAAACACCTTCTAGGCAACAATCATGTAAGTATACAATATTGCCCCCACACACATCAAATATTATCAAGTATCAAGGAATTATTTACGAAACTCCCACATATCAAATTTAACTAGAACTTTGTCCATACTTAATTTACCATATTCATGACTATAGGTAAGTCATAAAACATTTTATACCACTAACCATTTCATATGGGTATTCTAGATTAAAAATCGACCCAAATAGAAGATACCCTACACATTACATAAAACATTTTAAATAGGAATGAACCAAGGTAGGAGAATCCGTACCTCTTGGAGTGTAACACAATTGGAAGAAAGCTTAAGAACACCCCAAAAGCTCCAAAAATCTTGATTCCCTAAATCTCCAACTTTGGATCTTCGGTGAAAATCTTTGTTTTTGGTACCCACATGTAGCCCTCATCGCGTAGATCGACTTTAATTCTTGGCCTGACGAATTTCGACTGAAGAAACTTCGAGGATCGGCGGAAGAAAGTTTGAAGAATTGATTTTTTTTTCTCCTCTTTGCTCTTGGTCAGCTGCTCACAGCTGAATGGAAGATATGTTTCTCCCAAAAAGCTGATTTAAGAGGATATTTATAGGCGTAAACGAGTGGTCCACCTCGCACCGCATATTTTCGACTTCCGGGTTCGTTTTTCGTCCCGAAATGATTCATTATATCTCGGATTAAGTCCAAATAAATTTTTATTGAAACGTTAACTTAATTTAATGAAATTTTATAAATTTCATTTTTGGGGACATTCAAAGTTCATTCGTCACTCAAATCGTCTCGAAATACGAGGAAATTGGACTATCTCAAAATTTGACAAAAATTGACAGGGCAGCTCATTTCGCGATGCGAATCCAACGGTGCGGTCCATTGTCCCATCCAAGCTCTAAAAAATATGTATTTTAAAAACGCATTAGGATGAAAAATTACCATTTTGCCCTTTTTCAGAAAAAGTTCAAATTTTTTCTAGAGTTTCATATTCTTGCCCCCTTAAAAGAATTTCGTCCCCGAAATTTACATACATGTGCACATACAATCACATGCATATGCAACAGTCAAATAATGCTAAATGACCATAAGAATGTACCTCCATCCTCAACAAGAAAGGGTAATTGTACGGATAGTATCCTCAAGCTCCATCACGCCTCCTCCACTCCTCGGTGTTGCCACAACACTTCACTAGTCGTACAATCTTGCCTCGCAAAAACCTGT
>CAUOFW020009249.1:0-12468 GCA_963454935.2 Ilex paraguariensis | reverse complement strand
TACAGTGACTCTCAGCTGATAGTCAATCAAGTGAGGGCAAGTTCAAAGCCAAAGGAGCCAAAATGCAAGAATATCTCAGCATGGCTAGAAACATGATCACAAAATTCCACTACTTCCAGATAAACCACATCCCCAGAGAGGATAATATGGCTGCCGACGCACTCGCAAAGCTCGCTTCATCCATGGAAGCCTCATCAGGGGAACCAGTACTAATTGGTCACCAGTGCGAGCCCAGCAGGATGGACATGGAGGCCACAAATGTTGACTGTGTATCTACTGAGTCAGACTGGATGACCCAAATCAAGGCATACCTCCAAGAGGGTGTGCAGCCAGATGATCCCCTAGAGGCCAGGAAGCTAAGGATAAGGGCCTCCAAGTTTGCCATCTTGCAGGACACTCTATACAAGAGAGGCTATTCCTTGCCATGGTTACGATGTCTTTCACCTGAAGAAGCTCACTATGCCTTGCGAGAAATCCACGAAGGGATCTGCGGGAATCACTCTGGAGGGCGTTCCCTTGCCCACAAGGCGCTCAGACAGGGCTACTTCTGGCCTACCATGATGAGGGACGCCCAGGAGTTCTCCAAAAAGTGCGACAAGTGCCAACGCTTTGCGACTGTGCCAAGGCAACCACCCGAGGAGCTAACAACCATTTCAAGCCCATGGCCTTTCTCCAAGTGGGGCATCGATATCCTAGGCCCCTTGCCTCTCAGTAAAGGGCAGTGCAAGTTCGTGGTGGTGGCAGTCGACTACTTCACCAAGTGGTCAGAGGCAGAACCTTTAGCAAAAATCACAGACGCAAAGGTCAAAGATTTTATCTGGAAAAACTTGGTCTGTCGCTTCGGGATTCCCCATGCCATTGTCAGCGACAACGCCAAGCAGTTTGACAACAAGCTGCTGAACTCTTTCTGTTCTGACCTTCAAATAAAACAACCTCACTCCAGCCCGGCACATCCACAAGCAAATGGACAAGCAGAGGTCATGGTAAGAACCGTGCTACGCAATTTAAAGACAAGGCTTGAAAAAGCAAAGGGCCTTTGGGTAGAGGAGCTGCCAGGTGTACTGTGGGCTTATCGAACCACACCAAGAACCCCTACTGGGGAGACTCCTTTTTCCCTCGCCTTCGGAACCGAGGCGGTCATCCCTGTGGAAATAGGGGTACACTCCCTAAGGGTCCAGCACCACGATCCCATCACCAACGAGGAAGGACTCCGTAGCAACCTCGACTTGGTGGAGGAAGCAAGGGAGATGGCTGTAGTCCGCAACGCGGAGTATAAACGGCGCATGACAAGGTACTACAATTCGAGGGTGAAGCCCCGTTCTTTCCAACCTGGGGATTTGGTCCTCAAAAAAGTAATCCTCGCTACAAAAGATGCACGCGAAGGGAAGCTGAGACCAAATTGGGAAGGGCCCTACCGCGTAACAGAAGTAGTGAGACCAGGCACCTACAAAATCCAAGATTCTGAGGGAAAAGTTTTACTCCATCCATGGAATGCAGAGCACTTGAAAAGGTATTACCAATGACACCTTGAGAGCATCAAAGCAGTAGAAGTTGGGACTTGATTTGATTTTTAGGGGTGTTACCCAAGATTTCAATGTATTTTTTTTGGGAATTATTACCCAATATTGCTTTTTATAAGCAATAAATTAATAAAATTTTCTATGTCATTTACTCCAAAAAGATTTTCTGTATTTCATTTCAAAGGAGTATCGGTACAAAAATAAGGCCAGATACCGCCTTTTCAAAAAAAAAAAAAATCAAAAGTCCTAAACACTCTAACTGCTCTCATGGTCGTCTCCCACCTCCTCCTCATTGTCATCAACATCATCAAATCCCCCCTCATCACTGTCGTCAGTGGGCACGAAAGGTGAGAAGTCAATATTAGGGAAAGCGGTAGAAACTTTCCCTCGGAGATCCTCGAAACCATCAATAAAAGCATCTGCAAGACCGTTCTCCAAGTCTTCCTCAGCACGGGAAACTCTCTCCCGAGCAGCCGTCAACTTTGCCTCTGCAACAGCTGCCTCTCTGAGCATAGCCCTCCTATGGGCCTCTACAAGCTCAGCCTCTTTGAGTGTGCTCCTCTCGCGGACTGCCAAAAGCTCAGCCTCTAGCTTAGTGGCCCTCTCATAGGCTGCAACAAGCTCACCATCCCTGAGCGCGCTCCTCTCGTGGACTGCCAAAAGCTTAGCCTCTAGCTTAGTGGCCCTCTCATGGGCTGCAGCAAGCTCACCATCCCTGAGCGCGTCCCTCTCGCGGGCCGCCAGAAGCTCGGACTCTAAATTAGAAAACCTTTCAGGTGCTGCCACAAGTTCACCCTCCCGGAGCACGTCCCTCTCACGGGTCACCAAAAGCTCAGAATCAAGCTCGACAATCCTCTCCTGAGCAGTAATAAGCTCCCTCTGCACAAGGCTAAGATCCAGCTTCAGCTTGTCTTGATTATAGGCCCTCGAAAGCAAGCAGATGGAGGAAGTTGAAACCTAAAAAAAAAAAAAAGAGTAAAAAACATAGGAAACGACTGGAGAAAGGGAAATAGCAGACCCTTACCTAAGCCAGACCTTCCAAATACGTGTTGACAATATTATCAGTACCCGAAGCGCTAAGCTTAGAAACTTTTGGCCCAAACACAAATCTCCCAAGCCTTGCCCTGATAGCTGCTGGTCTCCCCATCATAGAACCAGCCCAAATCGGCACTTGGGTAGAAGTTCCTGAACAAGGAGGAGACAAAGGAGGGGTAGCACGAGGAGAGGATAAAGGTGGAACAGATGTGCCTGGCAAGGAAGATTCTGGAGCAGCAGTTGGAGAAGTTGCCAGTTGAGAAGGAGCCACCGTGGAAGCCACATGGGGGGCATCATCCGTCCTTATCACTTTGGAAGAAGGAGGGCTCCTGCTAGAAAAATGGGACACCACCACCCTCTTACTTGCTGCAAGAGTAGAGAAGGATTAGATAAAAAAAAAAAAAAGGGGGGAGAGGAAACTAGCTCACCTTTTTTCTTCGAAGAGGAGCTGCCAGATTTCTGAGATGGAGCTACAGCTCTAGTATACTTGGGCAGGAGAACTCCCAAATCTTTACAAGGGCAAGCTTTGACAGCCTCCAATTTCCACTCCTGGTCCCAGGAAAACACAGGTATATCTGCATGGAAAAAGTAAGCACACACACAAAAAAAAAAAAGGAAAAAGAAGAAGTGTGCAGCATACCGGATTTTTTAGCAGCACCCCAATGTGTTGGCACCGAAACTCTGTCGGCTTCTGAAGCCCATTCTCCACCAATAAAGAAGAAACAAGATTTTCAGCCGCCGCAATTAGAGTGCATTCCTGTAAGCACTGTACCACTGCGCGCGGTAAAATAGTACCATCCCCTATTTGGTGTAGGAGTTTCGCTCAAATTATATGCTGCATGAAACTCCATAGGGGAAGCATCCTCGTGGTGCACCTTTCTCCATAATGCAAGAAAACCGAGTAGGACTCTCCAACCGTTGGGCGCTAGTCGCCCCGGAGTCAAGGAAAAGTAATGCAAAACACGACAAATGGGGAGGACATGGGAAATCTTAACCCAGCCTCAAGCATCTCCTCGTAGACAACAATATTCCCGGAAGAGTCATCGCAAGCAAACTCGCCCAGCTCAGCCCGACGGCACAACACGGTCGGAGGGATTCAATAAGTAAAAACAAGCCTTGAAATATCTTCATCTAAGTGGAACAAACTAGAAAGGGTGCTCACCTTAGACCCGTCATCATCAAGTCCCACTTTGCTCTTGCGTTTCTTCTTCTGGGGCCTTAAAGAGTAGTCCAAATCACCATTGGGAGAGTCTTGAGGAACTTGAATCGGGGGAGCTACAATAGGGGCTTGATCATCAAGGGCAGCACCCAAAGCTTCCTTACTACTTGCAATGTCTAGCCCAACTCTTGAAAGTGTGCCTGACTGCTGTTGCTCGTCAAAACAAAGTTGCCCAGTAGCTTGAAGGGTGCTTGGCCCTTCAATATTGCGCAAAGCAGAATTTTTGGCGCAAAAATCAGCACCTAAGGCGCCCAAATCAGCGCCTCGAGTGGGAATCGGATCAGCCCGTGCTCCCAGGCCACTGCCTAGCTCTCCCTGACGAACCTTGGACTGATTTTCAGCGTCCCTTGATGGAAAAATGCTGCTGCCCAGCATTCCAAAGCCGCCGAGCGCAGCAGATCTGAAGCTGTCCGGGACAGCAGAAACAGCAGCTAGGCTGCTGCCCAGCTCACCTGGGCTGTCCAGGACAGCAAGGCCAGCGCCCAGGCAGCGGCCCAGCGTGCCTGGGCTGTCCAGGACAGGAGGGGCAAAGCCTAGGCAGCCGCCCAGGCCCCCAGTGCGGGCCTGCGCTGCCCAGTCGCGCGCCTGCGCTGCCCAATCGCTCGCCCAGCCGTCTCCCTTCGCTACCCAAGCCACTCCTCGCGCTGCCCATCTCCCCTTCGCTGTCCAGCCCTTCATTTTCAGCCCCAAAGCTGTCCAAGACAGCATTCGAATGCTCAAAACTAGCCTCCAAGTTCTCCAAAATGGTGCCTACTTTCTCCCTTTCTTCAACCTCCACCACTTCCTCTTCAATCGACATTGTTCACTTGAGAAGCTTAACTAGCAAGGAAGAAATCACACTCTTGAAAGGATTCAAGGAGAACACACTTTGGCTTCAACAAAATGGGTAGGACTTGAGTTCTCAAGGTTTTCAAGAGGTGGGTGCTCAACCTTAAAAATGAGTGAAATGGGTAACATGAAGAAGAAGACTATATTTATAGTTTAGGGTTTTTCAAAAAGAGAAAAAAGCCCAAATAGAATATTATGGGTCCTCTTCAAAATAAAGTGGTCAAATAAAAAATTATGGGCCCTCTTCAAAATAAAGTGGCCAAATAGAAAGTTATAAGTCATTCTCAAAACAAAAGGGTCAAACAGAATATTATGGGCCTTCTTTAAAATAAAGTGGAAAAGACTTGAAAAAAAAAATGTAATCAATGCCTTCTTCTCCAAGTCTCCTTGGACATGGGGCATTGGGGGGCAAATGATGGGTTAAGCCCGAATAGTCCAATTTATGTGTTAAAGTCCAACCCCAGTTGAGGAGCCCAACCTCATTTTGATTCCACCAAGCCCAGGACAGTCCGAGACCGGTTAGACTTCTTGCTTAGCACGTCATCAAGAGGAGAGCACGGGAAGCTTATCTGCACCACCAAAGGAAACGGTCCAAATCCACCAAGTCCAAGACAGTCCAAGACCGGTTAGACTTCTTGCTTAGCACGTCATCAAGAGGAGAGCACGGGAAGCTTATCTGCACCACCAAAGGAAACGGTCCAAATCCACCAAGTCCAAGACAGTCCAAGGCCGGTTAGACTTCTTGCTTAGCACGTCACCAAGAGGAGAGCACGAGAAGCTTATCTGCACCACCGAAGGAAACGGTCCTATCTTTGACAACGTTTCATGAAGAGCTCCCCAACCTCCTCCTTCCGTTGAGGATAAGTCGTGATCTCCACCAAGAATAATCTTTTAGCTGCGATAAAGAAGCCTTGAGGATATGTCATGATCTCCAGGAGGATGATCTCTTAGCTGCTATAAAATAGCTCCAATCTGGTAGAAGAGGGAGATCACGCCCCACCAGAGACTTACAGAGGACGAACCGACTACCGGAGATTACTATTTTCTTTGATTCTCCATTCTCTCTCTCAAAACTTGTATCTCCATTCTCCATACCTTTGAATCAATAAAATACCCGGCAACTGAAGCCATTGAAGAGTGGACGTAGGTCGAATTGACCGAACCACTATAAATTGTGTCTTCTTTAATTTTTTCATTAATTTCATTGCATTTATTATCTACACTTGACAGGTGGTGTGCAAAACCATTTTTGTGCATCATCAGTTATAGTAATTATTTTTACCACTTTTTTCGGTGTCACAACAGTGATAAAAATAATCTTACATGTAATAAAAATACTCATAAATATGATAAAAGTCTGTACAGTACCAAATATTGTTTTCCCTAATACCATAGACAACTCCAAAAAGAGAACAAGGTTTTGAAATTTGAACAAAAAAAATGTTAAAAAATGAGTTTTTGGGATATAATGGAAATTTTTATAAATATTTGAATTTTTCTATTAAAATAGTCTGTACCAAATTAAACTTGTATTTAAATTTGAGTAAGAATTTAAATCAACATTGAAGATAGCTTCCAGGTAAAACTTTTTGCATTTTAATTGCAAAATGTCGAAAACCTTAGTCCATGGAACACAACAAAATGGAGGTTTGGGCCGATAGACCCGGTCTCGAGCCTGTGGTGGACAAAGCTCTTTAAGGAGGTTCAAAGGCAGTGCCCCAAATTACATTGGATAATCCGATATTGTAGATTTGGACCTCAACTAGGAATTTTGGGTTTTTTTTTTTTTTTTTCGAAAAAGCCAAATCAATTAGGGCTTGTTTGGTATATTTTTTGGGAATGGTTTGGATTGACTTGTCCAAACCCGGGTTTGACCCAAAGATGAGATTCAACATTTAATGTTGTTCACACCCATGTTTGGTATATGCAGGAATATATGACTATTATGATAATATATTTGTATATAAATAATTATTATGCCCCTTAATCAATTTAATTTAAACATAGATATGGATATATGGGATGTATAAATGTCATTTGAATGTGAAACCCCCAAACCCATACATGAAACTCACCCCTCCATGGGTTTCAGGCCGGATTTCAAAGCTTAGGTTAAATGCAGGGGCGAAGCCAAAATTTCTTTTTAGTGGGGGCAACTATCAAGTTAAAGAGAACCGGAGGCAACCATCAAGTTAAAGAGAATGATTACTCAACAATTATCAAAATTCGTTGCATCTAGTGAACATATTTATTATCTCAAAATTTTATTCTCTATAAAAAAAAATTCCTAATCTAATACCTTTTATAAAATAATTCTTCATATTATTTTTTTTACTTTCAAGGATTTCACATATAAATACACGTGAAAAAATAATAATCGACTATGAAAAACTAATATAATTTTTTTTAATGCATTAGAATAAAGACAGTTTTCGTAGAGAATGTTATTTTGACATATTATTTTGTGAGTGTGTTTGCCAATAATAAGATTTTGACTCATCCGAATGACAATTTGTCTTGAAAACCCTATTTTGAATCTAATATAATTATTCAACTGATTTCGTTTTTTTAATCCATATTTGAATCTATTAAATATTATGAATTTTATCAAAAATCCAATCTTTTATATATACATATATATCTATGTGTGTGTCGCATTGTAATTTTAATTCAATTTAATAGTTTAGTTTTATTAAATGTTTACATATACATATTTGTGTATGCATATCAAATTGAATTGAATCATAAATAGATCAAATTTTTTTATGCGCCCAAATCTAAAATCTTAGAAAATAATGTAGTATATTTGATCGAAGTGAATTGAATTGAATCATAATTAGATCAAATTTTTTTATGTGCCCAAATCTAAAATCTTAGAAAATGTAGTATATTTGAACTTAGATAATTGGTCAAAAATATATATGTATGTCTTAGTAATCGAATTCGGAGAAGGATTGATTCGATAACTTAAGTGAGTCATTGTAGACTGAATAAAGATAACTAGAGATTAAATAAAAAATTGTGAGATTAAGTCTCTTTGAGCGAACTTTGAGTCTAAATTTTTAGTGCATTAAAAAAAATGAGTGGGGGCGAATTATTACAAAAATTAATTTTTATTATAATTTTAAATTAACCTTACCCTATCTCCACCCCTGGTTAAATGCATAGTTACTAAATATGGGTTTAAGGGGGTTTAGTCCCCAATCCATGTTCCAAAACTCTCCAAACCTACATACCAAACAGCCCCTTAGGATACTGGATTCTTTGGGGGTGGTAGACATATACTGTTAATTGATGAGAAAATGGAGAAGTTATTTTCTTGCATTCGTTTCAATGTAAACTTTGTAGTTATGTTTTGTCTTCATGTTAGTATACGATCTCGTACATAACACATTCTTTTCATTTAGTTCACAGGTTTATATAGCTCAAAGACAGTATTCAAATAATAAAGAATCAAAACCTAAATGCCACGCAAAGATGTAGTGAAAGGGAAGTCTCGTTCCATGGAGAAGAAGTATCAAAAACCCTCCAATATGATTGAAGGTTAGAGGTGGAGCAACACCTGGTGATTATATGAACTCTTCTCTAGTAGAATCACCAACATTTTGTTACTCACAAGGCCATTACTTTTGATTAACTAATTCATTGTTTGGTACAATATTTTTTTTAAAGCACAATGGATGTGCATAAACATCTATATAATAAAATAACTTACAATTCAAATTTTAAAAGATAAATAAAATAACTTTTACTATTCGCGATTGAAATCGCTTTAAATTTTATTTTAAAGTTAATCTAACAGCTAATATTAACACCCTAAATTTAATAGGAAAAATAGGTCTCTAAGAGTGTGTTCGGAGTGAGTACTTTTAAAAATTATTTCTCATAAATATTTTTAAAAAATGGTTAATTACAAATTATACCCTGAAAGATCGTTCGAATCTTAATTTGTACCCTCAAAGATCAAAAATATTAATTTGCACCCTCAAAGATAGAAATTTGTATCAATGTGCACCCACAAAGATCAAAAATATTAATTTGCACCCTGAAAGATAGAAATTTGTATCAATGTGCACCTAAAACTAAATTGATAAATTATACCTAGATCGCTTCATGCTTGTCACTTAATCATTTGGACCCCTTCACATTTAGAATATTACTTCTACATCTCATGACGTTTATGCACGTGTAACACGTAACCCCTTGTTGTTGATATATGTTAATATAACAGTTAAAAAATATGATTTTATCCTAATAAAAAAATTATAATTTTATATTACCATTTATTTTATGGGTCCAATATACTCTAAAATTCAAAATCAAGCTTACCATTTGAATGTCTAATAGAATAAAGAGTTGCACATTGAGTAATATATTGCATTGGATATAAAAAATATTATATAAATATCTACATTCTATTAGACATTTAAATGATAAACTTGATTTTAATCTTTAGAGTATATTAGACCCACAAAAAAAGGTAATATAAAATTATAATTTTTTATTAGGATAAAATCATATTTTTTAACTGTTATATTAACATATATCAACGAAAATAGGTTACGTATTGCACGTGCACAAACGTCATAAGATGTAGGAGTAATATTCTAAATGTGAAGAGATCCAAATGATTAGACAAGTATGAGGGGATCTACGTATAATTTATCAATTTAGTTTTAGGTGCACACTGATACAAATTTTTATGTTTGAGGGTGCAAATTGAGATTTTTTATCTTTAAAAGTGCAAATTGAGATTTTTTATCTTTGAGGGTGCACTTTGATACAAATTTTTATCTTTGAAAGTACAAATTAAAATTTTTAATCTTTGGAGGTCTAAATTGAGATTCAAACTATCTTTCGGAGTGTAACTTGTAATTAACCCTTAAAAAAAATAGTGTTTAAAACCGTCTTACCACCACCACCATCACTGTCACCGCCGCCACCACAATCATTGTCGCCGCCACCATCGCCACCACCACCACCACTATCGTCGTCACCATCACCACTGCAACCAACACCATCGTCGCCGCCGCCACCGCCACCACGACCACTATCGTCGCCACCACGGTCATTGTCACCCACCACAACCATCACCGTCTCCTACCACCACTATTGTTGTTCATCACCTTTCGCCCCTACTGCAAACAAATGCTTAAATTTTTTTATCTCTTCTCTATATTTGTGATTTAATTTTAGATATGAATATAAATATGTTTATTATTTACTATTTTTTAATACTCCGTGCCTTTAAGAATAGGCAATAACTAGTATTTAATACATCTTGTTAAATCCGTATCGGGTGTGTTTAAATAACATTGAAAACAAGGTATTTTTTGTCACTATTCAATGTGGGATCGGATTATAATCCTATTCTAGAAAACGTCATCGAAACCTGGGAAACAAGGAAAGCTCATGACTTATTTTCTCCAATTTCAGCCCCTTATCCCCCCATTTCCCGTGAACCAAACAACCCCTAATTGTATGATTTTATTTCCGTATAACATTCCACAAATGAGGATTACTCTTGTGATTAATATTCGAACATTATCATTTTAATTCGGAAAGGGATAAATTGAAGAATCTCCAAAAACTCCCACCAAAAAACAAGGCACAAGCATGCCTAGTGACAAATCAATTGAATGTTGAACACTTTTACACAATAAAATCAGAAGTTTGTCCAAAGCTAGTTTTTGCTAAAATGTGTCCTAGGTGTTGACCATGGTGTGTCATCCAAGTCTTCACCAAATCTCAGTATTTCTTCAGACTCTTCAGGCAAAACAGACTGAATCCTAACAGTTGGTTTTCTTGCTGGCAAAACAGGTAGTGATGCCTCACCTCTAAGCATTCTTGCTGCTTCTTTGATCATTGGCCTCTTCTCATGGTTTGGGTGCACACAACAAAGTCCCACAATGAGCATCCTCTCCATCCCCACCCTATTGAACCGCCCGAGCAGCTTAGGATCAATGGCCTCAATTAATACCCCCTTTTCCCACAAATCCCACACCCAATCTGTAATCACAGTCCCATCCTCTTCCACGGGTCGCCTCCCTGATGCCACCTCCAGCACTACCACCCCAAAGCTGTAAACATCTGTTTTCACAGTTGGAACGCCGGTGTAGACATACTCAGGAGCAAGATATCCCATTGTGCCAGCGGGCAGAGTCGCGTCTCTTGTTCTGGAATTATGCTCATAAACTTCTGCCAAGCCGAAATCTCCAAGCTTGGCATTGAACTCAGCATCAAGCATTATGTTGCAAGTCTTAACATCCCTGTGAATTATCTGTCTCTCACATTCTTCATGGAGATAAATAAGGGCAGAAGAAACTCCAAGAACTATATTTAGTCGTCGCTCCCAAGTGAGAAATTTTGTGGCACTGCTGCGTTTGTGGAGGATTTTGTCAAGGCTTCCATTGGGCATGTACTCGTAAACGAGCACGAGCTCTTCCCTCTCGCAGCACCATCCTTGGAGTTGAACTAAATTCTTGTGCCTTAAGCACCCCACCATTGTTGCAAATTCAGTATTAAATGGAGTTTGCATAGAATTAGTCTGTTTTACCTGACTGAACCTTTTAACTGCCACAGATCCACAATTGGGAAGAGACCCTTCATATACAATTGCTGAAGCTCCCTCACCAATGATTCTGTTTTGATTGAACCCCTTTGTAGCCGATCTAATCTGAGTAAGTGACAATCTAATAGGCACTCGATTCCCTTGGAAACGTCGAATTTGGCTACTAGGCCTTTTCCTCCTAATCAAACACCAAAAGACTATAACTAGAATTGCAAGTACAGAGATGATAATTGCAGCAATGCCCCCAATTCCAAGCGCCCATTGGAGTAACTTTTTGTTCGAGCTATCACGATTGGAGGGATCATTCTCGACACTTGAATCACCAGGGAAGCAGATCAAACAGTCCCCTTCTTCAACCGTATTCATTGGCATTGTAGAAGGAATGTATCCACTAAAAGTTTTGAATCGCCAACGATCAACGATGTGAATTGCTGAGCCTTTTCCATTAGAAGCAGAGAAACCAACATGCATAAATTCTTTGAATTGCTTGGAAAGATCAATTTGGGTAACAAGAATGGGGCTTGAAGGTCTGATCATTGAGTATCCAACCCAGACCCATATTGTCTTCTCTCGAAATCTCTGTATTCAATCCAAGCTGTCATGTCCCTCACACTCTTGAGATCAATACCTCTCGATAAGACATCAACAGAAGCCAAAGACACGGCCGAGTTAATATCAATGCCAATGTGATTGCCATTGATATCATTGAGAGATGGATCGAAACTAGTATCGAATTCGACTGCAACAAATGCATCTTGGGAATTTGAGGCCTGTTCTGGGAGACCCATGTACCCATCAGAGAGACTTAAAGAACCCTCATTAGAAGTGATCAGAAAGGCGAAACCGTCCCCGAAAGGACATGAAGGAGAAGGAATGATCTTGAAAGAGAAACTGCAGGAGAAAGAAGCTGTGGTGTTGGCTGAAGAATCAAGAAATCGAATTGGGTACACATAGAAAGCTCTTCCAATCCCAGAAGAAAGTGAAGAAGAAGAAGGAGATGGAGGAGGAGAGAGACAGTTGAGTTCTTTGGTGAGACTAATGGAGTTGTTTCTGAAGAACGCATCACCAAATAGAGTGACATTGTTTTCAGGCAAGAAAGGGACAGAAAAAGATGTTGAAAAGAAGGTACAGAACAAGAAGAAAAGGAGTGAGAGAAGATGAATAGATGATGAACGCATTGCAGTTGTTACAATATGAAGATTTTCATTACTGGGTAGAGATGCGTCTGGTGCGAAATGAAATTTTGGCAGAGATTTCTTGAAGAGAAGTTGGAGAGAGAAGCGATGAGAAATTAT
>CAUOFW020009248.1:0-12488 GCA_963454935.2 Ilex paraguariensis | reverse complement strand
CTCTGGAATGATTATGGAAATGACCTCCCTAGATTCGTGCTTGGGTTTTTACCCTCTTCTTTTGGAGATAAGGGTCTTCACCATGGAAAAACAAGAGAATGAGGTGGATCATGATGGGCTCCCTATGTGAAGCGTCAAGGGGACTCCAAAAGGGGCTCCCAGATCTGCATATGGGCGCCTAGATGGGGAACAGAAAGGTTTGGAGCTCCTTGAGATTCTTCGAGCTATACTCCTCCTTTCGGTGAGCATGAGTTGCAGGATCTGTTGGTTTTGGGCCACCAGCTGCTGTATGGTCTCCAACATTTGCTGAGGATTTGAAATTGGAGCATTTGAGCACGGGGTTGGTAGATGGAGGAGCAACCTCCTCCTCTCGTGGAGGGTGTTGTGCTCCTCTAAGTTGTGCTCCTCCTTGTCTGATGAGCATGAGTTATGAGATTGCTGGTTCTGGGCTACCAGCTATTGCATGGTCTCCAACATTTGTTGTGAATTTAGAACTGGAGCATTTGGGACAGGATTGGGCAGGTGGAGGAGCAACCTCCTTCTCTCGTGGTATATTATCCTTAGGTTGATTTATGGATCTGATGGTGATCGCCATAAATTCAACAAAAAAGAATTTTTAGAAGTGAGAATATTTTGGCGTTCTCACAGACGACGTCAAACTGATGATGCACAAAATGGCTTTGCACACCACCTATCAACGTGACCTACGTCTACTTTGAATGGCCTTGGTCGCTTGGTACTTTATTAGCTCATAGGTGCAGGGTTGAGCAGAGAGTACAAGCTTAGAGAGAGAGGATAGAGTGGTGCTCAACAGAGTGACATCTGCCCCCCAAGTATTGGTGGGACTTACAATTTATAGTCGCGTCCTCCTAACAGATTTGAGCAAGATATTAGTAAGTAATTGACTAGTTTGTTGGGTCTGGCGAGTTCTTCTCAACATGCGAGGCGTTAGAGCTTACGTGCTCTCCATGAGATTCAGTCAAAGGATGAGGTGGGGTGTTTGACCATCTCCAAGACGGCAAGGATATGACTTTGGATGACTTTGCTTGTCCCCTTCTGATGTAGCTCGTTGACCTTGATGAGCTTGTCTGGGTGCAGACTCTTTTGAACTTGACTAATTGGACCTCTTGGAGTTGAGCCCTTAGGCTTATAACATGAGTTGGCCCCTTAAACTTGACTCATCAATACTTACTCTGGATCATGGTACCTAGAAGTGCCAGCAACTACTGTGGACACGAGTACCACCTTCAATCGGAAAAGCTCTAGATAGCCCAAAGTCAGCTAATTTGGCTTGGAGCTTTTCATTTAGTAAGATATTGGTGGACTTCACATCTCTGTGGATTATTGGAGGCTTACACCGTGGTGTTGATACTCCAATCCTGCAATTCAACTCTAGCATTAGTAGTTTCATCTATATCTACTAGGAGCGTGAGAAGTGAGATGACTGTAGATGGAATTCAGCTACTTAAAACTGACCTTGTGCAGTGTTGATTGCTATTCGAAGTCTGTCTTCCCAATTCAAACCATATGAATTCTATCTGCACGGTAAAATAACAATTCAAATTGTATGTTTGTTGGTCGGAAAGGAACCTTAATCAAGTGATTACCCACTGAAATTTTTCAATGGAACTTAAATTAGGAGGTAATATGTGAATAATGCCCATACTGAAACTTTTCAAGTACGTGAGATATGCTTCTCCAAGTTCCCATTAGCCATGTACTCATAGACAATCCCCATGTTGGTTCCCTCGTTGCAATACCCAACAAGCAATGTCAAGCATTTGTGATGAATGTCATAAGAAGGTTGGCCTGTTATTTTAATCCACAACTCAGTTAGGCATTTCATCGAACACTTACATTACAAGTTTTTTACGCTTCAGAAAACTTCTGTAACCTACCTCAGCCTGAAATTCCTTGTACCCTTGAGTTGATGATGGAGAGAGCATCTTCACAACGACTTGTGTATCACCTACATATCCATGGTATACTGTGCCAAATCCTCCTTTCCAATGGCTCTCTCGAATTTTGTTCTTTGTATATTCCCTTGCCGGAGTTTTCAGATATTTCGTTGACCTCTGGTTACTTCTGTAAAATTTTTACGGTAAAAATTAGGGTTTTTTCTATGGTTTTAAGAAAACTCTGTTTATTGGCATCAATGTCTTATTTCGTTTATGAAATCACTCAATATGGGAGTGATTGGGAGTGTTTTTCAAGATGTGTTACACCGTAGAGAAATTTAAGGTCGGTGATATCGATAACGCCACGAAGGGAGGCGTCGAAAAGCGACACTGCCACAATCTCCAGAAATTTGGGGAAGGGGAAAGCGGTGGTGTTTGTTGATGGTCCGCCGGTGGGTTTGTTGAATGAGAGTGCTGCGAAGGTAGTTTGGAGGAGAACTTGGAGATGGTTTAGAGATGCAGGATTGTTGGATGGAAATGAGGAACCAGCAAGCATTAATGGAGAAGGTTTCCAAAGCTCGAAAGAGAGGTTAGAGGAAAATTTTGGGTTATATTTCATTCCCTCTAGAATTTTGTAACTCATTATGAAATCTCAGATCCATCCCTACATGAATCCATCCTTACAACTCTTGTTTCACATAATAAAGTAGAGATGTGGCATATAATCTAATCATAACTTGCTTATTGTTTGATTTCATTCGTCTATGTGAGAAGAAGTGCATGAGGGAATGCTGCTTGCTTTAGTATTGTTTTTCCCCATTGCACCAATTGCATATTGTCTTATAGCATCTTAACTGGTTCAAGTTCACATAGTCCGCAAAATATTTGATTAATAATGAAATATTGCAGGTTGGCCGAGTATCAAGAAGCAAATCCTGGTGTTTATATAATTGGTACATTTCCATTATTTTTTGCCGTCAAGTTTGGAGATTGGGGCCATGATATATGCTTGCTTCTTGCGACATTATACTTCACATAGATGAATGTAATCTTGACTTAACTGAAACAAAAAAAGCACAAATAAATATTTAATTTGCAAGTTTATTGAAAAAGAGTGGATAATATGAACACTTATTTTTCCATCTCTCTTCCTCATTCTTGTATTTCTTCGTCACTCTTTTTATCTTGATGTTTGTAATGAGGTGTCGTCATGTGTATTGAGTATTATTCATCTCTGTTAGTGTGAGGTTTCCAGCAAGAAACTGCAAATAGAGCTCTTGTTCTCCACTATTGTTCATACTTTTATATTTATAGCCTTGCTCAATGCCTCACGGTCTAGGCTATTGATGATGATATAATTTAGGCAATTGCTCAAATATATGTTTTATGTTTTGTTTATTTCGATATGTCAACGTTAAAATGGAGAATACAAAGTGGTGTTTTTTTTTTTTTTATGATTGATATTTTCTAATTTTAGCTAAGTAAACCCAGAAATTTATTCTCTAACCCCGCCAATGAACACTATTAAAAATTAATTTCTTTTAAGATTCCACTTATAACAAATCAACAAAAAAAAAAAAAAGCTTACATGAACGTTAAATGTTATCTAAGTTTTAATGAAAAAATTAATGTCCTAAAAATTAGCATACAAGTGGACAATAGAACCTAATTTTATATGTGGTTTCATGTCCATGTGCTTCTTGTGATTTTGATATAAAGTCGCGTGGCCAATTTATTCCATTTCGTTGTGGGAAAAAGGAAATGTGGCTACTTACATATAATTACTATTTCAAGATCTTTTGCAAAAAATAAATCACCAAGTGCAGTTATGTTTCTTGATGTTCCTCCAATTATGCTGAGAGATACAGGAGGAGAGGACATAAGGATGAAATTGAGAATTATGTGTTTGAGTCAACTTGAAACATTATTTTCTTTAGTATTTTTTTGGGGTTTAGTGGTTTTTCACTAATTATTTATCAATGTTTACCAAACAAATGAATTTATAGAATTGCAGTTGATGATTTTAATATATATAATTTTTTACTCTTCTCGTTCTTAAATATCTGTCGTTTAAGATTTTTACAAAGGAATTAAGGAAGTTATTAAATAGCTCTAATCCCTATGCAAAAACCTTAAATGACAGATATTTAGGAACGGAGGGAGTACTTATAAACTTTAGGGGATCTAAATATAATTTATTAACTGATATATTTCTAACAAGGTCTAAGTGTTACACACGTATAAATTTTAGGGAGTCTATGTGTAATATTTTAAATGTCAGGGGGTCTAAGTGATTAAATGACAAACCTCAAGAAATCTAGGTGTAATTCTCTCAATATTTTAAGAAAATAAGGATAAAATGGAAAGTTAGCTATAAATCACAATTTTCTTATATTTTTACAAGAAAAAAAAGTTAGTTATTTGTGAGAAAATTCAAATATGAAAGAAAATCATTTTTTCTATCATTTTCTTTTTCATGCTTACCAAACACATTAAAATTTTAAAAAATTTCTTTCTTGCCATTTCTACCATTCTCCCGCTAAACAAACGACCTCTAAGAAAAAAAAAGTTGGTTATCTATAAGAAAATTAAAGAAAATTATTTTTTTTTTATTATTTTCCTTTTCATTCTAACCAAACTTATGAAAATTTAAAAAAAAATTCTTTTATTGAATTTTTTATTATTCTCCCGCTAAATAGACGGACCCGGGAAAAACTCTCCTGTTGATTCTGGTCAACTCCACTAATACAAATATTTTTAGCAGTAACCACCCTTGATTCCATTGAATTGTTTAGCTCCTTGGTACCCAATTTGCACCGTAAATTGTGCATTTGCTGCGAAAATTAGACAATTAGTGGGCTTGAAATTCTTAACCTAATTCTCTCTCTGTTCATAAATATTTATCGTTTTATACAATTTTTTTTGTTCTATAATATCTGTCGTTTAATGAAATCAAAATATAATTAATATTTTTTCTTCCAAATTTATCCATAATTTTTCAATGCATTAGATTTGATGGAGGCTAAGTGTCTTTCATATTCATTTCCTTCCGAATACGTATTGAATAAGAGTATTTTAGTCTTATATAATTATTTTTTACTCATATTAGAACTATTTAATAGTTTCTTTAATCCCTGTGTAAACCTTAAATGACAGATATTTAAGAACGGAAGAAATACATAGATCAACTAAAGCATGTCAAACCAGTTTGTTCTCCCCCAAGTAAATGTTCAACATATATATATATATATATATATATATATATATATATATATATAGAGAGAGAGAGAGAGAGAGAGAGAGAGAGAGAGAGAGTTTAGTGGCCTCTCATGTTATTGAGAACACACCTAATCATTGTGATAAAAGTATCATTGTGCATCTTGAGGAGCTTAATTCAAATAGGTGGACTAAATCATTATAGGGAATTTTAGTGGTCTTTAAATAGTGTTCCAGTGCATCATCATGACAGCTAAATAATGTACTTGTGCTGAACATTGAATATAAAAATGAGGTGAAGACTACGGCTGAAAAGCTTTTCTAACATTAAAGAACTACTTATTGCCTATGGTTGAATGTACACAGTAATAAAAAAATTGTCTATAATATATGAGTATTCATATTCAAATTTAAATCACAAACATAAATGAGAGATAAAAAAATTTAAGTATCGATTATAGTGAGAGTAAGAGGTGGTGGACGACAGTGGTTATGGTAAGAGATAGTGATAGTTGTAGTAGGTGACAATGAATGTAGTGGTAGTAGTAACCGTGAGTGACAATAGTGATGGTAGTAGTGTCAGTCATGGGTGACGGTGGTGGTAATGGTGGGTGTGAGTGTGGGTGATGGTGGTGGTGGGCGACGATGGATGTTTTTGGGTGACAGTATAATGGGTGGTAACGAATGACGGTAGTGGTATGTGTGGTGGGGGTGGATGACAGTAGGTGGCAAAAGTGGTGGGCTGTGAATGATGGCGGTGATGGTAGGTGTGGTGGGGATAGGTGATAGTGGTTGTTGACGACGTGTAGTGATGGGCAACAATATGGTGGTGGTGGGTGGCGACGATTGTCGTGAGATAATGGTGGTAGTAATAATAAATATAAGAATGAGATGATGATGATGGTGGGCGGTGGCGGTGATTGGAGATGGGGGCAGTAGTGAGGCGATGGTGGTGGGGGTGAGACTATTCCAAACACTATTTTTTTTTGTTTAAAGTAGTTATAAGAAGTTTTAAGTCATTGAATCACTTTTTAAAAGTTACATCAAATACCTCCGTAGGATCCTATTTTTTCTATTAAATTTGGGGTGTTAATATTAACCGTTAGATTAATTTTAAAATAAAATTTAAAGAGATCTTAACCGCGAAAAATAAAAATTATTTTATTTATCTTTTGAAATTTAAATTGTATTGTACTTTATTATATATATGTTTATTTTTGAAAAGTTCTTTTTTGGTGATTATTTGTAACGGTTTGTATTGGGTGTGGGCATACTTTATTTTCTATTAAACAATCATCTACTCAAAAAATTTAAATTGTTTGAAAGAAAATAACTTAAGTAATTATACTTCAACACACTCCATCACATGAAAACTAGATTTTGGGTTTAACACGTAGAAATTTTTTTTAATAATTAAGGTAATGGCAGAATTCGATTATTTGATCTTCTGTTCTGATATCATATTAAACAATCATCTATGCCAAAAATTGGATAACGCATGTTATTACTATTTTCCTTCCCAAAAAAGTTAGAGATTAAGGTTTGGATTGGGTTACATAGGGGTATGATGGTAAAATTTTAATTAAAAAGCTTTAAACTCGTGGAGCCCACAAAATTTGAAACAGTGCCGCCCAATCTTTGAGCCACTTGGGCCATTGCCTAAGGCCCCAATTTGAAAGAAAAATTTGAGACCCCAACATAAAATAAATAATAATATATAATTAAAACTTTAGAATATAATTTAAATACTCAATAAATTTTAATTATTGAATTAATAATGAGTGCTAAATTTTAAAAAAAATCACTATTTATCTATTGTGTTTGGTCCTGAAATTAAGTGCTACTAGCATTATTATAAAATTTTTAGAGCCTTTTTTCAAAAAAATTTAAGCCCCTAAAGTTCAACTTATTTTTTTTATCTCACCCAATATTTATAATATATGTATTATAAATTTTGCAGTCTTACTATTAAAATCAATTATATATCATATAATAGGTACGAAATATAATTTTACATTTGTATAATTTAAATTTAAGGTTATTTTTTAATAACTTTGTTTAAAATAAACAAGATGACTATAAAGTAGAGTTAGTAGATGAATGCACTAGATATCTCAAATTAATTAACCATCGTGGTCTTACTAAATATTTTTATTTAAAAAAGCTTTTTTCTCTATGATATCTAACAATATCTTATTTATTTTAGGAATGCTCAATTTTTATAAATTCCTACTTTTATATACATTTAGAAAAAAAATTATTTTACTAGTCAACCTATTTTTCAAGTATGTATCATTGTATTTGATTTCCGTATTTAGTAAAAATTTGATTTTATTAGTCAACCTATTTAATACAATTTTTATTTATAAAATTTGAATTAGTATGTTATATCTTAAAAGACAAAACAAATAATTTGTAAATAAACATATTTTAATAAGTATTTAATATTACTATTATTATTGAATAAATATTTATAGGGTCTCGTATAATATTTTTCCCTAAGACTCCAAATTAGGTTGAGTCGCCCCTGATTTGAAATAGATTTGCTAAACATAGAATTTGATAGGAATAGATCTATTTTCTTACGAGTCCAACCCTATAAATTGTGAAAAAAAAATTAAGGAGGAGACTTATTTCTATTTTAGAGAGAGAAACTCTCACTTCTCTCTAACTACTGATCAATCCCAACGACAAATTCTACCAAAACTTCCAGATAGCATCAAGAATTTTGCATCACTTTTCAAGAATGCATTGAATCTTTCTGACATGATTCCTGATGTTGTAAATGCATTGGATTTTTTGATAATCTGAAAGATGAGGGAAAATCTTTTCTTATGCCTCTTGCTCCTTATATTCAATCCAAACCTGCAAAAAGAGTCGTGTATAACAATGGAGAGTCAGGTATGTAATGGACTCCAGACGAAACTCAAGAGCTGTTGAAGGTGTTTCAACAAATGCTGATTGGTAAGTATGCGTATGGGAAATCATCTCTTGGTGTGATTAAGGAGTTCGTTACATCTCGTTGGTGGCCTAAGGGTGAGTTCACAGTGGGGATTCTTAATCCCAAGCATGTTTTGACTCTTTCAGTTTGTACGAAGACTACGTTAAGTCATGGTTTAAAGATGCAACCTACATCGAAGGTTTCTTATTCAGATTCTTTAAGTGGTTTCCTAAATTTCAACTTGGGGTGGAGCCTTCGGTAGTCACAACCTGGATTTCGTTGTCTGACCTACCACTGACCTACCTATACATATTTTCAACAGAGAGAGTTTGTGAGACATTCTAAGTTTGCAGGTTGCATCTAGGTAATTGATAACCCAACCCTACAATTGACTAGGCCAAGTGTGGCTAGGGCTTACATCGAAGTGAACCTACTTGCAAATAACCCTAGGTTTTAGCTTGACATGGGAGGTTTGAGTGGTAAGTGGCAGAGGATCAACTATGAGAAGGAATGCAAGTATTGCTCTATTTGCTTGAAACAGGGGCATGAGATTTGATGTGTAGGAGTAAGAATGACCCAACACAAATTGGGCCTAAAGCGAGTATTTCAAATAATTTTATTTAATATTTTAGGAAGATAATAATTTTTTTAATGATTATTAGTGATTTTTGGATCGAGTAAGATCAGGCAAAAAATTGGGTATAATTGTGAAATCAGGAATTTACAGATGAGTAAATTGAATAAAGTCTTAAAGAAACAACAAGAGAATTAGAGATAAAGACAAAGAACCAAAATAAAACAATGAGAATGGAAGGGAGACAAGCAGTTGGACAGAGGTGGCGAGAATTGAGGAAAAAATAGTAAAAGGAATTTGAAAGAGTTTGCTACTTGTAAAACTAGAAATTCGTTACTTTTAGATTTTTTCTAGAAAACTTTGGTATCTTTTAAGATTTTCTATAAGGCTTTACATAAATTTGTGAAAATATTATTACATTTTAGAACTTTCTATAAGGCTTTAGATAGACTTCTAAAATATGTTAGGTCTTTAAATTGGTCAATTCAAAAGGCATTAGAGTATAAAATTGAACTAGGCTGAAAAATAAATTGGGGTCCTATATCTTTGGGGCTCTAGATGACTATTTTAATAGTTTAATTTAGGGCCCCTATGCAACTATTTTAGTGTTTGGGCCCTAGAGCCGGGCCTACTGTGCTTGTGAAAATATATATATTGTCTACTTGAATATATAGATACATTTGTTAAACACCACTATATATGTAACATAGTATAGATTAAAAATAACTCCAATAATTACCAACCGATAGCATAGGTTTATAACTTGAGCATTTTAAAATCTAATTTTAACATCAAATCAAATTTTTATGGTTGTAATTTGTTCCCAACATCATTTAAATTTTTTTTAAATGCAGGGTGCAAGACCCCAAAATTTTTTTTAAAGGCGGTTCACCCGTGGATCAAAAAATTGATGAATTGATGTGATTGATATGTGCTGTATTTTTTTTAATTGATTCATTAATTTGACATATTCCTACATTTACCTGCTATTCAATTATATTATGTGTTGTTTTAAAACCTTGATATTCATTGATAAATGTTATTCTACTGGGCGGGTGACCTCATCTCTATTTAACATTTTTCAAAAATATGAAGCAAGACAGGGGAATAAGCTGGAGGGACGATGGATAGAGAGTGTTATTATTATTTCTCTTTGTGTCTCAAGAATATTTTAGTTAATTTTTATGTAATCGCACACCAAATGTGTTAATAATAATTGAAAGAATGTTTTATTCTTTAATCTCGCCTAGTTATTTCTTGAAAAAAAAAATTGGGTCGTGACAAAAATTTCAACCCAAATTGAATTTGAGTAAGGTTCAGGTTCACAGGTTTAACCTAAACCCAACCCAAATTGATGAAATCGAGCTCAACTCGAACTCAATCCGAATTTATGTATTATATTTATATAAGCAATATATAATATAAATATAAACATAAAAAATAAATATATATTTTGTAATTGTTATTATTTAAAGAAGAGTGAAGTATGATTTATAAAGATTATAGATGATGGAAGAAGTTTACACAATCAATATGCAATAAGTAAAAAGAAAAAAGAAGAACAAGAAATTGTCATTCCACGTCGGATTGACAATTCAAATGACTTCTCCCCTCTCCCTTATATAAAGAAAGTTCACTTTTACACCTTTAATAAGATGTTTTAAGGAGTTTCATCTTAGTGGGTCGTGTAAGCCTTTTTAATAGTCCAATATTGCGCAAAGGCACACAAATAATTGAGAATTATTATTTGTTGAGCTCGAATTGCCAACATGAATTAGATAATCTGATTTTAACCTGAGCTTGTCCGAAATCAACTTAGGTAATACTTTAGTTGAGTATCTCAAGTTGAGGTCAAGTTAAAGTTAGAGTTAGGGTTGAATATTTTATACCTAAAGTTGGATTAAGGTTGATCCCTCAACTCACCCAACTAGCCCAAGTTACACTCCTATTCCTAAGATGCAAACCATAGTTATTTTGATTTATTTCCTATTGTTACAAATCTCTCTCTTTGTTGCAAGTATAGCGAGTATGACATAGATCACATAGAGCGAAAGCGAGAGCAAAAGTGTTAACATTCAAAAAATATTGAGAGTAAGAACGCCTTGAAAGCATCATATTATATGCATACAGACCCATATTTATCCATAACAGTTTAACATAAATAAAATATAAAAAATTAAAATTTCATGCACAATTAAAATAAAAATAAAATAAGTAAAAGTGCGAATTAATCGAATTCGTGAATTGAAAAATTAAATTCACGAATTTTATAAAATAAAAGCACAAATTCACGTGCAAAATACAAAAACGTTATGAGTTTTGAAAAATTATGTGACCAAGAATTGTAGTAATTTCCGACAAACTGAGGTGGTGAAAAGCTGAAGCCGTGAATTATACTGAATTTAGACGAGTCCAGACACCTAACATGGCGAGGAGAGCTAGAAGTGGGTTGTAAAGTAGTGGATCATATAGCCTTTTGGAGGCTATATACATGACTGCTACACGGGCTAATCCATACACTCACTGTGCACTGAGTGGAATTCTACTTAGTCCAGTGGAAAGGCCAACCAGACAGTGAGACAAGTTGAGAACGGACTGAGACAATTTGAAGACTAAGTTACGTCTCGTAGAGCGACTCTCGATGAGGACTTTAAAACTATTCAGAATAAAAAAAAAAAAATCTTTTTTTACTTAAGATCAAGGAATACACTTTTCGAAAAAACGAGCAAGGAATACACTTTCTCTCTAGCAAAGCTATTAAGGACATAGTGTGTGATTATTTCACAAGTTTGGATATAAATTTTATCGTTGTATCAAACCCTCTTTTGTGCAAAGGAAATTCGGTATGTAATTTTTTTTTTTTTCGGAATATTCAATAAACAACATTGAAGTGTCACAATCGAAAAGGGAAGTGCAACCATTTGTGTTCCTCTCTTTTAAATTCGAATTATTTACTATTGTTAATTAAAAAAATAAAATAAAAAATAGATGTTGTGCATTTTTATTAAAAAAATGAATATACGATATTAAAAAATAATATTTTCAATACTGAAATAAAACCACTCGCAAGAGTATTACTTAGAAAAATGAATTTGGATCAAGAGTACTACTTCCTCGAGTATGTGATTAAATAGTCTCTACAAAAGCAATTGGACTCCAATTTTATTTTTTTTAATTCAGCATTTTGCCGGTGGAAATAGTCATTTTTTGTTTATATAATTTTTGTTGAAACAAATACCTACCTTTTGTTCGGTAATTTATTGATGCTAATACGTTTTTTCATCAACAATAGACTAAAGCTAAATTTTTATATCGGCCTTTTTTTATTATGCCCCTTTTGTGGAAACAAAAACCCCTTAAAAATATAAAAAAATAAGAAAAAAATCATTTGCCAGCCATCTTTGTCAATGTGCATTATCAATAGGCAAGTGAAGTTTAAGGTTATATAAATAAAGAAAAACCAGTGCACAAAATTGTGGTCGCAATAAAATTTGAAAATAATCAAATGTACACAGTTTTATCCCTACTTAAATAGAGTCTATCTTATGATATTAGGGTCGCAACAAAGTAATCTTATTCCACTATCAAAATCTATATATTGGCAAATATGTGTATACACTTTGGGTTGTCTCTTTCTTCTTCTTTTTTTGGTGGGAGAAGTTCGTCATCCTACTATCTCTTTAGAGCAATGATAATTTGTTAACCTAATCATTCATAACTATTGAATTAACTATGGATCTGAATCTTTATCGGGACCCATAATCAATCTAATGATTGTGATGGAATAAATTAGCAAATTAAGTTCAAATAACATTATTAATTTCTTTAAATATTTAGTCAATAAAAAAAACTTTTCAAA
>CAUOFW020009247.1:0-12489 GCA_963454935.2 Ilex paraguariensis | reverse complement strand
TCAAGCACAAAAATGATCAAATTTATTTGCATACCCTAAATCATCTGCAGGCTCCCAGGTGTCTTCTTCTGGCCCATAACCCTTCCAACGAATCTAGAGACAGACATATTTGAAAACTTAAGAAACAGAGGAAATGGCTGGGACACTCTTGTCAAAATTATTCAAGCTTATATAAGTTCATTTTTTGAGCATCTAATTATGCACTAGAATAATATAACAATAATTCCTATAACAAGAACTATCGATAAGAATGATTGGGAAACACGGATCTAGATGTTTTGTCCTCATTAATTAGAATGACTTCAAATCCATTGCTCAAATATGAACATATCTACTGATGTGCAAATTAGAGACATATTATGGCTTCATCCAGAATGTGCATGCTGCAAAAAACTTTGCTCCTGTTTTGTTCCTTACTAGAAATAAAATACATATCTTGGTTTAAGTACCTTAAGATACAGTCCGGGTTTCTTAATTTCATTAGGGTCACCATAACATATCGCCAACACCTCCTCAACTTCAAATACTTCATCATCTTCCACATCATCACTGGCTTCATCATCATCATCACCTTGATCACCTTCTATACTTGTTGGATCTAGATGTTGCTGTTGTGAATCCCCACAACCTATTAATGAAAAGGAAGCACAGAGCTTCTCCCACTCCTTTAACAGAGATAGGAAATCTTCTGCAGATTCATTTCTAACCTGTATTGCATTAAAGATCAATCAGTCCATAAGTTTTATGCGTATGAATACGATGACAAAATAGGGGGGGAGTGGGGGAGAGAGATGATGATATGCAGTATAACGTACCTCAGTCTCAGGGTGGTTCAATTTCAGGCTCTTGCATGCATATGGATTCAAGTCAACAGCCCATTTCTGCATTAAAACACGTATAAAAGTAATTATAAAAAAGTGGGTTTTAGGTGTAACCAAAACAACATAGGACAATACAAAATGTGTTCACCTTCACCATAATTAATTCATATGTACATAACCAATCAAAAGAGTAAAATATAAGTTCAAACTTACAGTAACCACATTAACCCCAGAACTATTGGCACCTAGGCAAAGTCCAGTGGACATTGCGCCACAGCCAGAGTAAAGGTCCAAAAGCAACATCTCTGACTTCTTATGCTTTTCAACTTGAAAAATTTCAACACCCCCCACAGTTCCTGCAACATCAGCCTCACTGGAGATTGTAGAATCCGATTCACTTCCAGCCCCATGTTATCTGCAAAAAAATTTATTTCTGACTCCTAAGAACCAAAGAACTGTCCTTGTTTTCCACTGTAACTAAACAAAAAGCTCATTAAAAGTAGCAAATTGTTGATCTTAGCACTAAAAGAAAAATATACCTGGTGGTGGCAAGCTCACAAAAGAGGAATATGGCAACAAGTACATCATGTCATAGTAATAGTGGCAATCTGGAATTGCAACCTTCTTGGAATACATATCAACCTGAAAAAAAATCCTGATATGTTAATGCAAATACAGGACTAGAAAGTTTGCCAGAAATATGCCAGACAAGATCAGTCATACATTTAAAGGCAGATGAACAATTTTCAGCTTCTCAACGAGGCAATCCAGAGGATTGTCATCCTTCACTTCTGATAAAAATACACGTTTATCATCAATCAGGTTGCAACAGCTTTGAATGACCTAATACAGCAACAAAATGCAAAACGTCAGAGCACTACTATATTAAGAACAGCAACGCTTCCTGGGCATAGTTGCATAATTCCTACCGTATCACGGGCCCTATAAAACCATTGGGCTGTGAAGTAAGGTGTGCCATCTACTGCCTCAAAGAACTCCAAAATTCTACAAATATAATTATCCTTCCCCTCTTCAGCCTAAACAAACACAACAAATCAAGGTAGAAACATAAATCACATAATGATATCATCTAAAAATAAAAAGATATAGGTCCATCGAATCTAAAAAACACAACTACTAAAAATTTGAATGAAGCCACCCACAACACCCCATTCTAGACATATTAAAAACAATAATAAGGATTTGTTGTCCCATTTTCTGCAGAAAAAACACCATTCATTGATTTTGCTTCTAGTACACAACTAAATAATTCAAACTTCATCCCTACCATCTGGGTAAGCTACACATGTCATTTTCCTCCATTATGTTTTACCAAGGGTATTATTACCATCAATAGGAGCTAAAGATATTCCATAAATATGACCCAACTCCAGACCACATAACTAAATTCTCTTACTTTCTTCCAAGGGTAGTAATCATACCATTTTACCAATACATTAATCCATAATGATATTATTTATTGTTCTGTTTCAAACTCATCTTAATATTAGCATTTTAACCATGCTTTGTTTATGAACCTAATGTTTTTCTGTTGCCCAACAGTTTTTATCATCTTAAAGTCATTTAGTAAACTTACATTTCAACTTCAAAGATATACTATGATCACATACCACACCAAATGTACTGCACTTAAGCTATTGTGCTTTACTTTTAAGAATAATATCATTGCTACATTTCATAATTGATCCCAAAATAATAACTATCCAGTTTTTGGCATTTATTTGTTTTTGTTAATGTATATGTTCATCTAATATTCCCACTTAAAAATTATCCATAAAAAAGGCACAAAAAATACAAATATCTAAAGGCTCAACCAATATTACCTAGACTACGAGTTGATTTGGTATGTAGTATAGGAATGGATACATGGTACAATACTTTTCTCATTATGCAATGCTTTGGTTAAACTTAGTTGGTACAATACTTTTGAGTCATGGTTCACTTTGTAACCCTAATCCAGATTGCATTGACTATTTTGTGATTTAATATATAATCATACATCTATATTCCATAGATAACTAATATTTATACTAATTTCTGGTAAGATTTACAAATTAAATCATAGTTAATGACATTGTACCAGAAAATAATTGTAAATAATAAAAAACTAGTAATTGTAAATTTACTTTTTGAGAAAAAACTAGAACACTGCAAATCAATACATAAAATTAAAAATCATCACAAAAAAAAAAAAAAAAAATTAACAAGTTAGGGTTACAATTAGAAGTTGAGTTTATAATTTGAAATAACCTAGATCACGAGTAAACTTTGATTTTGAATTACAATCTAGATTCAAGAATTTAAACAATTTAAATCACGAACTCACCCCATTTTCTAGTCCAAGGAATTCTAGGGATATCTAAGATATTAGTATCTAAGGGCTCAACCAAAATGTAAGTTGACAATATTTGGAGATTCATTGCTATTTGTAACTTTATTCTTCCCTAAAATCCATGGTATTACATTTTTATGAACTCTATCACAAGTTTTTCTCTATCCTAAAGTGTATCCAATTTTCGTTTTCTTCAATGCATTTCTACTTTCAACACCCCAATGGAATGAAAATTTTGATTCTATCATAATGTGTTGTAGAACATGCAATTCTATTATATCATACAGGTTACAAAATCAGTTTTCATTTGAGCTCGGCCATTGAGAAGACCTAAAATTTAGAAAGATAAAAGGCTCTCTAATTACAACGGCATACAAAATGTAGAATTGGAACAATGAAATTGGAGTTAATTAATATAAAGTCCATGATAGATAAATGGTAGCATGATCAATCAGTTTCTGGTGAGCCAATCCAAACTTAGCAACACAATAAATATTTAAACCCTGTAAAACTATGACAAATTTTTCATTATGGTGATCACCATCATCCTCCTCCCATTGCAAGATGGTAGACAATGAAAATTATAAATGGAAACACATGATAGATAAGGATATAAAATTATTCAATACAATTCAACTCAACTAAATCTGCATCCCAACTATTTGAGGTCAAATACAAAAATCTTATTTTTCCATTGTGCTTTATCAAGGGTCACGTTTTCTATTAAATTATGAAACATTGTATTATTTCTTACTATTTCCTTCAAAATTAGTTTCAGTCTACCTCTACCTCTTGTATTATCATCAATATGTATTAAATCACTTTTCCTCACTAATGCATTACTAGATCTTCTATGAACATGTCCAAAATTAAAAAACTTACATTGACATGAGCATCGTCTTGAAGATTGTAAACTACGCGACAATCAACCTCTGCCTGCAGGTAATGGCATTTGGCTTGAATGATCTCCTCTGACTCATCATTACTGCACCCATTGAAATTATTTACAAATTGAAAAACAATATATGAAAGCTTAATCCTACAAGGATGACGTGATAGACAAACTAACAATCTTTTTGTTAAGCATGCCAGTGATTAAAAGTAAAAGGCTTTCCCTAATAGAAGCAAGCATAAGCAAATGCTTCTAAAAGAAAGCAGTAGTCAGAAGCTTACCCTTTTGTGGCAGTGCATGAAACATTCTTTTTCCCCTTGCTCTGTAAATCGAGAAAATTAGTCCATTACAACACTTGAAAGACAAAAGTATCGAAAAATGGAATAGATTTTTGTTGCTAATACTTCAAAAAGATATCAAGGAGACAGCAAAATTTTGGATATTCATTACATTACACAACCATAAATTCTTACAACTTATACATTAAAGATGTAGAACAATATAGTGGCCAGCTCAAGGAACAGTAACACCGAGTCACCATCGTCATTTAATATCACCATCCAATAACAATCTTACAAATGAACAAAGTGAGCTCCACTTATTTATACATGATGGAGATTACCTACATGGACATAACAATTACTAAATTTAATAGGATCTACTTGGTTAGAGCATCTCCAATCCTTACCCCTTTTTTTAACCGAATTTTAAATTTGGGTAAAAATAGCCTAAAAACCTTCTTCAATCATTTACCCAAACTCATACCAACTCAAGAAAAATTCAAATCTTTACTCAAATCACAAATAGTCAAATTTTATTCTCTTTTAAAGATCTAGTGATCATAGTTCACTCTCTTTTAAATTTGGAATAACCCTCCTTTAAATTTAAGTCTATCCTCCTTTAAATTTGAATTTATCTATTAGTTATTTGTATCAAATTAAAGTTTTTAATCAAATGTTAACCCAAATTTGAGTAAAAATTTGAATCGTAATCGAATATGCTGTAATGTTATTTTATTATTGATTGGTGTTCAATATTTTCTTCAGCTCAAGAGCCTAAAAACGGTTAAAAAAACAACTGTGTACAGAAAAACCATCATTTATGGAAAATAAAAAAATGGTGAATTAGTTTGTACCTGATATATTCTACGCTTATATATAAAGTCGGGTAAAAGCCTCAAAACCATTAAATGAACAATGATATACACAGAAAACCGCTACATTTTACAAAAATACATATTCAAAACGAACATTTATTTATCTGGGTATATACTTGTATGTACATTATTGAGTTGAAATGAGGAGAAGTTCGAACCTTTCCTTGGTATCGATGAGGCCACCGACGCCGCGCTTCATCATTGTCAATCGGTTGACCGATATACCGACTCTCCGCCCGGGGGGGGGGGGGGGGGGGGGGGGGGGGGGGGGGGGGGGGGGGGGGGGGGGGGGGGGGGGGGGGGGGGGGGGGGGGGGGGGGGGGGGGGGGGGGGGGGGGGGGGGGGGGGGGGGGGGGGGGGGGGGGGGGGGGGGGGGGGGGGGGGGGGGGGGGGGGGGGGGGGGGGGGGGGGGGGGGGGGGGGGGGGGGGGGGGGGGGGGGGGGGGGGGGGGGGGGGGGGGGGGGGGGGGGGGGGGGGGGGGGGGGGGGGGGGGGGGGGGGGGGGGGGGGGGGGGGGGGGGGGGGGGGGGGGGGGGGGGGGGGGGGGGGGGGGGGGGGGGGGGGGGGGGGGGGGGGGGGGGGGGGGGGGGGGGGGGGGGGGGGGGGGGGGGGGGGGGGGGGGGGGGGGGGGGGGGGGGGGGGGGGGGGGGGGGGGGGGGGGGGGGGGGGGGGGGGGGGGGGGGGGGGGGGGGGGGGGGGGGGGGGGGGGGGGGGGGGGGGGGGGGGGGGGGGGGGGGGGGGGGGGGGGGGGGGGGGGGGGGGGGGGGGGGGGGGGGGGGGGGGGGGGGGGGGGGGGGGGGGGGGGGGGGGGGGGGGGGGGGGGGGGGGGGGGGGGGGGGGGGGGGGGGGGGGGGGGGGGGGGGGGGGGGGGGGGGGGGGGGGGGGGGGGGGGGGGGGGGGGGGGGGGGGGGGGGGGGGGGGGGGGGGGGGGGGGGGGGGGGGGGGGGGGGGGGGGGGGGGGGGGGGGGGGGGGGGGGGGGGGGGGGGGGGGGGGGGGGGGGGGGGGGGGGGGGGGGGGGGGGGGGGGGGGGGGGGGGGGGGGGGGGGGGGGGGGGGGGGGGGGGGGGGGGGGGGGGGGGGGGGGGGGGGGGGGGGGGGGGGGGGGGGGGGGGGGGGGGGGGGGGGGGGGGGGGGGGGGGGGGGGGGGGGGGGGGGGGGGGGGGGGGGGGGGGGGGGGGGGGGGGGGGGGGGGGGGGGGGGGGGGGGGGGGGGGGGGGGGGGGGGGGGGGGGGGGGGGGGGGGGGGGGGGGGGGGGGGGGGGGGGGGGGGGGGGGGGGGGGGGGGGGGGGGGGGGGGGGGGGGGGGGGGGGGGGGGGGGGGGGGGGGGGGGGGGGGGGGGGGGGGGGGGGGGGGGGGGGGGGGGGGGGGGGGGGGGGGGGGGGGGGGGGGGGGGGGGGGGGGGGGGGGGGGGGGGGGGGGGGGGGGGGGGGGGGGGGGGGGGGGGGGGGGGGGGGGGGGGGGGGGGGGGGGGGGGGGGGGGGGGGGGGGGGGGGGGGGGGGGGGGGGGGGGGGGGGGGGGGGGGGGGGGGGGGGGGGGGGGGGGGGGGGGGGGGGGGGGGGGGGGGGGGGGGGGGGGGGGGGGGGGGGGGGGGGGGGGGGGGGGGGGGGGGGGGGGGGGGGGGGGGGGGGGGGGGGGGGGGGGGGGGGGGGGGGGGGGGGGGGGGGGGGGGGGGGGGGGGGGGGGGGGGGGGGGGGGGGGGGGGGGGGGGGGGGGGGGGGGGGGGGGGGGGGGGGGGGGGGGGGGGGGGGGGGGGGGGGGGGGGGGGGGGGGGGGGGGGGGGGGGGGGGGGGGGGGGGGGGGGGGGGGGGGGGGGGGGGGGGGGGGGGGGGGGGGGGGGGGGGGGGGGGGGGGGGGGGGGGGGGGGGGGGGGGGGGGGGGGGGGGGGGGGGGGGGGGGGGGGGGGGGGGGGGGGGGGGGGGGGGGGGGGGGGGGGGGGGGGGGGGGGGGGGGGGGGGGGGGGGGGGGGGGGGGGGGGGGGGGGGGGGGGGGGGGGGGGGGGGGGGGGGGGGGGGGGGGGGGGGGGGGGGGGGGGGGGGGGGGGGGGGGGGGGGGGGGGGGGGGGGGGGGGGGGGGGGGGGGGGGGGGGGGGGGGGGGGGGGGGGGGGGGGGGGGGGGGGGGGGGGGGGGGGGGGGGGGGGGGGGGGGGGGGGGGGGGGGGGGGGGGGGGGGGGGGGGGGGGGGGGGGGGGGGGGGGGGGGGGGGGGGGGGGGGGGGGGGGGGGGGGGGGGGGGGGGGGGGGGGGGGGGGGGGGGGGGGGGGGGGGGGGGGGGGGGGGGGGGGGGGGGGGGGGGGGGGGGGGGGGGGGGGGGGGGGGGGGGGGGGGGGGGGGGGGGGGGGGGGGGGGGGGGGGGGGGGGGGGGGGGGGGGGGGGGGGGGGGGGGGGGGGGGGGGGGGGGGGGGGGGGGGGGGGGGGGGGGGGGGGGGGGGGGGGGGGGGGGGGGGGGGGGGGGGGGGGGGGGGGGGGGGGGGGGGGGGGGGGGGGGGGGGGGGGGGGGGGGGGGGGGGGGGGGGGGGGGGGGGGGGGGGGGGGGGGGGGGGGGGGGGGGGGGGGGGGGGGGGGGGGGGGGGGGGGGGGGGGGGGGGGGGGGGGGGGGGGGGGGGGGGGGGGGGGGGGGGGGGGGGGGGGGGGGGGGGGGGGGGGGGGGGGGGGGGGGGGGGGGGGGGGGGGGGGGGGGGGGGGGGGGGGGGGGGGGGGGGGGGGGGGGGGGGGGGGGGGGGGGGGGGGGGGGGGGGGGGGGGGGGGGGGGGGGGGGGGGGGGGGGGGGGGGGGGGGGGGGGGGGGGGGGGGGGGGGGGGGGGGGGGGGGGGGGGGGGGGGGGGGGGGGGGGGGGGGGGGGGGGGGGGGGGGGGGGGGGGGGGGGGGGGGGGGGGGGGGGGGGGGGGGGGGGGGGGGGGGGGGGGGGGGGGGGGGGGGGGGGGGGGGGGGGGGGGGGGGGGGGGGGGGGGGGGGGGGGGGGGGGGGGGGGGGGGGGGGGGGGGGGGGGGGGGGGGGGGGGGGGGGGGGGGGGGGGGGGGGGGGGGGGGGGGGGGGGGGGGGGGGGGGGGGGGGGGGGGGGGGGGGGGGGGGGGGGGGGGGGGGGGGGGGGGGGGGGGGGGGGGGGGGGGGGGGGGGGGGGGGGGGGGGGGGGGGGGGGGGGGGGGGGGGGGGGGGGGGGGGGGGGGGGGGGGGGGGGGGGGGGGGGGGGGGGGGGGGGGGGGGGGGGGGGGGGGGGGGGGGGGGGGGGGGGGGGGGGGGGGGGGGGGGGGGGGGGGGGGGGGGGGGGGGGGGGGGGGGGGGGGGGGGGGGGGGGGGGGGGGGGGGGGGGGGGGGGGGGGGGGGGGGGGGGGGGGGGGGGGGGGGGGGGGGGGGGGGGGGGGGGGGGGGGGGGGGGGGGGGGGGGGGGGGGGGGGGGGGGGGGGGGGGGGGGGGGGGGGGGGGGGGGGGGGGGGGGGGGGGGGGGGGGGGGGGGGGGGGGGGGGGGGGGGGGGGGGGGGGGGGGGGGGGGGGGGGGGGGGGGGGGGGGGGGGGGGGGGGGGGGGGGGGGGGGGGGGGGGGGGGGGGGGGGGGGGGGGGGGGGGGGGGGGGGGGGGGGGGGGGGGGGGGGGGGGGGGGGGGGGGGGGGGGGGGGGGGGGGGGGGGGGGGGGGGGGGGGGGGGGGGGGGGGGGGGGGGGGGGGGGGGGGGGGGGGGGGGGGGGGGGGGGGGGGGGGGGGGGGGGGGGGGGGGGGGGGGGGGGGGGGGGGGGGGGGGGGGGGGGGGGGGGGGGGGGGGGGGGGGGGGGGGGGGGGGGGGGGGGGGGGGGGGGGGGGGGGGGGGGGGGGGGGGGGGGGGGGGGGGGGGGGGGGGGGGGGGGGGGGGGGGGGGGGGGGGGGGGGGGGGGGGGGGGGGGGGGGGGGGGGGGGGGGGGGGGGGGGGGGGGGGGGGGGGGGGGGGGGGGGGGGGGGGGGGGGGGGGGGGGGGGGGGGGGGGGGGGGGGGGGGGGGGGGGGGGGGGGGGGGGGGGGGGGGGGGGGGGGGGGGGGGGGGGGGGGGGGGGGGGGGGGGGGGGGGGGGGGGGGGGGGGGGGGGGGGGGGGGGGGGGGGGGGGGGGGGGGGGGGGGGGGGGGGGGGGGGGGGGGGGGGGGGGGGGGGGGGGGGGGGGGGGGGGGGGGGGGGGGGGGGGGGGGGGGGGGGGGGGGGGGGGGGGGGGGGGGGGGGGGGGGGGGGGGGGGGGGGGGGGGGGGGGGGGGGGGGGGGGGGGGGGGGGGGGGGGGGGGGGGGGGGGGGGGGGGGGGGGGGGGGGGGGGGGGGGGGGGGGGGGGGGGGGGGGGGGGGGGGGGGGGGGGGGGGGGGGGGGGGGGGGGGGGGGGGGGGGGGGGGGGGGGGGGGGGGGGGGGGGGGGGGGGGGGGGGGGGGGGGGGGGGGGGGGGGGGGGGGGGGGGGGGGGGGGGGGGGGGGGGGGGGGGGGGGGGGGGGGGGGGGGGGGGGGGGGGGGGGGGGGGGGGGGGGGGGGGGGGGGGGGGGGGGGGGGGGGGGGGGGGGGGGGGGGGGGGGGGGGGGGGGGGGGGGGGGGGGGGGGGGGGGGGGGGGGGGGGGGGGGGGGGGGGGGGGGGGGGGGGGGGGGGGGGGGGGGGGGGGGGGGGGGGGGGGGGGGGGGGGGGGGGGGGGGGGGGGGGGGGGGGGGGGGGGGGGGGGGGGGGGGGGGGGGGGGGGGGGGGGGGGGGGGGGGGGGGGGGGGGGGGGGGGGGGGGGGGGGGGGGGGGGGGGGGGGGGGGGGGGGGGGGGGGGGGGGGGGGGGGGGGGGGGGGGGGGGGGGGGGGGGGGGGGGGGGGGGGGGGGGGGGGGGGGGGGGGGGGGGGGGGGGGGGGGGGGGGGGGGGGGGGGGGGGGGGGGGGGGGGGGGGGGGGGGGGGGGGGGGGGGGGGGGGGGGGGGGGGGGGGGGGGGGGGGGGGGGGGGGGGGGGGGGGGGGGGGGGGGGGGGGGGGGGGGGGGGGGGGGGGGGGGGGGGGGGGGGGGGGGGGGGGGGGGGGGGGGGGGGGGGGGGGGGGGGGGGGGGGGGGGGGGGGGGGGGGGGGGGGGGGGGGGGGGGGGGGGGGGGGGGGGGGGGGGGGGGGGGGGGGGGGGGGGGGGGGGGGGGGGGGGGGGGGGGGGGGGGGGGGGGGGGGGGGGGGGGGGGGGGGGGGGGGGGGGGGGGGGGGGGGGGGGGGGGGGCATCAAACGAGGGAAATGTTCAAACATTACTCATTTTCTATAACCCTCCCCCTCTTTTCGAACAACTTAAACTTGCAAAACACTCATTCACTAACATGGTATAACTATAATTCAAGCATGCGAGGGGTGCGTCCATGATGCAATGATACAAGTAGCTAAGTTGCACCCCTTTCCATCAACTTAAGCTATTTTAATAGTATGTCTGTTTCTGTGCATGTTCTATTCATGGAAGGCACAAACCATAGGAAGGGAAGTGCTAACAGATATTCTTTCATCAAGCTTTTTGAGCAGTTTCCTGTCAAAATGATATCAAACAAAAGTCTTGTGCTGAAACTCTACGACTTTCTTACTAGCACGTTGTTTTTTCATGGAGGTGGCACATTCTCCGTTTTCGTGTCTTTTTTTCCTTTATAATACATTGATGGCCCATCCATGAGAAGTCTCATGCAAAGAGTGTTGATATACATTGTTAAAACCCTCCCCGAACGTTAAGCTATTATAAGAAACGTAACTTACACACGACAGTTTTTATTCATATTCTTAAATCGACCTCTCATATGAAGCAACTTACTAATTTTGAACTTATACAGACTACCAACATTGTCAAAGTCTTGTGAATAAATTTTTCCTCTTTTTTCTTAGTCTTTTTTTTTGGGTGGGTGGGTGTACTGATTTTCAAGTCCAAGTTTTCACCCAAAAAATAGAATGTACATCAAGCTTCAAAAGGAAACAGCACCTACAGTTGGAAGAAAAAAGTTAAAACAAAAATGTCTAAGCACCAACATTTCTTATCTTAGGTGTGTTTGGAAATATGCAAATTGCTAATGTCAAATGCTAGAAAAAAGCTCCTTATATTCATGGTCAATAAAATTTCAGGAAAAAAAAAAAAGCAAAATAGAATACACTTAAACAAATAAAAATGAAGACCCAAGAAAGTACAAAATCAAATCGAATCACGAAATCCATAACATAGAGCCCCATGGAGTCTAGAAAGCCAGAGAAAATGAGAAAAAGAATATTTAAAAACATGGAACTCAGGTCCTATACATGTAAGAAAGTAAGAGCGGCCATAGGCCATATTAAGCACCGAAGTTATCAGTACAACCCCAGCACAAGGCTGTTCTTAAAAATGCAATTTTGATTGCAAGCCATACGACTATCCTTATAAACATAACCACAAAATTGGTATTAAATAAACTTGTAGAGCTAGGTTTGGCCAAGCCATTCTTGGAAAGGCCATGACCTGGCTTAAATATGGCACACGTCTAAAATTTCAGATCCATCCATGCAAGCCTGGAGATACCGAGCTACGAATGCCCATGGAATAGGACAATTTTGGAATCACCAAACAAAGTCAACATGCTGGTGACAGGTATTCCTGAGTTCTAATAGCCATCATATTAACCACCAAATCTGGGTGGCTATAAAATGATTACGGTCCTGAAAACTTGACTAAACATACAAGTTCACAACGTGCACACACAAATGCAAACCTCTATTCTACCATTTTATATCAGTAAATCAATTACATACCATTCTGTATAGCTTAGAGAAATTTAACTTAAAGGAGGAGCATGTTCATAATCTCAGAATTGGGGTACCCCTTACTATTTAGACCTTGCTAATTGCAGTTCAACAATGTTAATCGAAAGATATTGCGGCCAAGACAAACTATAGCTAAAAAACCGCAGGTAATTGTCAATATACCAAAGGAAGCTCAAAACGATACCACATCAACTGTGATGGAGATAAATTATGTGTGGAGTTTTTTGCTCCATACACTGCAACCATAATCTCATAAATCATTTAATGTTATTAAAAAATAGGATTGGTGTCATTCCTGAGTAGAAGGAAAAACCCCAAATGGATTAAAGGAAGTCCATTTAGAGGAACACTAATATCTAGGAACCCATTTTACATCATTAAAAAATAAGATCAGTTTTTTCTCTCGAATAGGTGACAAAAACAAAATGGATTAAAGCAATACTGTTTAGGGCAATACATGTACACACCTCTCTGAGCGGCACTCAAGTTATCCTCTTCTTGAAGCTTTCGCTTGTAATCTTGTTCAAATCTATCCAATGCATGCAATTCATGGT
>CAUOFW020009246.1:0-306003 GCA_963454935.2 Ilex paraguariensis | reverse complement strand
CCAATAATAAACCATGAAGCTGCTGAACAAAACAAAAAAAAAACAAATACCACCGAGGGGTGTGGTTCAGTGAGATATCGATTAAATCTCACTCTAAAATTGAAGGTTCGAGTCTTGGAGCCAGAGTTCGGTGATTGACTACTATGCTAGACTAACTAGTGTTCGTTCCGAGAGGTGTAACGTACGCGATCAGAAGTCTCGTGATCCTACCAGTGAAAGTTTATCAGTGTGATATTTGGGTGCTCTTTTTTACCCCCACCTTTTTTCAAGAGCCAAAAAAAAAAAAAATAATGTTTAAGATGCAAATAAAATAATCAAACAAAACAAAATAGTGAACCTGGACACAATTTCTGTGGACAAGGATTTTGGTGAGATTAGTAGAATAAATCAGATATGAAAAAGTTCTTGAATCCAACGTAACAAATAATAAAAGAATAACCATACAATAAAGAAACAAATTAAACATCGATTCACGTGTGACAATCCACCAATTATAAAAAAAAAATGAATGGTTAAATTGTACTGGATGTCCAAAATATAGAGTTTTCTCATTTTGATTCTCAATATTTCAATTGCATCATTTTCATCGTTGAATTATTAAATATGTTTCTATATAGTTCTTTTAGAGCGACAACATCTAAATTACTAACAGTTTTTTATCATAAACTTATCACGTGATACTTAAGTATGCACCAAATAAATAATTTAAGTAGCTCTTGATCACCTCCACGTAGGAAGTGGGGTCCATTTTATACATTTTGTAGTTTTTTTCTATTGAATGGTTACACCATGGGGCACTGCTGCCCACGTGGTGTAATCCGTTGCCCACAATATTTACTCCCACAACGAGATCATAATTAGATGTTAGAAAACACAATGCAGCTCTCACCTAACATGCTTTTGTAGAATAACCACAAATTGTGTGAATGCAACCAAGTAACTGTTTATATCCCACTTTGTTCTTCAAAAGTAGGGCATCAACTGGCAAAGAAGGTGATAGTCCTGTAGATTCGTTCTCAAGGTTCAATCCTTCACCATAAAACGGGTGTGTTCGAACTCTGACTGTTTTTTATGCGACATGGTCGGAGTACTCATCGGTAGTGAGGAAACTAGCTGCAAAATAGACCACGAATACAATATGTTCACAAAGATAATAAGTAAACAAAACAAGGATAAAAAGAAAGAGTGAATGAATTAATGAAATGTCAAGGAGAAAAAATGAAGTGTAGACAGCATATGGTATATACGCGTAGGGAACATAAAAATAGAATAAGTATAGCAATTGAAGTGGCCCTATGTTCGATGTCATGAATACACTTAAGCATTTAGGCAAAAAAAAAAAATAATCGCATAAGCCATTTTTTGATAGAAAATCACAAGTTTGACTTTATAATGTCATTAGACTACCTTTGCAAATAGAAAAGTAAGCAACTAATTGTCAAATATGGCAAGTAATGGAAACTACCACATACATAAACACAAGAAATTGGGATTTTTTAGTTGGCTGTAAACATACAATGGACATCCAACGTTGTAGAGAAGTTTCAGCCCAAAACCCTACTGATAAAATACAATCATAACTGTAACGCAAATCTCGAATTTATATAGTCATGTGCAATCATGTGCATTGGTCACTTGAACTTTATTCCTCTTGAACTCTTAAAGTATGACTAAATACTAGTATGTTTTGGGGGAGAGAGAATTGGTCGAGTGAGAGTAATGGGTCAAAGACTCAAATCAAATCACAAATGCAGCAGCCATCAGACTACGGAGATCATGAGTTGCCAATGGGCAGAGCCTCCGGTAACAAACTTCGCTGCTGTGGCAAAAAGCAATTCATATATGCAGTAATAAACATACTCAGTTTTAGGCCCACCAATGCCACCCAAACAACCTACCTTTACATGCAAAATCCCATGCTCTCTCTCTCTCTCTCTCTCTCTCTCTCCATTAACGCTTAATGGAGTGGATGAGAGAGCGGGAAGTGGAGGTGTGTATCAGGTGGGAAGGGGAGGCACGTTGACAGTTGGTGTTTTGAATTTCTCTGGGGACATGAAAGGGAAGGCTGGCTAGGATATGAACACTTTACTATTGAGAGGCAATGGAGAGAGAACTTAAATCACAAGTACAAGGCTTTTGAGAATTTGCTTCCCAACCCCACCAAGGTCTCCCTCTCTGTCTCTCTCTCTCTCTCTCTCTGCGTGTTATAAACGATATAGAAAGAAACAATTTCTACTAACAACTCTTTAACTTGCATTTTGATGAAACTATACTGCTTGATTTGCCTTTTTTCTTGTTAGCAATTTCCACATTCCACTCTGCTGTCTATTCCAATTTTCTTTTCTGCTTCTATAGATTACCTCACAATTCGATTAAATTAACTGCCTCAACATGCATAAGCTTTCATCAGCGAATTTTCCTTGTTTGACATTTTTCAAATTTTTTGTTTGGGGGAGCATACAAGAATGATAGAGCATCAATATGGGAGATGCTATAGAATATATATCAAAGAGCTTCTTAGAACAGCTAATGAACTTAAGATTCTGGTGGACAAGCGACGTGCGACAGAGAGGATCAAGAGGCACAAAACAGAAGATGATGCAGGGGATGGAAATAGTATTTGTTGAAGATATAGAAGCAGCCTAGTTTATTAGGGTTTTATTAGTTTTCCTTTTTACCTTTTTTGTCCTTATGGCAACTCTCATTGACTATATATACGGGGGCTCTACACTTAGTTTGTATCCCTTTTCATTCACAACTATCTCAAGTTGGTATCAGAGCCAAACTTAAAACACTAACCCTAACCCTAACTTCCAGCAGCCACATCTCCCCCAAGCAGAGAAATCACCGACCAGCCACCGACCTGCATAAAGCACCGAGCACCGATTAGCAGTCAGTCCAACCTGATCACTGATTAGCATACCACAAACCAACAACATCAACATCACCGACCAGCCACCGACCACCATAAAGCACCGAGCACCGACAACACAATCAGTCCAACTGAAGCGAAACCCACTGTCCAACTGAACCCATTGCTCAACTGATCGTTCACCGACTGCCCATTCTACATCAAACTCCACCGACAACCGACATACATCAAACCAACCCAAAACAGCCCAGCCGAAACAACATACACCAGCCGAAACAACATATACCAGCCGAAACAACATACATCCCACAGACATATTAAAACCAATAAACCCAACCCACTGTTGTATCTAGGATTTTTTATGAGGGGTTGTTGATTTTCTCTTGATGCAGTAGATCACTTATTTATATATTTTGGATTTCTGGGCACCGTGACCTGATTATTTGAGAGTTTTTTGGACCTTCTTTATTTGTCGTTATTGTTCGACTGAAGGTATATTGTTCTCCTTTATTTTATTCCTCTATTTATCTTAGAGTTGTTTTTCTGTCACGGGTGCCCTAATATTGTTGTTGATATGACTACTACTGAGGGACTTGAGAACCCTACTGTTTGACTTCTACCTTTTTGTGCAATCGTACGCCGAGTCGTGTTCTTCAGCATAAGCCTCCCTTACAGGTTTTATTTCCTGAGCAGACACTTTTTTCGGTCCCTCCTCGTGTTTTTGGATGCATATGTTTTATTCAGGATCGGTCTCCTACTCGTCATAAACTTGATGATAAAGCGATTCGTTGTATCTTTGTGGGCTATTGTCATCAATCTAAGGGGTATCGGTGTTATGATCCTATAAGGCGCCGTATGTATCACAGTCTAGATGTTACCTTTCTTGAGCATCTTCCTTATTTTTCTCCCAGTCCTGTGTCTGCCCCTCCAGTTGAGGATACTCCCTTTGATTTTCCATTACCACAGGAGTCAGAGTCATTGGTCATTATCCCTACAGGGTTATCTGTTTCTCCTCCTTCAGAGTCACTCATCTCTGTCAGTACAGAGTATGTTCGTCGCCTTCGCTCTCATCACCCTACTGATGTCCCCTCTACCTCAGGCGATGCAGGTAATACTTCTCAGTTTGTTAAGCATATTGATGCACCTGTTGTTAGTACTGATGAGATTGCAGGTGTTGAGCCAGTTCATTTACCTGATGAGACATTATCAGTGGAGGAGTATGATTTAGGGCGTCATTATCTGCGGCGTGATCGTTGTCCAGTTGATCGTTATGGTTGGACCGCCAGGATTTTATATCCGATCTCGGCTTATGTTTCTTATGGTGATCTGTCTCCCACATATCGAGCTTATACTATGGCCTTATCAGATACGTCGGTTCCTCGCTCTATTTTGGAGGCTATGCGGGAGCCCCAATGGGTTCTTGCCATGGAGACAGAGATGGACGCTCTTCAGCGTAATCATACATGGGATCTTGTCTCCTTACCTTCAGGGGTGAAGCCTGTTGGCTGTCGCTGGGTTTACACCCTGAAATTTCTTGCGGATGGTACTATTGATCGTCACAAGGCTAGACTTGTGGCGAAGGGCTTTATTCAGGTACCAAGTCATGATTTTGGTGCTACATTTGCCCCTGTGGCAAAATTGACTACTGTTCGGTTGATTATTTCTTTGGCTGCGGAGTACTCTTGGCCTCTTCATCAATTAGATGTGAAGAATGCATTTCTTCATGGTGATCTGGACGAGATTATTTATATGGATGCACCACCGGGCTTTCGTGGTGAGGGGGAGTATGCTGGAAAGGTATGTCGACTGCGTAAGTCTCTTTATGGACTGAAACAGTCGCCACGAGCCTAGTTTTCTCGCTTTAGTGATGTAGTCGTACGATTGGGGTTCACCAGGTGTCATTCTGATCATACCTGCTTTATTCGACGGAATACTTCTGGACAGTGTGTCATTCTTCTGGTATATGTTGATGATATTATTATTACTGGTGATGATGTTTCTGGGACTGCGCAAGTCAAGATAGACCTTGGAAATGCTTTCGATGTGAAGGATCTTGGATTTCTACGATACTTTCTTGGGATTGAGGTTGCCCGTAGCGGCAGGGGTGTTGTTCTTTCTCAAAGAAAGTATGTTTTGGATCTTCTTTCAGACACTGGGATGTTGGGGTGCAAACCGGCATCATCACCCATGATTCCAAACCTGAAGCTTACTGCTGAAGGTGAGGAGTTGAAAGATCCGACAGTTTATCAAAGATTGGTAGGTAGACTTATCTACTTGGCCAATACTAGACCGGACATTTCATTCGCAGTCAGCTGAGTTAGTCAGTTCATGCACAAGCCATGTCAGCCTCATCTTGATGCAGTTTATCATATTCTTCGGTACCTCAAGTCTTGTCCTGGACTTGGGTTGTTTTATGTATCAGGATCTCAGACCGGTTCTCTAGCCTGTTATTCAGATTCAGATTATGGGGGAGCATGTGATGGTCGATCTACTACGGGCTTCTGTGCTTTTCGAGGGACTCATCTTATCTCTTGGAAGAGCAAGAAGCAGACAGTTGTCTCCCGCTCGTTAGCAGAGGTAGAGTATCGGGCACAGGCACTTGGCACGTGTGAGATTATTTGGCTACGATCGATTCTTGGCGAGTTGGGTTTTTCAGTGACCTCTCCTTCCACATTATATTGTGATAATCGATCTGCTATTCAGCTCGCTTCTGATTCTGTACTACATGAGAGGACGAAGCATATAGAGATTGATGTTCACTTTCTTCGGGAGAAGGTTAACAGTGGTATTGTCACTCCATCATTTGTGGGGACCAGTGATCAGGTTGCGGATGTTTTTACCAAACCTGTCACTCTATCTATTCTTCGGGACTCCGTTGTCAAGCTTGGCTTAGTTGACATTTTTTGCGCCTAACTTGAGGGGGAGTGTTGGAGATATAGAAGCAGCCTAGTTTATTAGGGTTTTATTAGTTTTCTTGTTTACCTTTTTTGTCCTTATGGTAACTCTCATTGACTATATATACGGGGGTTCTACACTTAGTTTGCATCCCTTTTCATTCACAACTATCTCAAGTGTATTAGCATGACACCTCTTGGTGATTAAGACCAGGCCTACAATGGATCATCATTAAGGAGTTGATGGCTTCAGAGGAAGTCCAAGAATGCCGAGGTTGATGTCCGTATCATTGATGGTGAAGTGAGCATCACACTCGTTCAGCAGAAGAGGATCAATTGTTTGCTGTTTGTGTCAAAGGTCCTCGATGAACTTCAGCTGGATCTCCACCATCTTGCTGGTGGGCTCATTGGAAAGGTTCATAAAGATGTGAAAATCTATGGGATTGAAAAACACCTTGAGCACAAAATTAGGACTCGTGAAAAGGACCATCAAAAGTCTATTTATAAAGTCTTAGGAACGCCCTTAAAGTCATCTTCCATTGTTAATAAATTCTTAGAGCAGAGATGTTGATTAACATTAAGAAGAAAGAACAGGTTTGGGCTGAGCCACAGGCCGTGAACACAGTCATGGCCGGTCTGTGACCCAAATGACGAACACAATAAAGACTGGACCGTGGCCCGCCACCACAGGCTTAAACAGCCCCTTAACCCACCAATCCAGTCTCAGTATGAGCTCTTCATCTTCCACAGGACCCACTTCACCATTGACCACATCCCCACAACTCTCCTTCACCTCTGTAATTTCCTTCTCCGTCTTTTATCATGTCCATCCTGTGATGATTATTTAGGGTTTTCCGCTCTAGGTGAATTGGATATCTTTATTGTTTTGATTTGTTTGGTGGATTGAGGTTTTAATTTCGATGGTTTTCAGCTCTTCGTTAGATTCAAATTCAAATTCAAATTTATTTGGGCTCAAGGATGATAGTGGAAATAAAATGGAGCAACAACCAGACACAAAATTGGTTGAAGAGACTGTTGCAGTGGCGATGTCGGAGACAACTTTCCGATTCTTCGTGCTAAATGCTACAAAGACTACTGTTCGAAGCAATCCATAGTCGATTCGATAATTGAAGAAAACAATAACGTAATTGTTGATGATCAAAGCATGAAATGGATTAGACTCCTGGAGTGAAGTTCCGATGTGGACAGATCTTTTTGTTCAATCCATCGGTACTCTGATAAGTATAACCGAGTTTTTTATTTCAAGACTGCTGCTCAGGATGCCATTGACAAGGCCAATCGATTATGAAGCTCGATAAGCAAGATATGAAGAACTGATGGTGGTGGCTGGCGAATTGGTTCGTGGGATGGCACAAATAGAAGGTACTTAAGTGCTTAAAGTATGTGCTTTATTAATATGATATGATGCAGTAGTGGGTACATAAGTGTCTGACTATCATTTTCTTGTTGGTTTTATATAGTATAGTTGGTTTTATGCTTTGTTGCTTGATTGTATTTGATGTGAAATAGTCGGATTTTTATATATTGTTTAGTGGTTTTCTTAGTATTGGGTTCTCTTTATTGGCTGGCTGCCCTTCTATGCCCTGTGGTTTATACCAATAACGTTATCCAGTGGTGTGTATATGTATTTATGTATTCGTTTTTGTTGTTTTTCTGGGAAAAGGGACGCAACAAGGTAAGTTACCAAATCATTCCGCAGAAAAAAAATGGAAAAAGAAATCACCCGAGGGGATCTCCCCAAAAACGCAGAGGGAAAAATGGATTCAATTCAATCAAAAAAAAAGAATATTAGATAGCATTACGTTTTTTGATAAACTAAAACATTGCACGTACAGTGCAAAAGAAGCAGCAAGAGAAGAAACACAGAATAGTCTTTTGCCAGGAGATCAAGCAACAAAAAAAGTCTGATCTTCATGAAGTTTTGGAAGATTAATACATAGTGTCTGGGAGGGAGAAAAAGGAAATAAAAGAAGGGAAAAATTTTAATTCATCTTGCTTTTTCTTCCCTTGTCAATCACAGCACATGGCTCACCTCCATTGCCCAATAAGTGCATAGGAACCAAAGTGGCGGTCAATTTTGGTGTTCCTATGTGCCAATGTAGGTCTAAGTATATCTTTGTTGTTTGATTGGACATCCTTCTTTTTCTGTTCATCATGTACAAGGTTGATTTCAAACTCCTTTACCTCAAAACCATTCATTAAAATCCAATGATTCAGTTCATCACTAGGTGCAACAAACTCATTCAACTTTCAATGACTTAATCACGTCATATATTTTCTGGAACTCCAAAGGATGTTGGCCAGTAGTTTACCACATTCTTCCACCCATTATTAACTTCAATTTCAATAGATAATTTACCTGAAAAATTTTCTTCAGTGATCCCATACACACAACCCATGTTCATCATGTGATTCTACAATTTTGATCTAAAGGGATTGTAAAATATACTGTAGACCACACACTCGAATTGTTGAAGCAGCGCAAAACTTTACTCCTAGGAAGAAATATGCTGAATATTCTGACTTGGAACAGTCCCAGTGCCATGAAAATTTCTATTTTAACTAGGACAAACTATAGATTATCTCTATGTGGTTCAACCAACAACACTATACTTTCTAATTTTCTTAGCGTTTTTTATTCCTAAAAATTTCATGAAAATTGAAAGATCTACTTAATGCAAAGGCAATGAAGAGAGAGAAGGTAAAATTGGTTTATTTTAGAGAGAAAAAGTAAGAAATATAATACTCATATGACTATAAAATCATTTTAACACCTTTTTTTACTAAAAATGTTGAATTTTGACCCTTAATTTTAAAGGAACTCCTCACGGTTGTAATTTTTTCCAAAATTAGACGGTATTATTTGCAGAATTTTAAACTATAAGGGGGCAATAGGCTACTTGGTCAAATTGCATATGGGTAATATATAAAACGCCTTAAGCATAACCGGGGAAATAACAAATGTATAAGAGAGAGCACCTGGATGGGGAGCTTTTTTTTTTTTTCCTGACGTGAGTGAATTGAACAAGGAAACCTAAGTGCTTTGGATAGATTTTATATTAGACAACCCCAAGTCGTTGATAATTTCTGCGATGCTAACGTAAAATGTCGATTCACTTCTGGCGGACTCGCAAAATTATCAAAGTTGAAAGCTGGTTTGGAGGCCAAAGATGATGCATATGTTATTTTTTCCAATGATCTGCAATTGGAATTACCAAAGATCCGTTCTATATGGGGCAGCCCCATAAGAGTTTTCAGGCTTGTATAGGAATGTACGTGTAGCTTATGTAGACTGTCAAGACCTTTGACGCATTCTGGTAGGCCGCAAGTGGGATTTCTGCGCAGGTCTATCACCTTTAGCGAGGGTAGGCTACTGAAATCTTTCGAAAAATCTCTATCAAATAGATTGCAGCCTTGAAGACTCGATCTCCCAATGAATGAATGTTACTAATTATCACACCCTAATTGACTTGGGTGCAAATGGTCAGTCTTAGTGGCACCTTGCACCAAGGCATGCCAGAAATTGGAGTCAGGGTGACGCGGCTAAGTGGTTCGACAGATTGGGGCGAACCAATGCAGCATGAGACCACTCGGTTGAGTATGACAGCATGGGTGGGCTCAATTGAAGCAATGTGGGTGCAAAGCTTCGGATTGCATGGCATGGGTTGAACCCAGCATGCACATTGGTTCGTGTAGCAAGGTTGACTGGTGAATGTGGGCACATGACTGCTGAATGTGGACACCTGATTGGCACATGACTGCTCAATGCATGTGACCAGGAGGATTTGGGCAGTTATGATGCTGAGACTCAATCAAGGCAGTTGCTGAGGCAGTTCTGGATGTCCCCAGTCTGAATCCAGTCTAGATGCATGCTGATGAAGGGGCAGTTCCACAGCAGTTACTTGAAGAGGTGGAACTGCCTGCCAGGTGTTGCACAGAGACCAAGTCTACTAGTCCAGTATGCTATGGAATAACAAAAACGTGGGTAACTACCCCTTGGCAGATGGGGGTGTCATCTGCCTTCCTCTTGTATAAATAGAGGTGCTTGAGCATTCTGGAAGGGGGAAAGTGTTCTAGCTGTTGAGAGTTCTTGTAAATTGTTGAGTTCAATATATAAGGTTTGGGAGTGTTGTCTCAGTAGATTCGCGTGTGCCTTCTGTATGAGTTTCTGTCCCTTATTCTTGAGTTGAGTGTGGCTGGTTGTAATAGCAACGCTTTCACAGGTAGCCTCAAAAGAAAAATAAAAGTTACCTTGTGACAGTTTGGTATCAGAGCGTGGTTTTGACAACAGATCAATTATGGTTGGCGGAACGAATGCTGATCTAAGGGAAAAGGTGGCACGGTTGGAGGAGCTGGTTGGTCCTCCACAGTCTGGTGATGCTGTAGCTCTCTCTGTGCAGATTGAGTTGCTATATCAGCGGTTCAAAGAGATGCGTGTTGCACAGGAACAACTTCAAAAGACTGAATCTGATCACTTCAGTTGAGTGAAAAACGAAGTCGTTGACGTGTTGGCTACGATCTCCACATGGACCGATGATATGGGGGAAAAATTGAGTTCCCTCAAGACCGACGTTTCAGTGCTTAAGAGGGCATTGCAGAATGCCCCCGTGGCTTCTGGCAGTGAAAGCACTCAGAAAGCTAAAGTGTCTGACCCTAAGCCTTTCACAGGCAGTCGAAATGCTAAAGAACTCGAGAATTTTCTGTGGGATATGGGACATTACTTCAAAGCAGTCCGTATTCTGGATGCTGAGAAGGTAGATCTCACTAGCATGAACCTGTCCGGTGATGCTAAATTATGGTGGCGAACACGTTCTGAGGACAAATCTCGTCTTTCAATTACTACTTGGGAGTCTCTGTCCGCTGAAATGAAGGAGCAATTTCTTCCCAGCAACACGGCTTGGCAAGCACGTGATGCATTGAGGAAACTTCGACATACAAGCACCGTGAGAGAGTACGTGAAACAATTCTCGTCTCTGATGCTTGACATTAAAAATATGTCAGAGGAAGACAAATTGTTCAACTTTATGTCTGGCCTCCAAACTTGGGCACAGGCAGAACTTCGTCGGCAAGGGGTGAAAGATTTACCCGCTGCTATGTTCGCAGCAGACGCGCTGGTTGATTACAAAACGCAGGCTAATCCTCTGGAGAAGGAGTCGAAAGGGAAATCCAAGTTTGCTAAGAAGGATAAGCAGAAGAAAAAGACTGAGAAGTTTGGCAATTTAGAAAAACAGACTGACAAAGTCTCTTTATCAAAGGGAGGTGTTGACTCAGGATGTTTTATCTGTAATGGCCCTCATCGTGCCAGAAATTGCCCCAAGATGGAAAAGCTCAGTGCCCTCATGGCTGAGGAAACTGATTGTTCTGACGAACCAACACGAGTCAACCCATTACAACTTCTTAATGCAATTCGCAAAGAGGAGACAGTGACAAAGAGGGGGTTGATGTTTGTGCAGATTCGCCTGAACAATGTGACTGTCCAAGCAATGGTCGATACAGGTGCAACCCATAATTTTGTTTCTGATCAGGAAGTACAGCGGCTTGGTCTGGCTTTAGTGAAAGACTCTAGCCAGATTAAGGCTATTAATTCAGAAGCAAAACCAGTAGGCGGCGTCGCAAAAAAAGTCCCTCTAAAAGTGGGTGATTGGCAAGGAACATGTGATTTTATGGCAGTCCCTCTCGATGATTTCTAGGTAATCCTTGGACTGCAATTCCTTACAAAGGCAATGGTGTCTGTTATGCCGCATTTAAATGGGATGTTCGTGATGGACATGCCCAATCCTTGTTTTGTTCCCCTCACCAAAGTCAAGTCTTCGGGGAAATGTTGTCTGCCTTACAAGTAAAAGATGGCTTGCGAAAAGGAGAGGCAACATACTTGGCTGTTCTATTTGAGGAAGAGGAGTCCAAAGCATTTCAAGTCCCTGAATCAGTACAACAGTTGCTGGTTGAGTTCAAGGATGTGGCACCTAAAGAATTGCCAGCAAGGTTACCGCCAAGACGGGAGATTGACCATGCCATAGAGTTAATACTAGGGGCAAAAATCTCTGCACAGGCTCCTTATCGAATGTCTCCATCAGAATTGGCAGAGCTAAGGAGACAACTTGGGGGGTTATTGGACATTGGGTTCATTCAACCTTCCAAGGCACCCTATGGAGCTCCTGTTCTGTTTCAAAAGAAGAAGGATGGATCCTTACGGCTTTGTGTAGACTACAGAGCGCTCAACAAAGTCACTGTCAAGAACAACTATCCAGTGCCGCTTGTCGACGAACTATTTGATAGATTGGGAAAGACGGTTTTCTTTACCAAGATGGATTTGCGGCTGGGATATCATCAAGTCAGAATTGCAGAGGGAGATGAGGAGAAGACTACTTGTGTGACAAGGTATGGGTCATATGAGTTTTTAGTTATGCCTTTCGGCTTAACCAATGCCCCTGCTACATTCTGTAACTTAATGACCAATGTATTTCGGGAATACTTTGACCGCTTCATGGTGATTTATTTGGATGACATAGTTGTTTATAGCCAGACTCTTGAGGAGCATGTTGAGCATCTTAGGTTGGCCTTGACAAAGTTAAGGAAAGCCCAGTTGTATCTGAAACCAGAAAAATGTGAGTTTGCCCAGAAAGAAATTTCATTCTTAGGGCATATTATTTCTGCGGGCGTGGTGAAGATGGACCCGAAAAAAGTTGAGGCCATTGCAAATTGGCATGTCCCTACTAAGGTTACTGAACTGCGTTCTTTCCTTGGTTTGACAAACTATTATCGAAAATTCGTGAAGAATTATTCGAAGAAGGTCGCAGTGCTGACTAATTTTCTAAGGAATGATAGGACATGGAACTGGTCCTACGAATGCCAGGAGGTATTCGATCGATTGAAGGCGGTGGTGACGTCTATCCCAATTTTACGCTTACCTGATTTTGATTTGCCCTTTGAAGTCCATACAGACGCATTAGACTTTGCTCTTGGAGGGGTGTTGGTGTAGAATGGGCATCCAGTGGCATTTGAAAGTAGGAAGTTGAATGATACCGAGAGGCGGTATTCAGTACATGAGAAGGAGATGACAGCAGTCATTCACTGCATCAATGCATGGAGGCACTACTTGTTGGGGAAGCATTTCCTTGTACTGACAGATAATGTGGCTACTAGCTGTTTCAATTCCATGAAGAAGCTGACACCAAAACAAGCAAGATGACAGGACTTTCTTGCCCAGTTTCATTTCACGTTGTAGTACAAGCCTGGCAGTGCAAATCAGGTTGCTGATGCTCTTAGTCGAATCCCAGTTGCTAATGGGACAGTTGCTGCACTCAGCCAGATTGCAGGAGACATACTGCAGAGAATTCAGGATCAGACTAAAGATGATCCAGTGACCATCTTATTGCTGAAGCAAGTTCACGAAGGGGTGACTCGGCGATTTTGGGTAGAGGATGGTGTTCTCTATGCCAAAGGTAGGAGACCCTATGTTCCGAAGTCAGACGGACTTTGACAGATGTTGCTAAAAGAAGCTCATGATGCTCTATGGGCAGGACATCCAGGGCAGCAACGGACTCTTACCTTGCTAGTAGAAAGTTATTATTGGCCCCGCATGAAAACAGATGTGGAGCTGTATGTGCGCACTTGTTTGGTGTGCCAGCAGGACAAGATTGAAAGGAAGAAGGTGGCGGGTACATTGGAACCTCTCCCTATTCCAAGCCGACCTTGGGAGAGTGTTTTCATGGACTTCATTAATGGCTTGCCTCAGGTAAACGATTTTACTTCGATATTTGTGGTAGTAGACAGATTTTCGAAGTATGCCACTTTTATTGCTGCCCCAAAAGTATGTACGGCGGAAGTTACTGCTCTGTTATTCCTCAAGCATATTGTAAAGCTTTGGGGTCTTCCGTTGGACATAGTGAGCGACAGGGACACTCGGTTTACTGGCCGATTCTGGACAGCTTTATTTGAGCTATCGGGCACACAGCTCAAACTTTCCACCAGTAATCATCCGCAGACAGATGGGCAGACCGAGCGGGTTAATGCAATGCTGGAGGAATATCTTAGACATTATGTCACAGCGAACCAGGACAATTGGGTGAATTTACTTGATGTAGCCCAGTTCAGTTATAACCTCCAACAGAGTTCGTCCACTGGAATGAGCCCCTTTGAGTTGGCAACTGGCCAACAGCCTCTTACCCCACATGAAGTAGTCAAGCAAAAGTCTCAAAGGAGATGTCCTGCAGCATATCGCTTCGCTCGGACCAATCAAGAGCGGACCGACGAAGCAAAAAACTATTTAACTAAGGCGGTGAAGAGGATGGAAAAGTGGGCAGAAGAGAAGAGGAGGGCAGTAGAGTTCGAAGTAGGTGACAAAGTGATGCTGAAATTGACCCCACCAATCTGGAACAAGATCTCTCAGAAGTCTGCACACAAGGGATTAATTCAGCGTTATGACGGTCCTTTCCTAATAACAATGAGGATAGACAAGTTGGCCTATAGGCTGGATCTTCCTAGTCGTCTCAAGTTTCATCCAGTTTTCCATGTTGCCTTCTTGAAACCGTATGTTGAGGACCCGGAGGACCCTAACAGATACGTTCGGCGTCGGGCTCCTCCAACAAACAGGAAGCAATTCACAGAAATAGCTGAAGCTATCCTTGACCACAAGACTGAGGGAATGAGTAAGAAAAATAGAAGAACTTATTACCTAGTCAAGTGGAAAGGGAAAGCACTGGAGGAAGCCACTTGGGAGAAAGAGGCGACATTGTGGCAGTTGGAGGATCTCATCAAGCAATACCATGCCTCCATTCCAACGAGGTCGTTGAATACTTTAGGTGGGGGTGACTTGTCACACCCTAATTGACTTGGGTGCAAATGACCGGTCTTGGTGGCACCTTGCACTAAGGCATGCCAAAAATTGGAGTCAAGGTGACGCAGCTAAGTCGTTCGACAGATTGGGGTGAACCAAGGCAGCATGAGACCACCCGGTTGAGTATGGCAGCATGGGTGGGCTCAATTGAAGCAATGTGGGTGTAGAGCTTCGGATTGCATGGCATGGGTTGAACCCAGCATGCACATTGGTTTGTGTAGCAAGGTTGACTGGTGAATGTGGGCACATGACTGCTGAATGTGGGCACTTGATTGGCACATGGCTGCTCAATGCATGTGACTAGGAGGATGTGGGCAGTTATGATGTTGAGACTCAATCAAGGCAGTTGCTGAGGCAGTTCTGGATGTCTCCAGTCTGAATCCAGTCTAGATGCATGCTGATGAAGGGGCAGTTCCACAGCAGTTACTTGAAGAGGTGAAATTGCCTGTCAGGTGTTGCACAGAGACTAAGTCTACTAGTCCAGTATGCTATGGCATAGCAAAAACGTGGGTAACTACCCCTTGGCAGATGGGGGTGTCATCTGCCTTCCTCTTGTATAAATAGAGGTGCTTGAGCATTCTGGAAGGGGGAGAGTGTTCTGGCTTTTGAGAGTCCTTGTAAATTGTTGAGTTCAATATATAAGGTTTGGGAGTGTTGTCCCAGTAGATTCGTGTGTGCCTTCTGTGTGAGTTTCTGTCCCTTATTCTTGAGTTGAGTGTGGCTGGTTGTAATAGCAACGCCTTCACAGGTAGTCTCAAAAGAAAAACGAAAGTTACCCTGTGACACTAATGAATGTGGCAAAACAAATAAAACAATCTTCGGGAGTTCTGGAGGTATTCTTGGTCTCGATCTCCCAAACCACATGAATAGATGCCATGACCTATTTTCTTCGGTAGTAGAAGGTAAGAGGCTGATGTCCTATTAATTTGCAAGTATAATCCTAACCAAAGTACGAGAGATTTTCATATATCGTTTGTACACTTTCTCTATATTTTCATAGAAACTCATCCTTTTAAGCACGTAATAATTTCTTATTTTGAAATAGTATGATCCTTTATGAAACATACATATATAGGGGAGATGTAAAACCCTTGTGTAGATTTTTAGCTAATCTTTCTTGGAGAGATTTTAACATTTACTCAAATAAGAATTTAAGTTTAGAGGAATTTTTTTTTGAATAATCTCATTGATCTTGTTTTGATTAGCACTCGTCGAATGACACGTTAACATTTTCTTTTAAATCTTTATGAGAATCATGCAGATGTATGAGTTCTAGAAAATGATTTTAAACCATATGTGATTTTATTTTGAGCCTTGCCATTTCTTTTGCAAAACTGTATCCCTAGTAAGCCGCGGGGGTGATAGGTTAGTGATACCCTTCACAACACGGTCTTGGAAGAAATGTGAGTGTGTTCATTTGTATAGCCTACACCATGCTTATCACCTACAATTTTTCTCATAGATAACATCCTATCAAACTTCTCATTGTATTAGGGAAGTCTATGAGAGATCATTTGATTTACGAAGATTTATATCAAGTTTGACACATTTTGACTCAATTTCTTTTTGACTTGACAAGCTCATTATAATCTCTCTCTCTCAAGAAAACTCATTCGGTCAAGGAGAGACTTGTTCTCACCCTCTAGGTTACATATTTGGGCCTTGGACTTGACCAAGTTGTCACGGGATTAAATTTCTCACCGAATTTTTGCCTCGTGATGGCACTAAGATCCTACACTTAGTCTCAGCCAAACACTCAGAATGCATACAGAATGCACATAAGAACAGATAAGGGACAGTAAGCAAACCACAAACAGAGCACACAAAATTTACAGGCAATCAAGCCAAGCCTTTCTTTCTCAATAAAGTACAAGGAACTCAGCTTTGGGTCTGTTTACAAAAGCGTGTCAACTCTATTGTTGCACTACAGACCCCAGACACCCTATTTATAATGTTCAGGGTGACGGTTATAAGCCCAACCGCCTAGGCACATGACTACAATTCAAATCCTCCATAAGTTTGCTTTGATTGGATGGCAGAGTAATTTATAATTGATGTATGTAACTTTCCTACAGGCTGTCTGAATCTGACAAAGATCCCACATGCTGTGCACTTGCTAGAAAATTGCATAGAACTTCCCAAAACTGCCACCATCTGCAGAGTACATGCCCAACTTCCTCACATGTTGTGCATGTGTCAGGAGCCCTCAGCATCTGAATTGCACTACATTCGTGTCTAACCATGGCCCAGCCCATGGTTCAATCCTTCAAGCAGCATTGCCTCACAATTCAAGTCACCCGACTTCCCTGCTGACTTGTGCCCACGTGCCCATGTGCATAGACTACCTCTCTCAGTCAGGCATGAGACTTCTGCCACTTTGGCTAAGGCATGAGCGCCTTTGGACGAGGCTGCCCTATGCCAATTCCGCCAACGAGCTAAAGGGGTAACACAAGTCCACTTGAAGGGCTCTTGTCTCTTCTTCACCTGAGTTGACTCGATCACTCAAGGAGAGCACATTCTCTTATTGCTTGATGAATTGCATATACAATTGATTGTTATGTTAGCGATTTTTGTCCAAAAAGATAACATACATTTTCAATTGGGGCAATGTGACACCAAAGTGTTAGTTAAGAGTGCAAAATAAAAAGAGTAATGTTATTGGAACCTAATTTATTGACATAATTTGTTGACCTAATTCATTGTGACCTTTGAATTGACTGTAGACCCTATCAAATATTGAAACTTAGTGTTGATCCAATAATTCTTATGAAACCACATCATTATGTCAGATTTTTATGTCCAAATAACATTATTCATGTGAGTTTTTGTGCGTTGTGTTTGATGTAGGGTGGGCCTGTGGGGTGATTTCGGTGGTCTGTGGTGGTGGCTTTGGGGTGGACTTCAGTGGGTCTGTGGAAAGGCATGAACCTCCCTATTAGAAACAGGTCAAAACCAAAAATAGACCCAAGGATTCAATTAAAAATAGAGAGAAAAAGAAAGAATTAACTCGAACTTACAGAGATTCAAATCCGAGGATGAAATTAAAAGCACATAACAAAATCATACTTATAAAAAAGCTTTAAGAACTACTATTTTGTGAAAGAGATAGTTATATTAATAGTCTAATTTCTTAACGAGTTTCAGGTAAACTTTGGCTCCCAATTATTTGGGCAGGCAGGCGTGGGTTAGTAACAAAGTGGTAGACAAATGTGGTGCCCCAGTATTCCGATGAAGTCTAAGCATATCTTCTTCGTTTTTGGGGAAATCCAAGCATATCTTCTACTTCACTGTCTGATTGGTCATCGCCCACCGGACTGATTTCACGTATCACCAAACCATCCTGTGTAATCCAACAATCCGGGTCATCGCCACCGTCATCTCCGGCGCCATCGCCAAGTTCGACAAATGTAGTGTCCCTAAATGTTGATGCAGATTCAAACATATCTTCACTGTTTGATTGATCATTCTTCTCTTCATGCTCATCATATACAGGATTGACTTCGAATTTCTTTATCACCAAACATTTCATTGAAATCAGAAGATTCAATTTATCGCCGGGTTCAAACCCATTAAGTTTCCAATGACTTGACCACATGATATCTCCACCTTTAGATGGAAATCCAATCCATGCTGGCTTATAGGTCAACATATTCTCGAACCCATTATAGACTTTAATTTTAATAAATAGCTCTGCGAGCGTTACCCCTTCTTCGGAGATCTCGTACACACAACGCATGTTCAACCCGTGAATCCTCCGATTTTGAACTAAAGGGACACTAACATATGCTGAGGACCATGCACGCGAATTGCTGGAGCTGCCCAAAGCTTTCCAACGAGGAACAAATATGCTAATAATGCCATCTTGCAACAATACCTGTGCCATGAAAGTTACAATTTTAACCAGTTCAAACTGTACATTACCTTTATGAGGTTTAACCCTGAACACTTTTCTTCCCTATACTTTAAAAATCTGAAAATGTAACAGCTAAATTTTCCTTGTGTGGTTTATTCCTAAAAAAATTATAGAAATTGAAATATCTACTTAATGCATAGAAATGAAGATGGAAAAAGAATTGGTTTATTTTAGAGAGAGAAAAAAAAGAAGAAATAACATACACAAAAGAATATATAGGCAATAGGTTACTAGGTCAAACTATACAAAGGTAATATATAATTTGCCGTTAATCATCATTCTTTTTTTTTTTTTTTGACCAGACCGTGAGTCATGATTGGAAAGAAAACTATTGCATTAGCACCCAAGTTGAAGAGAGAGAGAGAGAGAGAGCACCTGGGTGGGGAGTAAGTTAAACGTTACCGCTGACTGACTGAAGAACATAACCTCGGTACTTTCGATGGATTCTGTATTGGACAACCCAAAGTAGTTAATAATTTCTGTGTCAGTGTTTAAAATGGGCTGTAACTTAAAATGACCTTGGACCTCTACTAGATTCTCACAATCCTGAATTTCGAAATATGCTATGGAGGCCGATGATGATGAATGTGTTATTTTTTCCAACGACCGACAACCGTCAGTGTCTAAGTACTGCTTTATATGGGGTAGCCCCACCAGAGTCTTCAGACTTGTACAAGAACGTACAAGGAACTCATTCAGACTGCCAAGACCTTTGAAGCAATCTGGTAAGCTACAAATCGGATTTCTGCTTAGATCTATCACCTCCAACAAGGATAGGCTACTGAAATCTTTTGGAAAATCACCGTTAGATAGATTGCATCCTGCAAGGCTTAGTCTTACTAATGAAAGCGGTAAAACAGCCGAAAAAAACTTTGAGAGTTCTGGACGAGTTCTTTTTCGAGATCTCCCAAACCACATAAATGGATGCCACCACCTATTCTCTTCAGCAGTAGAAGGTAAGAGGCTGAGGTCCATTTCGTTAGCTTGAAATGTTTTAAGTGATTTTATCTCTTTTAGCCCCAATGGCAACTCTTCAAGATTTGAGCAACCAGAAATATTTAATGTTTCAAGAGAGCTAAGCATGCCAATGTTTGGTGGAAGATTTTTCAGATTTCTGCAATCTTTCAGATTCAAGAGAACAAGTTTCCCAAGATTGTCAATTGATTCATGAACTTCAACCAAATTTACACAACCTTTTAGGATCAGTCTCTCAAGACTTGGGAGCCCAAAAAACATTGGAGTTTTTGTGAGGCCATGACAGTGTCCAAGGTCAAGAATTTTTAATGACCCAATACACTGTGAAAAAGATTGAGGAAGCTAATGTCAGAGACAAAAAAAATAGGAATCGCTAAAATATATATATATACAAAGGTTAGAAACAAAGGGCAACGTGGATTAATCGCATACCTTGGCTCCCTTCCATAATTGCTCTAAGCGACTATTGCGCATTTCAATGGCGACCAGATTCTCCATAGGAAAATCACTTGGGAAAGATTTCAACAAAGATCCATGCCAACACAACCATCTTATGTTATTTGGAAATTTTTTATAGCCTCCAACAAGTCGTACATAGTTGATCTGTAGTAGTCTCAATTCGGGCATCCCTCGGAATGCATCGGCTTTCAAGCTCCAATCGTACTGATTGTTGGAATTAGAGACTTCCATGGTATGCATATCTTCCGCAAGCATTTTCATATTGAGAGCAAGTCCTCTGACTTTCTCAGTGCCCTAATAACAAAAACAATATGGATAAAAGACAGGGAATAACAATATATGCAACCACACGCACATAAACATACAAGAAATAATTTTCTTACAATTTTTTCTTTCAATACTTTGAAGGAATCCTTGTGCTTCCATAGTCTACTGCGCTCGCCAAGCTTCTCAGGTGATAATTGGCGAATAATTTCTCTTCCCATATGCTGAATCAATGTATGCATCATCAACTTGTTACCTCTTATTTTTACGAGACATCTATCAATAAGAGTTTCAAGCTCATATGGACCAAAATAACCACATCCATTTAGTATAGTGATTACGTAAGCCTTGCCCATTCCCACAAAAAAACAAGCAATCTCAAGGAATAAATTTCTGTGTTGTTCATCTGGTAAAAGTTCATAGCTTATCTGAAGTTTCTGCTGGATTTTGCTATAGTGAATCAATTCAAATCTGTCTAATGCACTTCTCCATACATCCTCACCCTTGTCTCGTAGAGAAGCACCCAAAACTTCTAGGGCCAAAGGAAGCCCTCCACACTGTTGCACAACCCTTTTAGAGTACTCCATGTAACCTTCAATGGGACTGTGTTGCCCAAATGCATGCCAACTAAGGAGCTCAAGTGATTCATCGTCGTTCAGTATTCGAACATCAATAATCTTAACATCATAAGACCTCAGTGATTGCATATTTGTGGTTGTAATGAGAATTTTACTTCCCGAATAAAAAAACTTGTGCATACTAAGAATTGCATCCAGTTGCTCTTTTTCATCCACATCATCTAGAACGACAAGAACTTTACGAGAATGTAGTGCATCTCTTATCTCAATGATCCCCTCACGCACACTAGTTATTTTTCTCACTTTTCTCTTTTGAATATCTGAAAGAAGTTTTCTTTGCAATTGAACCAAGCTATCCTCCCCTTGTTTGGAGACTTTTTTGATATCTCTGAGAAAACTACTACCTTGAAATCTACGAAAATTCAAATCATAAGCATATTGGGCAATTGTCGTTTTTCCTATTCCGCTAATCCCACAGATTGCCATTATGCCCACATGATCAGTTGACTCATTTTGCAACCACAAATTAATGTCTTTAACACGAGAATTAATTCCAGTTAGCTGGGATTCAACAAAAACGTCACGATTCACTTTATACTCAAGAACTTTCACAATCTCCTCGATGGACTCTAATTCATACCTACAAATGATTGTAATGAAGTAAAAATTAAATAGAACATACATGTCATAAAATAAAAGTAAATGGCAATATCTAGTGCATGCAGCAAACAAGCAACAAAAGTGTCATGTAGTGAACAATATGAAATTTTGACAATATTTATAAAAAAGAAGGATAACACAATTTATAGTTTTATACCATGTACTTTGCATTCTTTTCTTATTAATGGTTTTTATAATTTTGTCAAGTTTGATTAGATCATTAAGCAATCACAATAATATCACAACATGATGAATATACATAATACAACACCATAATATCACATATACCTATATATACATACATATAATAAAACATAACTGATTTTGAATACTTGAGTTAGCCTACCACAAGAGTGGCTTAAATTCATTCAATCCAATGACTCAAAATCATCCCCAAAAAATGTTCCCCCTAAACTTGAAAACCCCACTCAACCTATATATTTTCGTGCTAACTGAGGTCAGACTATGTCTTCTCTCTCATTTCTCTTTCTTCTATCTAGCTTCTTAAATTTTATCATTCACATATTTTTTTCCATCTATTTCTACTACATTTCTAATTTATATTACAAGTTAAATCATATAATTTTTGATTAATTTGTTACCTTATATAATTTTTATTTGAGGCATTGTTGATATATGATAATATACACTTAGATATTTTTAAGAACAAAAAATTTGTCAATTTTTTTAAAAAAATAATAGGTACAAATTAATTTCAAATTATGTAATTAAAGAAAGAGAAGAAAAAAAAATTACTATTTGATACACTAAGACCGATTTTTTGGGTGTTCAAATTTTATATTGTATCGTACATTTCAGTATAGGTTATGAATAGTATATATGTCTATATACATACACTTGCCAGTATGTCTAGTCTTGCCATTTTTAACAATTTATTTTGCTCACCAAAGAATATGAAAGCGAGGGCGCAGCGAGAGAGGAGAGATTAACTGTTTTTTAATTGTTTTCTCAAAACATAACCAACTGATAAGCAAGAAAAGGCTTTGTTAGTAATTACCCATCGACTTTGTTGATTAAGAAGTCCCCAATTACATCTGCAACTTCTTGAAGCGCTTCCCTCCATACTTTGACCTTCTTTATCCATTCCTCCTTCTTTTTTTCATCCTTTTCTTCCTCGATTTTCTTATCGTATCCATCAAATGCTTCTGCAAAACTTCCTGTTTGTTTTCTAACATGGGTTGGATCCACATCATAGAAGACAGGGAGAACAAAATGTGCTGAGGTCCTTCTACGATTGAGGATCATCACTAGCTCATCAAGGCACCACTTGGAAGAAGCGTAGCCTTTTGAGAAGACAATTACCGAACTCCTTGACAGTTGGATTGCTTTTTCCAGTTCTGGACGAAGGGATTCTCCTTTTTCTGCATTGTTTTCATCTCTAAACGTGCGAAAACCTGCATTCACTAAAGCTCTATAGAGGTAATTCGTGAATTTCTTGCGGGTTTCACCTCTAAAACTCAAGAACACATGATATCCACATGGAGACGGAGAAGAGGAGGCTCCTTGAACTCTGGATCTAGAAGCAGCCATATATATATATATAGGACAAAGCCCTTTGTAGATATCAAACCACTTTCTTGCTGGATTCAACCACAGGAAGCTCACCGAATTCCTAGGTAGATAATATAAGCAAACAGCTCATGTCGGTAGGGTTATCTGCTTGGATGAAGAATTTCGCAAGTTTTTTTTTTGGATTTGAGACTCTCTCTATGATCTCTTTCTACTCTTTTGCAGACGTATATCTGCTTGTTTCATACGCGATATGTCTCATAGTAGACTAATATGGTCTGACTTTTTGTCCATTGTGGTCCATGGTGCAACCTATTGGAATTCGGAACCGAACCGAAATATATATGACATATTTTATGTAAATATATATATCATATACACACGCACCTGTCCTAGAAAATCACGCCCCACACCTAACGCAATATATATATATATATAATATTTTTGCACTCACCTCTAGAAAATGACATCCCCGTATATAATATTCACTTATAAAAATACAACAACAACAATCAAAATTAATTCAATATTCATCTACATTTATTCAATTGTCAAAAATATCATTTTTATCATATGATCCCCAATGGTATACAACCCCACCAATCTATATAATAAAATAAGTATATTGTTTGTCTTAAATTTTTTGCGGCTCAGTCGATTGAAGATTATTAATTCGACGATCCTAATTGAACTAAACACTAACACCTCCATCTCTCACATAACTCTCTATCTCCTCTCTCCCCCTCTCTCTCTATCTTATTTGTTAGACGTTTTAAACACATTCTCACATCTCCTCTCTCTTTCTCTTTCTATCTTTTATATCTTTAAACAGACACTATATGTCTTGTATAACTCTCTCTCTCTCTCTGTATCTCCTCTCTTGCTCTTAGATGTTTTAAATTAGACGTTTGTTTTAAACATACACTCTCACATCTCTCATATAACTCTTTCTCTCTATTTCATATCTATTTTAAACACACTATCTGCTCCCCTTTCTCCCTCTCTATCTTACCCAACTCTCATACATATAGGGAGCTAGATTGTTTATCTCCTATCTTTGAGACGTTTTAAACACATACTCTCCCCTCTCCTTATTCTATCTCTATCTCTGTCTCTATCTCATATCTCTTTGAATTTTCTACTTTACCAAGTAAGTAGTAATGAATTTGTTCTTTTTAATTCGTACTACAAATTTGTCATTAAATATTTTTTTTTAATTAATGTTTTTGTTGGTTTAATTGTGGATGCTTTGACACGATTTTATTATTGTTCAATGTTATGCGTTAAATATGTATTGTTATTTTTAGTGCTTCTTTACTCAATATTTGTAACTTTGACATGATTTTATTATTGTCAAATGTTATGTATTAAATGTGTTATTGCTATTTTTAGTACTTTTTAACTCAAACAATTGTACAATTTTAGAGATGAGAAAATATTTAAATGATAAAAAAAAATTCTCAAGTTGTAGACATTGAAAGACAAACTAATTACCAATAAAAAATAACAAGTAATACCAATTGCACCAAAAAAAAAAATCAAAGTCAAGCTAATTACCAATAAAAAAATAACAATGACCAATAAAAAAAAAAAGTGAAAGTAATGGCACCAAAAAAACAATGTTCAAAACCAAGTATAAATTTTTTTTTCTAAGTTGTAGACATTCAAACCTAAGCTAATCACCAATAAAAAAAATAACAAAGCCAAATATTGTGTAATTTTATAGAATCAGAAAATATTTGAATACTAATTTTTTTTTCCCAAGTTGTAGATATTCAAAGTCAAGTTAATCACTAATAAATAAATAAAACAAGTGAAACCAATTGCACTAAAAAATAAAAATATTCAAAGCAAGGTAATCACTAATAAAAAAAATAACAAGTGATACCAATTGCACCTAAAAAATAAAAAAATTCAAAGTTAATCTAATCACCAATAAAAAATAACAAGTGATTGAGTTTATAATTATGTTGTGTTATTGGTTAAATGATGACAATAGTGATAAATTCATATGTCTTACAAATAAGCAAAATTTTATTTATTACTTAAAAATTATAAATTTTATTAGATTATGTTAATATTTTTTCCCGAGATATTTGTATATGTGGTGTAGTTCTTGGGAGTTTTTTGTACATTTTTGTAATAGTTCTATTAATATGGAGGATATGGTCGACAGTATATTTTAGATCATTTTAAAAGAATTGATATGAATATTTTTGGGTCATTTTCTTTTTCAAGCTGAATAATTACTTGTCATTTCTTTATGTGTGCTTTCAGGCACGATTAATGACTAGTGGTATAATATGCACACTCCCCTAAGCTTTTTTATTTTTTATTTATTTAATGTTAAATTATATAAATAAAAAAATAAAATACAAAATAAATTTTAAATGTTATATGATCAATAATCAATTTGTACTATTATAAAGTGTCTTCAAAAATAAAGTTATTACTAGTATATACATACGCGTAATAACTTTCCTACTCGAAAGTATGCGTTTGCAAATAACAAATGATTAATGACGTGTGTTCTAAAAATTATCTCAAGATTTCTCTCTCCTCTGCCTCCCCGTCTTTTTTCTTTTCTCTGTTTGCTTTAATTTTAAATTATATGATTACAAATATGATGTTTAAAATATAAATATTATACGATTAATATTCAATTTTTAATATTACAGAATATCTTCGAATAGAAACGAAATCAAGATTTTATCATGAAAGAGGACAATTGACCAAATAGAACGAGCTATTGTGACTTTTATTATACGGAAAGTTCAAAGTAAAATGTCAATTATTTTTTTTTTTTGTTTTATAAAATTTATTAAAAATCAACTTTCACATAATATATTATTATGATGCTAGTAACTATCTCTTTTCTATTCTTTTGCAAAAGTATATATGTTTGTTTTATTTTATGTGTTGCCCTTTCTTCCACACCACCTTCGTAGACTACTTTTTGTGCACTGTGGATCCATATGTCTCAAAGATTATAGTCAGAATCCAAATTTCGATAGTATACATATGCAATGTGAATGATTTTAGGAAGGATATTGGTGGCCATTGAATTAGTCTGTTTGAAACTATCAAATCCCGGTATGAAGCTTGCCCTGTTTTATATTATAGATACTCACTTGTTCTACAAAATAACATCTCACATCTAACCCATATATATTTATAATGTTTGCCCTCACCTACACTAAAAAATAACATCACCGCGTATATAATATGTGCACTCACCGGCCATAGATTGAATCTCAATTGTAGAAAATTTAGCCTAAAATTTCATTTTTTATTTAAAAACATCATTTTCATTACATGATCCCAATGGTATAATATGCGCACTCCTCTACCTTCTTTATTTTATTTTTGTTTATTTAATTTTTTGTGACTTTTATTATATGGGTGGTTCAATAAATTACCGTGAAATGTCAATTGTTTTCTTTGTTTTATAAAAAAATCAACTTTCACGTAATATATTACGATTTTAGTAATTTTTAATAAAACTAGAAAAGTTGGTTTAAACTTGTTCAATTACATGTAAAAAGGCATTCATAAAGAGAAAACAGACTTCTACAAATAAAGGAAGAGCATTCAATTACTTACTGTAAGGAATTATCAATTAAGCAAAATATCATTTTAAAAGAAAGAGAGAGAGTTAACTCAGATATAATGTAATTTAGAACTTTAGAGGCACCAAAAAATCATGAACCCTACTTTGTCAGCAAGAAATTTGATAGGTTTCAGCCTTAAACTATACTTTTTTGTCATCACTCTATCAGTCAGTCAGTCTTTTGTGTTTTTGGCCATTCGTTTAATGGCTTGATTGCTCTTTTTAAAAGGAAAGTGTGTGGATCTTATGGATCCCGGTATCGACCGGACTGAACAGAGGAAAACTTTGGGGGGCCTCAACATGGGTCTCTGTTTTCAAACATGGGATTATTGATAGTAAATATATAATATTATGCACCTTAATTTCTTAAGGGGAAAAGTAAAATGTGGTGATACTAATTTAGCTTCGTCTTTGTCTTTGTTACATCAAGAAAGTTGCCTAAAGAGAAAATGATTGTGCTCCATAATTCATAATAGGGGAGGAGGTAGGAAATTTTTTTACGGTGGACACGTATATAAGAGAATAAAAATTCATATATATAACATGAACAAAATAATTAATTAAATTTTTTTTATCGAGAATACGACTTATTATTATCGATTATAATTGACCCCGGTGTGTTTTATTATTTAGAAGAGTTACAAATCAATTTTATCAATAATATTTCTTTTATACATAAAATTGTGGTAACAATTTTTTATTTATGATCATATGGTTTACTACATAACGACACACATTTTTATATAATAACGAAATAACCCTACAATTTTAAAAAAAAATTATAAAATAATCTCAATATGTTCAAAACATATTCGGACATGTTTAAAACGCGTCTAAAAGTTAACAATAATATTAATTGGACCTAATTTGAAATTTAATTTGTGGAGACTTAATGGTTTGTGACAACTGGATAGATAGATGAGTTTATTAAATATTAAGGCTCATTATTAAACTTAATATCACAATGCATTAAGTCATTAAATTAGGTTTCAATAACATTGTTCAAAAAATTAACAATCATTTAGATAAGGGTCTATTCAAATTGATATCATCAAAACACAATTAAATATATTTAAATTTTATTTCAAAAAATACATGTCTAATATAAAAAAGAAAAAAAAATTGAATAGTCCAATAGTGGCTCCGCCCCTGATTCATAATTACATGCATTAATACCATTTGCATTTGACATGGGAATTTAAAGTAAGGATTTCGTGTATTGTAATTATTTGATTAACAATGATCTTATCGAATGTCGACATGTCTTACTAAATCAATACTAAAAATTATAGTTGAAGAAAAAAACTGAAATACAGGGACTACTTCACCTATTTATGATTTTCTTAAGTTCTCACCCTTTTACTACGACTTAGGTGTTCCTTAAGTTTCTCTGGCCCTTCATAGGAGGACCCAATAACACTATTGGACCCATGTTTAGATTCTTGGACCTTAACTACTGCTCATGTCCAACCAAGTGTACTAATGTCAAAATTACAATGGCACAGACATTTTGGATCAAAAGTCTTATTGATTGTTGCGGGCCCATTTCCTTTGTTTCAGGCTTCCACAGCTTCTAACATTTGTTCATCGAATCAATAGCTATGACACCATGATTAGTGTTAGTCGTTAACAGGAACTTGTAATGTGCAAATAATGAACTTCCAGTAACAATCTTTCTTGGATTCAACTCACTTGTTGAATGATATTGCACATGAGAAGCACGCCCAGCTTGTAAATAGCTAGAACATGTACTATACTTTTGTAGAGATTCCATAAAAGCTTGTAGTCTGCTGTTCAGTCTCATCTGCCATCCATTGTCATCTGTCTCAAGTTTTTTTCCCCTGATTACCTGTTAAATGTACGTCATATATGCACATATATACATTCAACATTATTGATAAAGCACATACTTTGCTTGGAAAATATAATTTTTCTACTTGACAGTGTACAACTTCTTGACAAATAATATATGTTTTCCATTTGTAATCAGGCGATAAGCCATATGGCAGAGCGCATTGTTGGGCAGGGTTAATTTGGAATTGTATTTCAGGTGATACTTTACATACATTTTTCTGAACCATCAATATAGCTGATAATTTAGTTTCCTTTAATAAGGCTATCATGTGAAGCACCATTTACAGCAGTAGATTCAACCCTTTGTTAAAAGCAAGTTGTTTTGCAGGCCAAGTGCCTGGAAACTGGGGAAACTGTTGCAATCAAGAAGCTCTTGCAGGATAAGAGATATAAGAACCGTGAATTGCAAACAATGCGCCTTCTTGATCACCCCAATGTAGCCCCACTCAAGCACTGCTTCTTTTCAACTACAGACAAAGATGAACTCTATCTCAATTTGGTTCTAGAATATGTTCCTGAGACTGTTTATCGGGTATCAATACACTACAGCAAGGCAAATCAGTGAATGCCCATGATATATGTCAAACTCTACATATATCAGGTCTGACATTTAGCATCAAGTAGATCTATATTTTCACCATTTTCTGAAGTGGCATTTTGTTCAAAGTCTGATCCACGAGTAACAACTTAAGGTGTTTAGCATCTGCCCTTATGCATTTCAATATTATTACTTATTTGTATATCTCGAGCTTTTTCCAAAAATATTATTTGCACTTTTTCATTTAGATTAACTTTCATAGTCAAAGACATGATGTTGATTATGTTTGTTGGGACAAGGCTTTGTTGAGTTGAGTTCGAGTTGAGGGATTTAGTTCCTCTAAATTGTTATATATGTGTCTAGTAACATGCAGCTTTTGGTTTTATGGTGTTTCGGTTTCTTTCCTTGCACAATTTGAGTTGTTTGAATAGAACCTAGCACTGAGAAGTATCTATTATACGTGATATGACATTTGTCGTACAAATTCTGAGAGTTTAAGTTCTATTGCAGTATGATGTATTAGGTAGTGATGAAGAGGATATGTTGTCAACCTTCATTCACATCCTATGATGACTGTTGTGTTTTATGGTGACTGTTGAATTTGGTAGATTTTTAGAGCTTTGGCATATATTCATGGTATAGGAGTCTGCCACAGGGACATAAAGCCACAAAACCTACTGGTTTGTATTTAAAAGCTCAAGTCACTTCCCATATTATGATTGACTGTTATTGACCAATACAATCTGTTGTTGCAGGTTAATCCTCACACTCATCAGCTCAAACTCTGTGATTTTGGAAGTGGGAAAGCTCTGGTATGTGGTATCTCCTTGGACATGACTTATTCTTAGAACTCGATATTCCTTAAATTATGTTTGTTGGCATATTTCTGATTGGAGAGCTGAATCTCTCCCTTAAGCTGCCAAATTGATGAATTAGTTGATAGTATATCTATCTCTTGCAAATCACGTTGTTGAGGCTTATATGTTCTTTGGTATTTGGTTTCTCCTTCTTTATTTCATTCCGGATCTGGCTACTTTCAAGTTCTTTTTCTATACTGCATAATAAATTCATTACTACAACAGGTTAAAGGGGAGGCAAATATCTCATATATTTGTTCTCGTTATTACCGTGCTCCTTAAAAAGACTATGTTTTGTTACACAAGACAAAAGATTTTTTTATCCTCACCATTTTCGGTTGTTTGTGTTTTTGATTTGGTTAAAATCTCATGAATTTTATGGCATTTTTTTGTGGCAGATTTTGTTTAAATTTTAAAACCCATGTTTTTAGTGATATATTAGTTGTCAGATTTAATGCGATTGGTGCATGACTTCTAGTTGTTTCCAAATGGGGATTAGTTGCCCATATTTTTATGAGTAAAGTACATAAACTTAAAAGTTAGAGTTAAAAACTAGACTTGATAATCGCAACCATTGAATAGTTAGCAGGTTCTAATAAATGTTGGGACTCACAGTAAAATCAATGGTTATAATTATCAAGTCTAATTTTTAAGTTCATGTAGCATTACTCTTTTTTTAGTGAATGAGACTCACTCATCTAATAGATGATATGTATTTGGGTTGTAACTTTTTAGATTTTATTTGAATTTTATAGCATTGCTTATATTAGTTTGTGGTTAGTATTAGTTTGTGGGTATTTTTGTCATTCACAAAAATAAGGGACTTATGTACAATTTTTTTGTTACTAAGCACTTTTATACAATTAAGTGTTATATTGAGCATCGGCCTTCAAAAAAACCCTTGATTAAAATTAAGAAGCAAGAACATGTTTTGGGCTGAGCCGTCAACACGGTCATAGCAGGCCTGTCACCCAAGTAGGGATGGCAGTGGACCGGGGGTCATGGTAGGCCTGTCATCCACTGACCCAACTGAGGGACACAATAAAGAGTAGGGCAAGTAGCCCTTAAATGGGCCGTATAGTGGGCCTCCACAAGCTTATCCAGCCCATAACAACTGCCTAACCCTCCACCCAACAGAAGCTCCATCCCAATATAATTCTAGTCTCAGTATGAGCTCATCATCTTCCACGCTACACCCTCCACCATCGGCCACATCCCCAGAACTCTCCTTCACCTTGGTAAGTAGCGAGGCCAGAGACAATTTTCCGATACTTTATGCTAAATGCTACAAAGACTACTGTTCGAAGCAATTCATAGTTGATTCGATAATCGAAGAAAATAATAACATGATCAAAGTGTGAAAAAGATGGGACTCACGGGGCGAAGTGTCGATGTGGACAAATTTTTCTGTTCAGTCCATCGGTACTCTGATAAGTATAATCATGTTTTTGATTTCAAGACTGCTGCTCAAGGATGCCATTGCAAGGCCAATCGGTTATGAAGCTTGACAAGATCGACAAGATATGAAAAAATGATGTTGGTGGCTAGCGAATTGGTTCGTGGGATGGCATAAATAGAAGGTACTTAAATGTGGCATTGAATTTTGGTGTTCCTATATGCCGATGTAGGTCTAAGCATATCTTTGTTGTTTGATTGGTCATCCTTCCTTTTCTGCTTCCTTTTCGGCTCATAGTGTACAAGGTTGATTTCGAGTTTTTTTACCTCCAAATCATTCATTAAAATACAAAGATTCAATTCATCGTCAGGTCCAAAGCTTTACCCCCAGGAAGAAATATGTTGAATATTCTGTCTTGGGACAATCCCTGTGTTATGAAAATTTCAATTTTAACTGGGACAAACTATGGATTATCGGGTGGGGCAATCCCCACCCCTTAAATCTCTTTTCTTATCTCATTTAATCATTTTATTTTCGACTACTAAGTTTACCATATTTATATTCATTCAATTAAACTATTAAATATATATGTCAAAAAAATCAAAACAAAATAATAATTGAAGTGAAATTTCAAATGTTATGAATATTTTGATGTGTTTTGAGATATTTGACATATTTTCATGAATGCATTTAGTATATTTTGAGGTATTTTAAGATATTTTTGGTATATTTTGACTAATATTTTAAAAATAATAATTAATTTTTATTCTACTTCTAAAATATTTTCATACCAAATAATAAATCAAAATAAAATTTTAATCATTGCCCATATAGTAGGTTGAAATAAAATTGGATGAATTTACTTTTTAATTAGACGGATTGGGTTTAGTAACTAATGAGATGGGTAAAGATGTGATTAACTTAATAATTTGAAGTAAGATGATTAAATAGGGGTGAAAAATGAGATTTAAGAGGTGGGAATAGTTCCACCCTAGATTATCTCCATTAATTTAACTGACAACACTTTACTTGTCTATACTTTAATTGCTGATACATTACCTTCTATAGTTTGGGACGAATTTTGACAGCCAACGGAGCTTACAATTTAAAATTTTTCTAATTTTCTTAGCAATTTTCATTCCTAAAAATTTCATGAAAATTGAAAGATTAACTTAATACAGAGATTTTTTTTTTGGAAAAGGGGGGGGGGGGGGGGGAGAGAGTAAAATTGGTTTACTTTAGGGACATAATAATTAAGAAATCGAGAAAAATTCAGTTACATCCCTTTTAGTAAATCATATCGACACTCCCTCTATGTTTTGATTTTTGATTCTTCATTGATACTCCCGGTCAGATTAATAGCTTTAACTAGAATGCAATTTTATTAAACTACCCAAGATATATTTTAGGAAAAATTTTATTCATACCCCCAGATAGGCATATCTTCAATAAGAACTATTTTGTTTTTTGAATTTTTTTACATATTAAAATTTGATTTGAGCTAATTAAAATTATTTTTTATGTATTAAAATTCAAGTCAATTAAAAATTATATTTTTTTAGTATTAAAATTTGAGTAGATTAAAATTCGATTTGAGTCAATTAAAATTCGTTTTTAATCAATTTGAATCAACTCGTATTGAATTTTAATCAGTCAGAATTTTGATATATAAAAAAATATAAATTTTAATCGACTTAAATTTTAATACTTAAAAAAAAATTAATCAACTTGAATAGAATTTTAATAAGTAAAAAAAATACAAATTTTAATCGGTTCAAATTTTAATATACAAAATAATTTTTAATCGAATAGAATTTTAATACATAAAAAAAATAAAATTTAATTAGCTCGAATCAAATTTTAATATGTAGAAAAATAAATTTTAATCGGCTCAAATTTTAATCGAATTATGTCTAAAAAGATTGCTTGAGGTTTATGTAAGAAAAATTTTGGTATTTTAAATGAATTTTTTGTTTGAATGAAACAATGGTTTAATGATAGGAGGTGTCAATGATGTTTAAATATAAACTAAAATGGGTGTCAATGATGTTTTGGATAATAAAAAAATATCATTGAAGTTATGGTAAACTAGCAGAAGTATGATTGAAATTTTCCTTAAAAAATACAATATTCATAGTATCAAAGTCATTTTAATACGTTATTTCTCTAGAAAAGTTGAATTTTGACCCTTGACCCATAATTTTAAAGGAATTCCTAACGGTTATTTGTAGATTTTAAAACTATAATGTGGCAATAGGTTATTACTCTGTCAAACCACATAGAGGTAATATATAAAACTAGTAATTGCCCGTGCCTGAAGGCACGGCGTAACGAAAAATTAGATTAAAACTCTAATTTACCATAACGTTAGAAATAAGTCCGTAAATGTAAATAAGTTAGAAAATAGGACCATTAAAAAGTGCGTGATATAATTGTTTACTAATAAGTAAATAAGTCCGTAAATGAATTTCACTAAAACTTATAATTAAGGGTGTTAAAATATAACATGATTCGTTAACATTACACGAAGTTAAAAGATTTAAGTTTTCTTTAAGCCACGCGTTTCATAGATGTATATCCGGCACGATACGATTAATAAACGAATTAAATATGAGTGAAACAAATTAAAAGAAAAATTCGGTACGATTCGATTAGATACCAGTTATATATAATTTATACACGACACTAATTCAATACAACACAACTTATTAAATAAATCGAGTGTGAGTGAAGTACAAAAAAGTTACTTAAGTTTTAAATTCGAAAACATCAAAATTTACTTCTTATTCATTATCTACAAAGGTTCACCCGTTGTGATTAAAAACACCCTCTTGCTACTGAGTAATGCAGACTACCTGGCATGGGTAAGCAACATATAATTGGGGGTGGCGTGTGTTTGGGTTCAAAATGGGCGGGATTTTTTTTTTGGGTTGAGATGTATTGCAAGCCATTGGATTGAAATGGAAGAAATGATATGAAAATGTGGGCCTTTGAATTAAAAGTGGATTTAATCTGAGCCGTTCTTATGCTTTTCCAAATAAATTAAATTTTAAAGTAAAAAAAGATTCAAAATGAGTCCTATCTTATTAGTAAAGATAACTATCGGATAAGCATCCAAGTGTGTGGAGAGAGAGAGAGAGAGAGAGAGAGAGAGAGAGAGAGAGAGAGAGAGAGAGAGAGAGAGAGAGAGAGATTTTATTTTCCATTAACCTGGTGATCTTTTTGGGTTTATGTAAACACAAACTATGTTGCTTTGAAGTTTGTACAGGGGTTCAACAGGTTCAATTTTTAATTTAAATACCCTCTGATAGTTTCCTTCTAGAGGTTTGGCTAAGTCATCCTCCTCCACTTGCCAATATACACATGAAATTCTCTTGCAATCTTTGTTAATACCAATTCATGTACTTACTTTTTTCCACTTTTGTAACTTGTTATCTGGTGCAGCCTGTGATCCAAAATACAGAAGACAAGGAAACATAGCTACCTGGTGATCCTGAAAATGAATGACCATAGTGGTTACTTTGATCCCAACACCATAGAAGAAGTACTAGCTGAGGATAGTTTTTCACACACCCATCTGCCAAACTGCAATCCAAAGTTCTCCATTGAAGAACTCTCCTACCACCAAAATTTTTCCCAAGAAGATGCCCCTGCCTGCAACGGAGTTGCCCCTGCAGCCGTGGAGATAGAGCTGCAACAACTGAGTATGGAGAGGGAACACTATTACGACCCCAACAGCAATCATAGTGACACCTATTTGATGCAAGAAGCAGTTCATGACCCCAACCATGCGTTATCAGGTGATCAGTCAAATTGGGAGACCAATGTCCATGACATGCAGTCCACGAGTTTCTGTCACTACGCTCACCAGCAAGATCAAAACTTGCAACAAGAAAAAATTCAAAATGGTCACTTCCAAGGCTTAAACTCTTCTTCATTTCCAGTCACCCCATACCCCCCAACACCAGACCTCCTCAATCTGTTGCACTTGCCTCGATATTCATCTTCCTCTGCCACCCAATGCATCAATCTCCATTACAAACCCAATCCAGAGCTCCGCTAATTTTCCAAGCTCATTAAGCTTTCTAGGAGACCTTATGACAGCAGAGAGCACACCAGCCTCAAATGTTTTCTATGACCCACTGTTACCTTTGAACCTTCCTCCACAGCCTCCAATGTTTAGGGGTTGATTCAGTCGTTGCCGCACAGTTACAACTTAAGACCCGGAATTGAATCTTTGCTTAATAGGGTGGATGAGAGAGAGGCAAGTGGAGGTGTGTATCAAGGTGAGAATGGGAGGCATGTTGACAGTGGAGTTTTAAATTTCTCTGGAGACATGAAAGGGAAGGGTGGCAAGGATATGAAACACTTCACTACTGAGAGGCAAAGGAGAGAAAACTTGAATGACAAGTACAAGGCCTTGAGAAATTTGCTTCCCAACCCCACCAAGGTCTCTCTCTCTCTCTCTCTCTGCATGTTATAAACGATATATGTTTGTATGAAAGAAACAATTTCTACTAACAACTCTTTTAACTTGCATTTTGATGAAACTATACTGCTTGATTTGCCTTTTTTCTTGTTAGCAATTTCCACATTCCACTCTGCTATCTATTCCATTTTTCTCTTCTGCTTCTATAGATTACCTCACAATTCGATTAAATTAACTGCCTCAACATGCATAAGCTTTCATCAGCGAATTTTCCTTGCTTGACATTTTCAAATTTTTTGTTTGGGGGAGCATACCAAGAATGAAAGAGCATCAATAGTGGGAGATGCTATAGAATATATCAAAGAGCTTCTTAGAACAGCTAATGAACTTAAGATTCTGGTGGACAAGCGACGTGCAGCAGAGAGGATCAAGAGGCACAAAACAAAAGATGATGTAGGGGATGGAAAGAGTATTAGCATGACACCTCTTGGTGATCAAGACCAGGCCTACAATGGATCATCATTAAGGAGTTCATGGCTTCAGAGGAAGTCCAAGAATACCGAGGTTGATGTCCGTATCATTGATGATGAAGTGAACATCACACTCGTTCCGCAGAAGAGGATCAATTGCTTGCTGTTTGTGTCAAAGGTCCTCGATGAACTTCAGCTGGATCTCCACCATCTTGCTGTTTGTTTAAGGGACAGTTGTTACAAAAATATTTTATTAGCTATAGATCTAATTGCAACAGAAACACAATGGAATCAATCAATGAAATGGTCTTTGAAATGAGATGAACCTTTAACTCAAAATGACCATGCATCCTCACCAAAATTTGACATGGTGAACAGAGATCAAATATTTCTTGCCAATCTTCAAAGAGTCACAGTAAAGTTTTCCAAGTCTAGGAATGCTGCCTTTTGCCAATGTGTTCAGAAAATGGTGAAATCAGAAGCCAGCCTCACTGTTTTTCTAAATAGGTCTGTGAAAGTGTAATAGTGACCACACTCCCCACTCTTCCATACAGTTAACTTTGGCACCCAGCAAGATTAGAGCAAGTGCAAAGTGCAAACTCAGCTCTATCTTCTCAATTGATAAAACAATACAGGCTCCCTTAACCAAATCCAGTATGAGAATGCATCACTGCTTCTCAAGTGCCATTAAATGTTATATGACCTGCTATTGCATCTAGGAACATGTGTATGTCTTTAGTTTTTGGGTGTGAATTGTCACCCTTTCGAAATTCATGAACCACACCATCCACTTCAATTGAGCTACATCCTGGAGTCTTCTTTATTTTTCTTTCTTTCATTGCCTTTCTGATCTTCAATGAACCCCTCCACTTACTTGCGGAGGAATATATATTTGACATGAGTATGTATGCACCATCTTCCTCGGGCTGTATCTTTACAAGTTTTTCCATTACCCTTTCCGCAAGTTCAACTTTTCCATGGATCCTACAAGCTCCTAGCAACGCTCCCCACACAAAGGAATCAGGCTCAACTAGCATGCTTTTAATGAACTTCTCTGCCTCACTTATCAATCCAGAACGACCTAAAAGATCAACCATGCAGCCATAGTGCTCTGTTTGAGGTTTAATGTGGTACACCCTAAACATTTCCAGAAAAAGATTCATTCCTTCATCCAAAAGTCCTACATGACAACATGCAGTCAGGACACCAACAAACGTGACACCATCTGGTTCTATGCCCATTCTATACATCTCACGGAAGAGTTCAAGAGCTCTCTCTCCCCGCCCATGCATTGCTAACCCAACAATTATGGATGTATATGTATAAACATCTCTACATTTCAGTCCTTCAAACACTCTAAGGGCTTCATCTATGCTTCCACACTTTGCATACATATCAATAAGTGCATTTCCTATAAACCCATCAGCTGTAATCTGATTTTTATCTAAATAGGCATGAACCCACTTGCCCAATTCAAGCATTCCTAAATTAGCACACGAATTCAGCACGCCAACTAAAGTAAAATCATCCACCTTAGTACCTCTGCTCTGCATCATCCGAAACACATTCACAGATTCTTTGTATTTCCCTTGTTGAGCCAGTCCAGATATCATCGAATTCCAAGAAACCACATTTTTCACTGGCATCTCATCAAAAACTTTCCAAGAAATATTAGCATCGCCACACTTCAAATACATATCTACTAATGCATTTCCAACAAAAACATCAAACTGCACCTTTTGGTCACGCATATAATCATGTATCTTTCTACCCAAACTCAAGTCTCCCAAATTAGCACATGCAGAAAGCACAACCACCATTGTCATTCCATCAGCTCTAAAACCAGCTCCACACATATCGAAGAACAGTTCTACCCCTTCCTTCCAATACCCCATATCAACACACCCTTGAATCAGTGTAGTCCATGAAACCAAGTCCTGTTGAGGACTTCCATCAAACACCTTTCTTACTGCCCCAATAACACCACAAACAGCATACAAACGCATCAATGTGTTCACTACATACAAATCCGATACCAACCCATTTTTTATCACATCTGCATGAACCATTTCCCCTTCTCTCAGCGCACCCGACTGTGCACACGCTTTGAAAACAAAAGGGTAAGTATAGCAATTAGGAAACAACCCTTTCACAAGCAATTCACGGTAAAACAACAATGCAGTTAGTGAATCTTCACTGTTCTTGCAACGTGAAAAATACCTGATAATGGTGTTGTAGAGACTAATGGATGGGTTTTGCAATTGGGTGAAAAGGGAGTGGGCATAGCTGAGGTCTGTAGAGGGTGATATAGCTGCACATGAAGAGAAGATTTTGGTGTATATGAGTTGCTGTGTAGAGAGAGATGGGATTGCTTTCACGATGTAAGAGTGGATTCGTTTGAGTTCTTGTATGGATTTGCATGACTCGATTCTGCGGAGGACTAAGTGTTCTTGTGAATGAACGTCAAAGGGTTGTGGAATTTTCAAACAAGACGAGCAAAACAAGCTCATGATGACTTTTTGGGTTCCCAAACAAGAATTGTTAACTAAGTATAACGACCGGTGGCGGGAAGTGCCAAAACAAATTAGAATCCAGCTGGGTCCGTTAGTGGGTCCCCTGATAAATTTTCTGGTGAATCTTAGCCGTCGATTGGCTGTGTATAGGGTGCTGGGTGGCCCGGTCCGCCCGCCATATCGATGTAGTTACAAAACATTTGCATTGGCATCAACTTTGATGGAATGCAGTTAATTCATATGACAGTAAATTAGGTCTCAATAGCATTACTCTTTTTTAAACAAAGTTGTCCTAACCGGGTTCTTCACCATATAGGACTTTTGCCTAAAAAATTGGAGCAATACGTAACAAAATATTGGCTGGAGGTACGTAACAAAATGCTCCAGTTTTTATTCGAAAAACTGGAGCACAGCTTTATTATCCTTGTTAGCAGATGCAACGATTCTATGTAATGATACAATAATTGCCACTAATTGGTTAAAGAAATCCTTATTCTCCCTGTGCTGTGTATCTTATGACTTAACACCATTAACAGGGATTCATTGAAATGAAAAGGTGAAAATAAATAAATAGCACCCCGTACACAATGCTTCAATTTATAACTGGGTGTAAAAAAAGTATGCGGTAAACAATTTCACTCCCATTTTTGTAGAGTTCGGTTCCCATGCTTGAACCCACGTCACATTGCTTGGTTGGATGAGCACTTATCATCACTCGAGGTCCAACTTTTTTCGTATAGATGACAAACATGATGGACATAAATTAAGGTTCACCAATCATCCAAACCATGAATCAGAACAAAATACAATACTGATTTTGGTTCTTTTCATTGGAATCAGGTCTATCCTCAAGAATCAGTTAGCGTATTTTCATCAGTCTAGGTAAGAAATCAAGATGGGCATTTCCAATCCTTTCCTGTTTTCTGATTTTGCCTTCAAGAGCATATCCTGAAATGAGCACGACACCGATATCAAACAGATTCTTCACCATCTTGTAGGCCTTTGTTCACTCAAAATAGCATCATCAGATACAGGCATACAACAGCATTATGAATATGACAAACTAGTTCACAACCTCTTTACACATAAAACAAGAACAAGAGAGAACACAAAGTAATTTATTCATTGAATGTATTTTGGGATTTCTCCTTTTCTTAAAAGTGAAAGAGAGTACTCAGCAGTATCAATAAGATCTTCAATGTTGTGGAGAGATTGCTCCTCCGCAGCCAGCATGAAAATGGCACGAACCTCCGCTTTCTTGGACAGCCTTGCTGCTAAATTCAGTGGCAAATCAGGTGAGTTGAGGCTTCGCAGTATTTGTCGATAAAGAGACAAAACCCGCCCTCTGTTTCTTGCCAAATCCTCTGCCGTTGCCCATATCAGCCCTTTTGCCATTCCTCTTCACCACTTTATCAGTCTGATCATGATACAGTAGATTTCCTGTTTGCAATAAAGAACAATCAAAACACTAGAAGTATTAAGACCCCAATTAACGACAGTTTTAGGCTCGGTTGGCCAATGGTAAAACTCTGCCATGGTCCTGTTCCATCAGCAATGAGGAAGTAACTTGGTAGCTTTCCTGATCAAAGGCCCGAGCACATTTTGAATCCAAAAGCAGTAAAATCACTTCCAAAATGCTAGCAAAACAACACCTGTGCTCTAAAAAGATTAAATTTGACAACTAATGGCAATTCCTAATATTCAAGATTGGACCACAATCCAAGACATACCCTAGGTTTATCTTGTAAATGAAAGCCAAGATACAAGAACCCAACTGTGAAATGTTCAGTTCCCATTGTATAACAATGTTACTCAGGAATTTTGTCAAACAACTTGTGGGTTTTGCTGATCTCTAAATTTCGATAAAATCATCACCATCAAATCACTCAGGAATTTTGTCAAGCAACTTGTGGGTTTTCTGATCTGTAAATTTCTATACAATCATCACCAATCAAAAAGTGATTTTACGCTATTGATCTCTGAATTCAATGAACACCAAATGCATAAACTATACATATAACCATCACATAAGAAAAAATACTTAAAAGTTACCTACTTACTCTGACAATGGACCAGCAAAGTGAATTGCGGGGTAGCAAGTTAGGTCCGACCGTTGGTCTGCTGAGACCTAAATGAAGGACAGTGCAAGTTTGAACCCGCGACCTTGAAGCGGTAACCATTAAACTAATCACAGGTTTAATCTGTCTTTACAAATGCATTAATATTCGACCCAGACCCGGTTCGATAAATTCGAACCCGGAATTAGATATTTCAACGAAGATATAAATAAATAAAAAAATCTTAATTTCACTTGGGTACCAAAATTTTTATTTTTTTGTGGGCCATCATACAAGTTTTTGTGATCTATTTATAAGTAAAAAAAAATTGCAATTGCTCCTAAAATATTAAGATTGATTCTAGAAAAATTATAATTTTTGACATTATCTTAGTATTTTTATTGATCAAGTTATTATCTTTTAGAAGTCAATTTATAACTTTTTGGAAGTTCACAATTCATCTTAATAATTTTTGAATTGATCTTAAAATAGGATCAATAGTAAATGTTCAAGATTCATCGTAAAAAACTTTAGAAGTTTTAAAAAATTCTAAAAAATTGTGCAAAGGGTCTTAAAAAAATTCATGGAATATTGTTTTGCGAGAAAATTTTGCATCAATAACCTTCAAAAAATTTTAGAGTTCATTTGGTTAGAACCCAATGTTTGTGGGAAAATTTCCAATAAATTTTTGGGCGAGTGTAAGTAATGGTGATGGCGATGGCTGTGGTGATGGCAATGGTAGTGGTAATGGATGGTGGTGGGCGAGAATGATAGTGATTAATAACGATAGTGTTTGTTGGCAATAATAGTTGGTGAGACAACAACAATGGTGGTGCGTGGTGGGCGGTGGTGATCGGAGGCAATGGTGGGTGGTAATAAATATAAGAGAGAATTACACTTAAACTCTCTTAAAATTTATCACTTAATCATTCAAATCCTTGGCATTTAAAATATTATATATAGACTGTCTAAGTGTGTATACGCATCATACTTAAACTTTTACCATCAATATTCATTAATAAATTATATCCAGACCCCCTGAAATTTGTAGGCATATATATATTTAGACCTCTCAAATTTAAAATATTATATTTAGATAAAAAATACTTTAATCAAAGATAAAATGTCAAATATTTTAAATTTTACAATTAAAATTCATATTCTATTGTATCATTTATTAAAATAAAAATCTAATTTTTTCTTAAAAAATCGTATTTTAGTATACAATTATACTATCTATTGGAATTAAACTAAAAAATCAAATAAGGAGTCTAAGTCATTTATAATATAACATGAATTTTACTACAAAAATTCATTTTCTATTATATCATATATTAAAATAAAATTAAAATTAAAATTCTAATTTTTTTCTTAAAAAATCATAATTAGTATACAATTATATTGTACTATTAGAATAAAACTAAAAAATCAAATAAGAGGTCAAACTGTAAAGACACAATATCTTCTATCTTTAATTTGAATAATTTGGTAGTTTAATTTGGTTATTTAGATAACCAAATTAAATTCCAATAAATAGTATAATTGTATACTAATTAAGATTTTTTTTTAAAAAAATTAAAATTTTATTTTTGACTTTATTTCAATAAATGTAATAATATAATATGAATTTTGGTTGTAAAATTTAAAACAATTGTTATTTTATCTTTGATTGAAGTATTTTTAGTCTAAGTATAATATTTTAAACTTGAGAAGTTTAAGTATTCCACGCCTACAAACTTCAAAAAATCTTGGTATAATTTACTAACAAATATACTAACGAACATTGACGGCAGGAATCTAAGTATTACCCTCGTACAAACCTCAAAAGATTTTTGTGAAATATTTTAAATATTCCAGAGTCTGAGTGATTAAATGACAAACTTCAGAAAATTTGAATGCAACTCTCCCTAATAAATATAAAAATGGAATAATAGACGAGGTCGTTAAATAATCCTCTTCTTTAAAAGTATTTTTGTCAAAAGTTAATTTTATAAATTTTTTACCTTAATACAAGTGTTCACGTAAAACAAAACAATCCCTAAATATAAATCACCCCAAACATAATTACACGCATGTGTTTGTTTATAAGTCATGGGTGGAAAGAATCAGTATTTAATATGTTTCATGGAGGACTTTAGAGATATAGCACCGGTTTTTTAGGTGGAAATGGAGGAAGAAAGAAGGGATATTTTCTTCAATTTTATTAGTTTTTATTAAATAAAAACACTACTCCCACTCAAATGATGGATAACAACGTTACACTACACTCTCTCTTATCTCAAAAATTAAATTTTCAAACAATCTATAACTCTCTCTCCACTTCATCAGGTAACTTCCTAGAGAAATTTTCTCTCATCCACTTCCCACTTCCCACTTCTATAGATATATACTCACCTACTCATCTCTTTTATCACTTCCCAATCCCATGTTACTCTCTCCTTCACTACCCAACCCATCACACTTTCATGGTGAGCCTTGACATCTACTGTTGTCCTGTCTAGCCAAGAGAAAAAGAAGCAATAAGATGGCCACTACACAAGGCACAATAGAATCATCATCATGGTAAAACACCTCCCCTCTCTCTGTTTTTGATGACTCTTCCATGTACAGAATTTTCTGACCCTTTTTCCATGTTTCAGGATCTCAAAGTTTGCATCTTCATCAGATGTTCACCTCAGTGTATGTGGAGTACCCTTTACTCTGGATAGGGTAATAAGCACAACCCCCAGTCTCTCTCCCTCGGTTTATTTTCTTTTCTGTAGCATTTTTAGTGCTACCTGAACATAAAATAATGGCTTTTGTGCAACATCAAAAGGGAGATGATGTAGTGCGATAGTTTGGATTGTTATAACCTCTATTTGAAATTGATTCTAAAAGAACCTATTTCATCAAGTAGTGCTAATTTTTCCCTTTTTAAAATGGCTCCCGTGGCTGCATTTATTTTAAATTTGGTTGCTTGGGCCGTTTTGAAAGAAAATATAACCCGTGTGGGTAGCTCAAGTAATAAAAGGATCGAGCAATAAACTCAGACAATCTGAGTTTAAATCTTAGTAATTTCTTGGGACTAAGCCACGAGGGATTTATCCCTTATGAATATCCTAGTTCTGGCATAGATGGTCTCCTTTTGTCCGGCATAGATGGTCTCCTTTTGTCCGTGAACTAGGGAGAAAATTAGTCGAGATGTGAGTAAACTAGCCCGAACCCTTCATCGTCGAATCAAAAAAAGAAAGAAAAGCATATAGTTAGCATTTAAAAAAAAAAAGACAATCCAGTGCAGGGCTCTGGGATCTGGGGAGGGTGAAAATGTATATAATTAGCGTTCTGTTTTTTTTTTTTTTTTTTGGTAAATTTTCTGGTTTTTTTCTTCTCCTGCATTGTTTGATTTGCCTTTGTTGATGGCTATTAAATTTGTAGGAGCTTCTGGCTGCAAAATCAGCCAAATTAGCTGTTTTGCTGAAAGAGAATCCAAATGAAGATGTCTCACATTTACTCAGAGACATCCCTGCTGACCCGGAAACTTTTGAGCTTGTAGCAAGATTCTGCCATGGTTTTGAACCAAACATGACGACTGAGAATGTTATTCCTATCTGTTGCCTAGCTTACTACCTTGGAATGACTGAAAATCACAGCACCAATAATTTACTAAAAAAGGCTCTAACCTTCTTAGAACAGCAAGTCATTCCTAGCTGGAACAAATCTGTCAAAGCCCTCAAGATCATAGGAAATAACTTTCAACAAGCATTGCATCTGGGCTTGGTTGATATCTGTGTGGAGTCCATTATATCGAAGGCATTGGCTAATCCTCGCCTCTTGGGTGAATCGATGAAAAATTTGACATCTGAAGGTGATAGTGAGGAAAATGAGCATGGATATAGGGTAAATGCAAGGAGGAAGCTCTTTGTTCTTGATTGGCAATCTGAAGATTTGACAACACTGCATATCCGGCTCTATGAACCAGTCATCCGGGCAATGATTCAACGCCAAGTCCCGCCTGAGTATGTGGCTTCATCTCTGTGTGAGTATGCAAAGAAATGGGTCTTTTCCAGTGGCACAGGAGAGAATGAAATTTCAATTTACAAGAGGAATTCTCAAAGAGAAATCATTGAAGCAGTGGAGGGACTTTTGCCTGATGAGAAAGGACTCCTTCCATGCACATTGCTGTTTCAAATGCTCCGATCAGCAATAGAATTGGAAGCAAACCCTGAATGCAGAAATCGGTTTGAGGTCAGAATTGGAAAGCAACTAGATGAGGTCACAGTCAGCGACCTCTTAATACCTTCCCAAGGGTATGCTAAAGAAGAGCAGTATGATACAGAATGTGTGAGAAGGATTTTGAAAAGTTTTTACTGCAATTACACTGGTCCAGATGCTTCTGGACTAATTGCAGTGGCAGAACTTGTAGAAGATTTATTGGCAGAGGTCGCGAGTGACATTGACTTAAAGACAAGCACATTCACATCACTTGCTGAGATGTCAATTGCAGCATCGGAGGGAACACAACGAAGCTCTGATGGTATATACAGGGCCATCGATATCTATTTGGACAGGCATCGATATCTGACAGAATCAGAGAGAGAGGAGGTGTGTCGGTTGTTGGATTGCAACAAGATGTCCCCGGATGCTTGTGAGCATGCTGCACAGAATGAACGGTTGCCATTGAGATTGGTGGTGCAGGTATTGTTTGTGGGACAGTTGAAGCTTAGAGACACAATTACGAAGGAGGTAGGTTATGATGACAGGTTAAAACAGTTGGGGGATGAAGAAGAAGGAGGAGAAGCAGCAAGAAACAGCAGTAGTAAAGAAGTGATGACAGAGATGGAGAAAATGGGCAGCAAGGTGTTGGAGTTAGAAAGAGAATGCTGCATCATGAGGGAAGAAATTCAGGGTGGTTCCGGCAGTGGAGTGAAAAGGGAGAAAATTAGCATGTGGAAAGAAATGAAGAGGAAGTTTGGGTGCATTAGTAGCATGCATGACTGTAACTGCCATGTGAAGAAGAAAAAGGTGCACCCAAGATAGAGAGTTTCAATGTTAACTTTCTCTCTCCTCATATTATTTACACTGTAGTTAAATCTCTCACTTTTTTCTTTTTTTTTTTTTGAACTTGCATTGTTGTTTTAATCATTGACCTCAAACTACCTTAATTAATAATCCTCCTGGATGCTACTCAGATCATCAGCTAACAGAATTAGCATGTGTGTGAATTGATGGCCTTCCAGTGAGAATTGATAATCAGAAATGACAGCTATAGAGAGCAGGCCTTGGCGCAACTGTAAGGTTGCTCCATTGTGACCTGGAGATCATGGGTTCAAGTCATGGTTGCAAAGATAACCCTCCCCAGACCCTGCAATGACAATATCCTGGTGCATGGGTACGCCTTTTTACAGCCATAGGTGTATATGTTTTCTTGTCAGTAACAGGCTTGCCACAAATCTCTGATAGTTTCTATGCAGCTGAGACTGCTTCAGACAAATTTCTGAAGTTTCTCCACACCATTTTTCTTTCTTTGAAGTTAGTAATGGCTTTGACTTTCTGCCAGGATTTTGTGCCATGGGCTTTATCAAAATCCAGGATTGCCATATGAGAGTAAAAATTTTCAGACATAAAAAGGCAGCCTATGGCACGAGGATCCCCCCCCCCCACCCCGGCGCTGGTCTAGAGAGAGTATCCACATGTGGAGTGACTATTTCTGCGACTCAAGCTCTCGACACCCAGATCACAATGGAGTAAACTTATTGATGCGCTAAGATGTTGAAAAAATTGTCCAATATGATGGCCAAAATTGTTTTTTTTCACTCATAAGAAATATTGGAAAGCCGCACACCCTTTATTCATAATTGAGAAGATACACTCAACATGCTTGCTTCTTAATGAGGTCATCAAAATTTGGTGAGTTATGTTCTCCAAACAGAGGCACCTCCTACCAAACATGGAAATACTACACAGCTGCAACACACAGGCACTTAGTCTAGGAATTTCCTGTGATGTGGTTTTACAATTGGGAATTAGTGTTTTTCCTTCAAGCTATCAAAGGCCAACACTTGAGTCATAGTTTAACCCCCACACTACAGAGCTGCCAGTAGGGGCAGCGGGAGTCCTCGTGAATTGAACCTTGCTTGCTAACCTCTTGGGAGTTGGGGAGGATCATAAACGAGGTGGGGCACTGCAAGTTACTGGACCACCAGCCTGGTGGTATTTTCAGTCCATTTTAATGCATCTTTTCCTGCTGCTATACATTAAAATTTCAGTGTCTTCAATCTGTTATGGTTTATTAACCAGTTCACAAAGCATCTCCTTCCATTCAATCACAAAGCACAATGTTGACATTGAAACTGTAGTTTGTGTCATGTTGAAAAGTAGCCCCGTTGCTTGTGATAAAGTTTCCTTGTAATAGCAGGCTTTTAGGCAGTTAGGAAGGGGAAGAAAAGTCTCCTCTCTATCAGGAATCGATAAAACTCAACACAATAAAGTTTCTTCCCCAGCTATTTGATGTTGACTACGTGAATCCTATTTCTTTATTGTGCTCTATCAAGAGCAATCCACGTAAAAGATCCCCAATGGTCTCCTATGAGAAATAGACATTCTCGTTAAAATCAAGTGCATTGTATGTATTGATGTTTCAAGGCTTCAAGTCACAGTCAAGACAGTGCCCAATGCTCCTTTTTGGGTGTCAACCAAGGGAAATGCAGTATTCATTTTGCACAATGGAGCCACCAAATTATTTTAAAGCATTTTGTCTAATGCTTGTTTCAACACATGGTCAGGGTTTTCTTTTCTCCTCATCAAAAACTGTGCGTAGATTTGGCCTAATTCTCTACCAGGATTGTGGTCTGGTGACGAAAGCATTGGAGATGAAAATCCCCCAAGACCACGTGAGTCACGAGTTGAAATCATGGAGATAAACGTATAACGATACTTCATTATGTTCCAACTTCTACACTGGAACAGCCGCCGATTGGCTGAGATGGGGATCAAGTTGCGACTCAACCAGTTTGAGGGAGTGGACGATGTTCCTGTTACACTTGCCCAAAATTTTAAACAGAAAACACAACTTTAGGCCCAAATATTTACTGTGCTTGTCATAAAAAAGCAGCCTTCACCTTATGAATTACCCAGCTTGATGTCTGATAAGTATATTGAAAGAATGCCAGGTCTATCATCACCAATGAAACCCGATTCCTTTTACCATTACTCAAAACATAAAATTGTATTGTAAGTAAGTTTCCAAGATGGAGAAAAAAGAAGACAGAAATCTTCGGTCAAAAGTAAAGTATTTTATAACCTGAGCCAAAGTTTGTCTCCAAGAACCTATCCAGAAACATAAACGGTTCTGACTATGATTTACTACGATAATGTCACAACACAAATGTAACAACACATCAAACTGAAAACATGGGGATCACAACAACACATCAAACTAAAAGTAAATTGAAGGCAAACATTTTGCAGTATGATTCTTGGCAGCAGTAAAGATGCAACTCAGGAACTATAACCGGGCTTCACATCTTCCTCAAAAGAAGAAACAACCTTTCGTCAACCTTAAATTTACCCATCTTGGCAGGGTTGCCCTTCAGCATCAGTTGAAGTCCTCCAAAAGAAATATACACCACCCTGAAGCCAAAAAGAAAATCCAACAAACAGACCATTACAATTAAGATGAGGTTTGGCAAAATCCATAAAGCGATTAGGTTCAGAGAAATTTTTTTCCTCCAGAATAACACACTTTTAAAATCAGCTTTTATCTATGATGAGGCTAAAACATAAGCAAGATACTCGTCATAACTTTCCACCAACAAAATCAGAGTCCATGCTTTCAAGCCAATTGCAGCAGATACAAAGTAGCCCTCACAATTCTACACTTTTGTGCCCAGACATGCAAAAAAAATGGAAGACGTGTGTCTAGAAAGCATACATACACTTTAACATCAGGTCCTTCGGTGTTTTCTGAGATCTTATATAATAGCCCATGCATGACATACTCGAATTTGTCTGCAAGTGATTTCTGCTTGCCCTGAAATCAGAGAAATATCATTTTATAAGTGATATTATGCCTCGAAAAATTGAAGCCAGAATTCTGTATCAAGTACATACTACCAAGTTCAAAAGAGATTGTTTAAACATTTATGTGGACTATGAATGAGCCATCTTAACTGATCTCACCAGTAGATTTGAACACAAAGAAACTCAACAGAAAAAGTAAACACCCAATCTAAAGCAATGGACATAGCAGGAAGAGTCTGTGCCATGGTAACTTGGACAGTGACCACCATTGAGACTCATGTAATCAAATGAATTTTTTCTCTACTATGAATTTATTCTAAATTTAGGACATGTGACAAAACAGCTAAAGGATCATGACCAATGAGGCTTATGTATCTGCAATTAAGGCTACCGCATGTTTGATCAGCATTGCTCACAATATAAGCAGATTTTCATGGCTCCAAAAAGCTCCAGAACTGAAACTAATTCATAAGTCAACTAGACACATTTGGACATTGAGAATTGCTGTGCACTGGTTGGACTGGATCAGCAATCTTCCAGGTTACTAAAATGAAAGAGTAAAGCTAGCAATGCAGAAAAGCACATAACGAGAATATTCAGAGTAACAAAACCAGAAAACAGTGTGACGCCGAGGTGTAAGGTGCTATGGTGATGGCTCACATCAATATTGAATATACGAATCTTAAACAAAAAGGCCAAAAGAAAAGAAACAAGGGTTACTCAGAGTGTATTCCTGATTATGTCACAAGTGATCAAGTCCTTGCCAGTTGGCCACCTCAGTAAAATTCTATCTAACCAACCTTTCCTTCACATTGACATAACTAAGCACAACTCACTAATAGAATCAGGTGCATTATTGTTGATATTGATACAATTGCTCCTAAGGTAGGTAGTGTTAGCAAGATATGTTACAAGACAACCAAATTTTCTTCCGTTAAGTCCCTTTAACCTTCCCATTACATGTGCTTTACCCATGGAGTTTGGTGCATTAATTTTTCAACAAATTGCCAATCAGGTAGCTATTTGTAGATAAGGGGAAAAGAAACTTCTTAGACCATCTTGTTCAGCTCATTTCTTGCTACCACTGCCCCTAACCTGCATGGACTAATATCCAACTCACATTCAACTAGACCCATATCTCTCATTCTTGCCATTGGTCCATAACCAGCCATCTTAGCCATATCATCTTTTTGTCACCTATTAGTGTTTTATTTTTCCATATAACTAACTATGTACAATCACACTGGGAGAAGCAAGATAGCTAAACATAAAACATTCACTTACAGGGCCACCACAAGGAAAATTACAAGCAAATCCAAGAGTTCATATTTCTTAGTAAATTGTAATGTCAAATTTGAACTCGTGGACAAAAGATTTAATATTCACAAGGCCACAATAAATAAATTTTTATACGGTCCCCCCAACTACCAAGCCAACCTCTTAGTTCCCACAACTCAAAAAAAGAACAATACCCTGGACTAAATGAGGAAAATGCGTCAACAAAAAGGACCAAAACCTACAAAAGAGTCTATAGCTCCAAGCAACACTAAATAATTGTCTGGCCTAGAATCTGCCTAACAAAGCACAACACATTTGAGGAATTCCCCATGATTTCAAAATTCAAAAAGAACAATATCATCCAGGAGAAGAGGATAGTCAACAAAAGGAGCAAAACCTACCAAAAAAAACCTAGCTCCAAACAACACTAAAAATGAGATAAAGAACAAAAAGGAAACTTAAATAATTGATGTAATTCCAAACAAAGCACAATACAATTGAGGAATTCCCAATTTCATAATTCAATGTTCTGTGAGTGATGTTTTCTTATTGTTAAGAATATTCGTATTAGTGTTCATAGTATAGGTTGTAATTAGTACACTCATGTATGGGTACTCGTCTTTTATGTTTCATTGTATAACTATAATATAATTGGGTAGCCAGAGGTAGGATAACAATTGCTTTTCTCCCTCTTTCAATCCCTTCTCTACTAACAAATCTTAAAACTTAACACTTTATAAATGCAATGGAAAAAACATGGGCATGACTGGAATTTCCAGATGAATTTCACCAAGAATCTATGAAACGCATACTCTGTGTGAGTTGATGTATTGGTGTCGAATACCGGATATGATACTCATCAGATACTTGAGCATACATTTTGGATACACACTAGACATATCCAAAAAATAATAAAATATTTCTTTATTTTTGGATAGATATCAGATACTTATTACACGTATCCGATGCTTGGATATGGGTATCTAAGATAAATATACTTCAAATATAGAAGTGGATACACATAGCAATATGTGTAAATTTAAATTTTTAACTTTTACCGTTTCCTCTCAACTTCAAATACAATGATGCAAAAAAGAAAAAAAACCAAATGGCTTTGAAGTTTGGTGTTTTTTTTAGGTATTATCCACTATCACACATGAAAGGACATAAAATAGGTTAATTACATCATATTTCTGGGCAAGAAGTACTTCTAAGTAAATTAGTTACTGAAAGTTGGTTTTGGTTTCATAAATTAGACATGTTCACTTTGTAAATCTACTATGATGAGATGATCTATGCTTACTTGAAAGTAAAAATTTCTTATTTTTGAATTGCAATTAACAAAGTTACTAAAAATTAAAAATACTTACATCATAGTATAAATATAAAAAAAAAAATTATTGTAGGCGTATAATGACCATATTCATATACTATTTTTTTAGGGTTTGTCGTATCACCGAGTCCACGTCGTATCACACCCCTATTGCATATCCATATCCATGCTTCCTAACTAGGAATACTTTTGATTTATGGCAAACATAGAGTAATGAAACGTTCCAAATTCAATTCACAATATCTAGCACCTCATTAATGCAACAAGCTAATTTTTAAATTTCATTCTGGTACAAAACAAACTAGAAAAAGATTATTATGTTGCAAAGACCTCGCTTACTCTACAAGACATTTCGTGAATACCTTGCTTCTTGGGAAAGATAATCCTGACTCCTATGTACTAAGGGCAACAAGAGATAATATGTTTGCTAGTGTTATGAAAAATAAGAAGCGAAAAAAAATGAAAAAAAGATTGAAAAAATAATACATTATCACCACATCACTACAAGAATCAATAAGGCTTAGACATTCTACTGTTAGAAGTTGATAACTCTGTAGAATCCAGTGCCTAGACTAGAAAATGAAGTGTAGATAACTAATACTTCTACTATAAGAAATAGGTCCAAGTTATTTTGAATTAAATGTAGCCTCCCTACTCCCATCTCAGAAGGAGAAGGAGAGTTCCCCAAAAACCAGACAAATAAATAATTTTATCACCCAGTTCCCCTTTTCCCTTTCCATCCCTACCCCATATGCGCACGGGCACGCGGGGGGGATGGGATTAGAATAAATAAACCAACAAAAGCAACTGGAATTAGATTACCTCAGGGAAATAGCTAGTAACAGCTGATCCATCCAAATTCAGAGTTTGAGCTAAAACCATTCTATATTTCTCCCCTATATGCATAGGATATAAATCCGAGTTCACATCTAGCTGCATGTACATGTCATCCTCCTCACTCTGTGCTTCAATGCGAGAAACTGGAGAACCAAGAACCACACTTGGGAAATTGTTAGCTTAAATATTAAGATAGTTGAGTAGGACAAAAATAACAAAGGCACACCCATATAGCATCAAAATTAAGCACAAAATAGCAAGGCGGAAGAGGAATTGATCTCATACTGTGGTTGACTACCTTAAAAAGGCATCACTATAGCATCCAACCAAAATTAAACAAGCAAGTCAACATATTTCCCACACCATTACTAGATGCTGCCCTGTGTTTTGATCATTATATATCTAAGTATACACATAGGGAAAACAACTTTCTCATGTTGTCTAGACACAACTAAATAGTGCTCATGTTTTGAAATAAAAGAGTAGAGCTAGTGAGACCTAAAAATTGACTAAATACCCAAACCTATAACCTAATGATGTGTCTGATGGCATGGTCCAAGAACATTATTGTCACTATGAATGTTGTACATTCGTATTGGGTCTATGTCAGCTTCCTATCAAAAATTAAGTCTATATCAACTGACTCATGATTAGGACAGTGGATCAGATCCAATTATTAGATCCTATTACTCGAATGGAAATTAATAAAACTCCATCCTCCAAGGAGAATCTAATTAAAGTAAAAGCAATTTCTAGTAAAAAAATAATAACAAAGCAAGCGCTGTATCATTGTTCCCCCAGAGGCTAAAAGCATTATAACCACATGTGTACCTTTATCATATTTTTTGCCATCTGCGTCCACTCGATCAACCTTAACAATATCATCAAGGTGAAGTTCAACCATCCTCACCCCTATTTTATCTCTAAAAAGCAAATGACCCTAAGACAGTAAAAATGAAAAGGGAAGGACAAGTTAGATAATGGCAGCAATCAGGATATTCAGTGGCATGTATAATTTAAATGCAAAAAAAATGAATTACAAAAGAAATAAAAAGACAAAAAAACAATGAGCTAACACAAATCTCTTTTAGCTTCAGGGGATATAACTGCATATCCTCAAAGATTCTGCAGAAGATATAACTCTGAACACGTTGGCACAAAAAACAACCCCTTTAACAAATATTATCATTTTTGCCTTTCATGTCGAACCATCATTTTAACAAGAATTTAGCTTTGATTTGATGCTTGAAACACCGATCTCGGGGTAACAAAGAAACACGAAGAAAAGGAAAAAAAGATCACACAAAATTTCTAAAGCAAAATCAATGAATCAGGATTCTCCAGTAATGTCGATTGTAATTGTTCGTAGACATCAAACTTCTTAGAAGATATATTGTTGAGAGAGAGAGAGAGAGAGATCACCTGTGACTAGAGGTGGCAAATAGGTGGATTGGGTTGGGCTAAAATAAATTCAATCCATTTATAACCGGTTGAATTTATCACGGGTTGGATTAAACCTATTAACCCATAAATCACACACACACTACTACATCAAAATACACACACACATGAACTATTACACCAAAATACATACACACTACTACACCCAAATACACACACACAAAATATTACACCAAAATACACACACTACTACACCAAAACACACACACAATATTACACCAAAATACACACACACTTACACCAATATACACACATTACTACACCAAAATAAACATACACAAAATATTAAACCAAAATACACACACTGTTACTCCAAAATACACACACACAATATTACACCAAAATACACACACAAAATAGTATACCAAAATACACACACTACTACACCAAAATACACATACTTACACCACAAACTACACACACACACAAAATATTACACCAAAATACACACAAAATATCAAAAATTTAGGAAATGAAGAAGTTCGGATTTACTTAGAAGAATCTTTAATCGAAAAGGTGAGCACTATATAGTGACCACAAATAACACGTTATTTTTAATTTCTTAAGAATAGCACTATTACCATTTCTATATTTTTTATAAATTACATTACCTTCTACATTAAACATCATATTTGTAACGTGTCCCCAACGTGTCAGTGTCATGTCTTATCCGAGTCCGCACCCACACCATCCCAAACAATCTAAGAACCCACAAAAGCTCCTAAACTAAAAGGAGCTTTGTGAAGCACAGACACAGAAAATAAGCCTGAAATATCTAAGCAAACTGTGTATTATGCAAGACAGATAAAGTATTTATCAAGCTGACTATGAGAAAGCTGAAATGATGTTATAAAGTACTTCAAAACCCTCTTTCTGTTACGCAGGAGTATCTGATGTATGCTCCAATTGATTTTCCCAAGAGGATGCATTTATCTGATGCAAATTTCTTGCATCACCATTAGACTTTTCTTAATTCCAAGACTACGCTGAGGATATATAAGATTGAAGATCACAACAAGTGGCTAACTTGTGACAAAACTTGTAATCGAATGTTATATTTATACTTCATGCTGAAGCAATATCAGAGTTGCTAGAATCACAAAGCTCAGTTTTTAAGGTTAATTGAACTTTGTGGGTCTGAATAACAAAATTCAGATATATAAGAGTTAATGCTCACCTTCACAGTACAAAGATATGAAAATTCCTGAGGTTCAGAAACGTCATTCTGCATTTTTCTAGGATAGTATCCCTGTTTTAAACAAAAGTCATTCAAGTATTATAATTTATCTTTACCCATGGTAGACCTTTTTTGGACAAATTCTATCATTGAAGCCTTTACTAGATTAGCTCAGTTTTTTTTTGATTCACCATGCATACACACAGTTGGACGCTAATGACTGATGAGTGATCCGAATCCAATACTGGGTAGGATGACACGATCGATGTTAAGGCTACTCTGCAAATGGACATTATCATAGTCCAGCCCCCACCCTTCTGCACTCCGCTTTATCTACAGATTCAATCCTAATAACCAATATCATTGCTAACGCTCATTTTGTGATGCCTAAATAGTTTTTGGGCATTTCATTAAACACGTTGTAGGCATGTCACAACTGGTCAAAAAATATAACTCAAGTAATTCAATATCCAATCCAAGAAAAACAAAGCTAATGCTAACAGAGAGGAAGAAAAGGAAAAAAAACAAGAAAGTAGGGCATTTGATGTAACGAGACAATGTTTTTGGGAAATTTCAATAAATAAAATTGGAGGGGACTCACTTTGCAAGCTTGAATGATGGGGAGATGTAAGATTCAATAGCCGAATTCCAGTTCGGAGTAGTCGAATTCCAGTCGGAGAGCAGCAGTGGTTAGACAAGCAGTGTGTAGTCAGTAGTGTAGAATTTGGCGTCAAGAGACTCCATGGGAGTCTAACGGCTGGAGCTGGAGAGGTGGGGGTGGTGAGTGTATTTATGATTCATTAGTTTTTAAGAAAAAACCTAACGGGTCCTACTCTAAATCCGATTTAATTCATAAATTTAAATTAAAAAATAATATCTAATTCATTTTTAACCTAAATTAATAAAAACAGGTATCCAACGGACGAATTAAATGGGTTAGTGGGTTGTGGGTAAGAATTGTTGTCACCCCAACCTGTGACGAAAGCTTAGGGGTTAAGAGAATTCAGAGATGGATCGGGTTTTCAACACCGGATCAGAAGCACAACCCAAGATTATGTTGCGTTGAGACATGCAACCCGAATGTAAGATTTCTCTAGTGTTTGTTAATATCAACAAAATAAAAAATTTAGAAAGGAACAAGTCCAAATAAAGAAAAGGTAAAAAATTAAAAATAAAGTTTAAAAAATTGAATTATTTGTTTTTAATATTAATCTGAATTATTTATTGTCAAATTATGTCATTTTTAAATTTATATAACAAATTAATTAATTTCAATTCACTAATTTTTTTATTAGATTTAGTTCGATATCGGATTCATATTACGTGAACTTATCAAATCCTTATATCTTGTCTGATTGATAAAAAAAATATAATAACGGTCCAGATTGATTTAATTTTTATTTAATTTGATCAAATTATACAAAAAAAAAATTCAATTTCTTTTTACTCAAATATTAACTCAACCACCACAATTTCTAATGTCAGGTTTTTTTTATTTTTCTCCTTATTTATTTTAATTTTTAATTTATGATTAAATAGAATTAAACTCAAATTTTTAGGATACTGCTAGTTATAAGATAACTGGACTGTATCAATCACATCATCCTAGCAACACACGAACGTAGAGAGCAATTTCTTCCTCTTTGACCCAAAAGAGTACCAAAAATCTCAGGTGAAGTAGATCCTAAACAATCGTTTCCTCACTCAAATCAACCAAACTTCGAAGCTTACAGTCCTTCTCTGTGATCTCTATCGTAGAGCTTCCAGATCATAGCAGCATCACCAATTCCAACGCCATGGGACAAGTTATAGGACAATTCCAAGGTACTCTAAGCTTCACTTCAACTCAATCTCTCTCTCTTGCTCTCTTTTTTTGGTGTATCTCAATTTTTTTTCGAATTTAAAGGCACAGAATGGTGGTTCTACAATCTGCATTAAAGTCTTTTGGCATGCATTTGTTGGGTTTTCAAATTCTGGGTGATATGAATTTTACTGTTGTGAAATTGGGTTCGTTTTTAGTTTTCTTTGTTGTTCGTATTTGGGACATAATCAATCATTATATGTAAGTCAAATATATGTTTAATTGTTCGTTTCAGTTTCAATTTCAATTTTCTGCCATATGAATATACTAGGGGACACCTCGTGCGATGCATGGAATGAGATAATTAAATATTTAAAAAATCTAGAAAAAAAGTATTTGGGGTTGGGAAGATTTCTTAAGCCCTCTCATCCAAAAAATGTTTGTTTTATATATATAGATAGATACGGTAAAAATCTCTCTTTTTGAATTGTGGAACTCTTGTAGCAAAGGTTAGTGGTTAGTTTAATGATCACCGCTGTTGCAGTTGGACCATAACAGAGGTGGAGCCAGGAATTTGCCCAAGGGGATGCAAAATGTGACTAGAAAAAATTCACAAGCTAATACAAAGAAAATTTGTAAGTTTCAACATGAAAAAACTTATGAAAATTCAATACTAAATTAACATATGAAACAACCAAACTAGTTTTTATTTAGCCTAAACAAAATTTGAATAAAAATAGGACTAAAAATACAATTTTTTTTAAAATTAGAGGGAGTCTGTAATGTCGGGGGTTTGAACCTCATCGCCCCCCTCCTCTGTAATAGTGCTTGACCCCCCAAAAACAAAAAAAAACTCTTAGCTTCAAATTGTGGAACCATTGAAGCAGTATGCTCATGTAATCAGCAGTTTTGGGAATAATTGGAGGAGCAGTTTGTTTACGATTCTGCCACTAATTTTATTCTGTTGATTGATGATATGCAAGTATAATTGGACTTAGTAATTCCTTTTGTTTGTGGGACATTGTAACCGTGTCTGGTTTCTGGTGTTGTTTATGAGTGATTTATTTTGGCTGGTTTGTGTTCTTCGAATTACGGGCGGACAAATGGACCAAATTCCCTTCAAGGTTAATTCAGACCAATGAACCTAACCATTGGATAATTCCTTTACTATTATTGGGCTTCTTTGCTTGCATCCTGAACTTAAAAAGTTTTGTGCATGCTGCTGCAACCTGTAGTTAGTTCACTACATCATGAATCTAGGGTTTTTTGGGTCATTGGCTTATTCTTTAATGCCACCAACTTAATTGATTAATATTGTTTTTGTGACAGGCTGCTGTCATACATCTTTGATAATCTTTCTCCTTGTACAGGAAAGCAGTGGAGACAAAAACAAATTCGAAAGATAACTGACAAGGTTTTTGATCATTTCAAAAACGAAACAGGAAGGGCTAATTTGACATTTGAAGATCTATATATTGCTGTGCTACTTGTGTACAAGTAAGAACTTTTACCCATTTTATGACTAGGTTTGTTTAAATGCTGAAAACTCGTTAATCAATGATTTTTTATTGTTTCTGTCGACTTAATATTCTTGAGAAGTCTACTTATGTTCTTGATGTAGTGATATCAACAAGCGATTGCCCGGACCTCATTTTGATCCACCCTCGAAGGAGCAAGTCAAAACTATGATGCTGGTATTTCTGATTATCTAATTTATTGCTTGCCTGTAATAGTTCCAGTTCCAGGGGTGATAGTACAATGATTTAAGAAATAATGGGCATGTTGTGATCTACTCTGGTTCTGGAATTGTCAAACTGGTGTTGGTGCTTCCACTAAAAAAGGACCAAAAGAAAGGAAAATAATATAAAAGGATTATAGAAAGAATAGTTTTTGGAGCACATTTCCTGCTTATAGACATTTTTGTTGACAACCTTGAATGGCATCGCTAGATTCATGTTGCCTAATTTCAAAAGTTGGAGTGGACATGGAATCAGCCTCAGGAAACGCAATGAGTCCTTTTCAGGGTATTTGAGTATAAAATGAAATTTCAAACAGATGGAGAGATATCACCATGAATATTGAAGGAAACTGACAGTTTATAAAGTGCAAGATGCTGTTGTGTCCAATTGATGTTCAATAAGACAAGTGGTGTTCCTTATGTGCTGTTAATAAGAGAATAGACAAATTATATCTAATGTACAACACAATAGGCTGATTCTAAGCCCATGATATGTCCTGATATCAATCTGTTGCCACAATATAGACATTGTTCTTGCACATGTGTATTATCTTGGCAGTGTTATAGATAGGAACTTCACTATACCAAACTGAACACCCAAATCCTTCGTCTCACCATTTCAGTTAACCTCATTTCTAGTGTTTTTCAGATAGTTTTGCTCGGCCCACATCTCTCCTTGCGTGACACAAGCAGAGTGATTTATAATTTTGAATGAACACAATGCTTCGGAGGTTTTTAGTTCGTGACTCTGAGGTCCTGTGGGATCATTATATGCCATTCCATAATTTCTGAACACATCCTATTGCTCTAAATGTCTGCAATGGAAGCCACCATACCTTGTGTTTGAGTCTTGTTCATTGAGATGCAGACTGTCTTAGATTCAATGTGGATGCTTATACATCTGCTGAAGATACACTCAAGCTGTCTAAATGTTTAAAATGGAAGCAACCATGGTCCGTGTGAAGAGTTTTACCCCCCCCCCCCTCTCATTGAGGTGCATACTGAGCTTGCCGCTGCTGATAGCTCCTATGACTAGGGAAGACATCCTTCTCTAATAGTTTGAGTATCATTGCAGCTTACATTTCTACATAATTCACCGTCATGATTGCAGCAGACTATTGCTACCTTTGTCCTTAAGGGTTTAGAAATTCAGACTAGTGATTGATATGATGGTCATTTTTTATGTAGGATTGTGATTTAAACCTTGATGGAGAACTGGATTGTGAAGAATTTGTGCGGTTTATCCACCAGTTAACAGCAGATACATTCGTCATTGTTAGCCAGGGACTAATCATCACTTTGGCTGTAGCACCGACAGTTGCTCTACTGACAAAGAGGTCAACAGAGGGTATTCCAGTCGTCGGGAAGGTGGTGCAGAAGTTACCCAATTCAGTTTATGCATCCCTTGTGACCCTTGCAATTGTGCTGTTCCAGCAATCAGGCCAGGGTGTTGAGTAGAAGCTTTGTTCCCTTCGGCTCCAGTGTACATAATAAAATAGCTGTATGACATATTGCCTGCTAGCAACTCGAACATGTGGACCAGCTATTCGCCTCAGACATCAGGAAAGACATAAACTTCGATTGTAATAAGGAGATAAAATTCTATGTAAAGTCGTTATGTATGCCATTCGTGTTTGATTGTCTATACCTGAAATTTTCTTTCAGGGGGTTGCAGTCACAGAAAGAAATAGCTTGAAAGCTGCTTTCACATGTTGATTGAGATTTTTCTTAACTGTCTTTGTGGTGGATAGTGTGACAAAGGATTGTCAGTTTTCAAAATGAGCTCAAGACTTTTTTGTATCTAAGTATTGGGTAAAGAAGTACTTTTCCGGATCTTTGATAAAAAAACACTTGCTATCTGTGAAAAGACCAAACTCGGGCTGAAGTACTACAACAAGTGAGCATTTCAATTTCTTTATCAGCAAAAGATCAACCTTGTCAAGTAACTATTTTGAATGGGTGTATGAGATTAAATGAAACTGATTAGATTTTAACTAAAAAACTAAGAACATAAGCACGAGATGGCAAATATTGTTGGCGGTAAGTCAACGTGAGAATTCGGGGCCAGAATGTGATAGGGTCTTCAAGTCCAACACTCCAGTCTCGAGATTCATGAGCCATCTAGAAAAAAAATTTGATCTGAACCTTCGCATCTACTCTCTCTTAGAGGGTGAACCACGCCTTCGCTAGTGCTCTCCCTCCAAAAAAAAAGTTTGACAGCATTTTCTGAAACTAATGGTGCCCTTTTTGGATCTTTATTGCGGCTGTGTTTTCAACCCGACCAGTTTGGGTTCTTCACTCGTCAGTCTGTACATCATATTAACTCCGTTGCAGCCAATTTTACACGCACAGCTCCTAAATTTCCGGAACAGAGTTCATATGCTAATGAAAAATTAAATTCAGTGATGCCACATGTATGGGTTTTGTCCAAGTTCATTCCATTTACACAGATGGTATTATCTACCATGGTCTTAAAACAAGTCAACTTAACAGTATATGTCTGCATGATTGGGAGACCCCTCGCTCAACGGATCAAAGATATGCCGGCATAACAGGCTGATAACTCCCAGAAGCTCTTATTGACGGAGTCAACAGTCTAAAATGAGTGTGTATCTATATAACGTAAGACCCTTCTCTATCCGGGCAATGTGGGGAGGCCTATTGAATCGTTGGCTCATTAGGCTGTTGGCTATGATAATCGCCATACAGACTAACTGCTGCAAATGGGTGAATAAAAAAAACCATCTACAAAAGCTGTGCAATTCATTGGCAGTGTATTTGGACATTTTCTTAGAGGATATCTCTACCTGTCTAAAAATACAAGTTGGGCAGCCTCAAAACCAGACATCTCAAACACTATAACTGTAAAGTCAAACATGTAGAATCATACGAAAACGGAGAAGGTGCTGTGAATATTATGTTGTAAATCATGGACTGCTCCCAACCTTACATGGTTTGTGTGAACACTTAAAACCAGATAACATGAAAGAAAAATATATTGACCTGTACCAGATAATGAACAAAAGCCAAGACAAACGCTACTCATCCATACTAGCCAGTTGAAGACAACGAACGCATAACTGATTTTGCATTAAAAGCACTAATTCATAACTGGGATTTCTTTTTGACAATACAAGAACGCAAACCATGCCCAGGGGTGTCTGGGAAGATGTCTTCCCAGTGATTCTAATTGTGAATGCTACTTATCATCCTGGCATCGAGCTATTTTGCCGCAGAACCTACCCTATAGTATCGTCACTACAATAAAGTTTAACCACCAAGTTCGGGATGGATTGGTGCGGGTCCTTTACGCCTAGGACACCAAAATATCGAACCATGAACCAAGAAAGGCATAACAGAAAAGCAACACAAAGTCAACTATCATGGAGCATTCCTATGTATAAGCCAGTATCCTGCTGAATTTTTCGCCTGGCATTAGAAGCTCCGATCCTATTTGTGGAAAACGAACTACGAAAAGCATATTTGTGAAACACGATGCCTTCGGGTTTTTTTTTAACCTGTTTGCATATGAAAAGTGATTATAAACCAGATTACCGAAAAATCTACTCAAGAATTTACAATCTCCTAATCCACATACAAGCTGATTCAAATGAAATCCTCAAGGAGTATATGTACAACACTGAACGTCAAACACATATCAAAGGTAAGAGGGCTCTTTCGCATGTTCCCCATAACTAGATACCACCAAATACCATGGGCAAACTATGAAGTAGGCCTAGTATATCAAGATGAATTCAACTTTTGAAACTTAGCTTTGGCAGTATCGATTTTTCCTGTCCAATAGTCACCAAGAACAAAAGAGAAGAAAAATATATTACTAGGGTGAATAGCATGAAAAAGAAAGAGGAAACTTAGGCACACGCTAAAGGGGCTTCTTACTCTGTTCAAAGGCTGTTGCTTTCTGCACAGTTGTACAGAAAAATATATTCCCGTTTATCTGATAGACCGCCTGTGGCCAAGTAACAAAATTATTTCTTTGTAATCAAAAGCAACTGCATCAATATTGTAGTACTAAAACACTCTACATATCAATTGTAGCAAAAATTACTATATAATGGACAAAACCGTAGATTTGGGGAAGTGATCCTTTTCGCTATAGGCTCACATCTAAAATGACATTAGCAATATTTAAATAAATAACACTACTAATTAATCATATGGCACCGTTAAATTCCACAGCTTCTTCCCAACAATCGTGCTATGCATGCATACCCACATGCAGGAGAGTGCCACATGTCACCTACTCAAATAACCAGAGCTTTCCAATTTATCAGAAAGCCTAGTAAAACTGAAGGTTGTGTGCGCACGCACGTGTGTGTGTGTGAGAGAGAGATTAGAGAAGACTGACTAATTGACAACGCAGTCTCTCCACTCTGCCTTTTTCTTCTCTCTCTCCTTGCCAAGCAAATTAAAGGGAACTTCGTAATATTTATATATATGGTCTTCAATTTGCATACAACACCACCACCCCCAACTAGTATGGCATGCAACACCACCACCCCCAAATAGTATGACATACAGTAGTCAACAGTTCAATTGTCTTGGCATTGAGAAGCATTCAAATGCAAAATAGTTCATAAACTGCCACAAGGCATTATCGTATTGACACGTACCATGAACAATCAAGCTGAAGGTTTGCAACAAACTAAGAAGCCATGAAAATATAGCTAACATCCACCTGACTTCAAAAACTCATTAACTAAATAGTCAATCCTACAAAGGCAGAATACTCGCCCACTCTACGTCATGATAGTCAATCTCCTTCCACAACATATGTATATATGGACAAGAACCATATTCCTTTTTATTTAGGAAAGTTTTCCCCATTCAATGAAGATATTAACTGCAATTGTTGGTAAAAAAAAGCATGTGTCCAAAGGAAGTGAATTTTAATCATTAAATGAGGATGAAAGGTGGCAATGCTCAACACATAAATTTTGGAATTCTAGTATCATTGATACCCCCTCTCCCTGCCCAATGGGAAGAGTTAATATGCCCAATGTCTGCTCCCGAGCAAGATTTCATTGATTCCATCTTCCTTTTAGTGAGATTATTTCAATTCTAGTCAATCATAATATAAATGAAACAGGCCATTCGACAAGGATATTCTGATGTATATTGTTTCAAATATCACTCCTGAGTTACAATGTATTGCATCTATACAAAGAAATAAATAATATTTCCTCATATGACATCCATTCCATTGTGGGTGTGTGTGTGTGTTGCGAAAGAGGATGATTGGCTGAACATAAGTTCCATAATGGGGTATCTCCCTCCCACACCATAAAGCCCTCTGACCCAGATGAGGGCGGAATTCAGCCCAGGTTCTATGGTACACCTACCAAAAGACTGCCAGTTACACTAACCTGACTTATCAATCCATGCTTAGTGAAATGTGAACAACATTGGTCTTCTCAGAAAATTATAATCTTGCTGCAAGAGGACCTTTAGTTCACTGCTATTTATTTACTTTACTTATCAATTCTCTATTGCATGAAATGTGAACAAACATTAATCTTATCAGGAACTTGTAATCTTACTCCAATTTCGACCTTTAGCATCAATTAAATTCAAGGATCAAAATATTGTCTCGGCGCATTGCGTTTCAAAAATAAAATGGAAACGAATAAAAAATTTCAAAATTTCAAAATATTTCAAATCATTGGTCTAAATATATCAAAACATCTCGAAACACCTTGAAATATTTCAAAACAGTAGTAAAAACATACTGAAACATCTTGAAACAACTCGAATCATACGAAATACCTCAAAACAACTCGAACAATTAAAATTTCGAATCAATCCCTGATTTGTTTTAGTCTCCTTAGAAACAAAAACGTTTCGGTCTTTTAAACGATATTTTGATCCTTGATTCAATTCATATTTACACATTCTACCCTAAATCACAGAGTGGAAAAAAAATGAATATCTGCCCTGACCAGCACACATTGGCTAGAGAGCCTCAATATCTCACCTAATATTAATACAATTTGAAGTAATAAATTCCCTAATGATACAAGTTAGATTCATAATTGGCAAATCAACTAAAAATCCATGCATAAGGATGTAATATCTATGTGGGTATGTGTACTACATGATTACATAAGTAAAATTTAGGCACACAAACATTGACTGACATTATAACTAGAAAAGAAAGGGGCTTTGGAAGTTAATTTACGCAGCCGAGAGGAAGGAAGATTATTGAGCTCTGCTATTGCAACCTCGTGGCTCCTTATCTGGGTTAGTACAACCCAACTCCAATTTCATCAGCAGCATAATCTAATAAAAATATTCACAGAGAGAGAGAGAGAGTTGGAACCTACTTTATGAGATCCCGGCCAGAGTCTAAAGTAGTGGAGGCCTGTGATAAAGACGAAGGTGATGTTGCTGCCATCTCTCGCTCTCCCTCTCCCTCTCCCTCTCTCGGCAGTGGGAAGAGAAGTGCGTTGTGATAATACCACAATCTCTTTTTTTAGGGTATCTCCAACCCTTACTTAAATTTAGACTCAAATTTAATGAGTAAAAAAGTCTAAAAAACTATTTTCAACCCTTGACTCAAACTTATACCAAATCAAGAGAAACTCACTTTTTTACTCAAATCAAAGGAGACTTAAATCTTTAATGGTGAGAGTTCACCATCTTTTAAAGATCCAATGGTCACCCTTCCTCCTTTTTAAATTTGAGTTTGCCCTTATTTAAATTTGGGTTTTTCCTTCTTTAAATTTGAATTTATCCATTGGAGTCTTTTATTTCAAATCAAATTTTTTATACAAATATTAATTTAAATTTGAGGAAAAATTTGAGTCATGATTGGAGACACTATTAGGCAGACTGGTTATTTTTTCGGGCGAATTTTACTTTGTAAAATAAAAAATTTAAATTTTTTATTTTATACTATTAAAGATTAAATTTATTAACATTGCACCTTCAATTTCAATATATCAAAAAGGTTCCGATGTGATCCTTTTGTTAGTCTTTCGTTAATTTTTTTATCAATGTCAATGAATAAATATTTGACTAAAAAAATAACAAAATTTAATAGAAATGTCACATTGAAATATTTTTAATTTTTAAGGGTATAAATTCAAAATTTTGTATTTTAACTAAAATATAGTTAATTTTAGTACCATATCTAATTCAATAACAAAGTCCTCTGTTTTCACATTGAATGAATTACATTCCCCCCCCCCCCCCATGTTTCATTTTCTTCACTGAAGTGTAGATGCAATTGTAGGTTGGTTTACTAGACTTTTCTTCTTGGCTTGACGGGAATCCAATCCAGGGTTGATATCAAAGAGATTGTTTCATTATGATTTATATGTTATGATTCCGAGTTATAAAAATAGATCACTTGTTATTAATTCGAGTAGTTACAAAATTTGTTACCGTGCACAAGTGATTTAATTGAATACATGTAACTTTTTTTCATTCTCGCCGTGCTTAAAAAGAATCGTGCAATAGACCGACTTTTTATTGAAGGACTGTTTATAATGTTTTGTCAAGTTTACCGTTATTTTAAAAATTACTCAATTTACGACTTACTATTTGAATTCACTTCTGAAAATTCATGATCCTTCTTGAAAGAATAAAGAAAAATATAATAAGTAAATCTACATAAATTTGGATGACTAAGCTACATTTGGGGAAATTCAAGTAGGATTCTATGTGGTAAAAAAGTGAAATTCAAACCCAAATTCTTGTCTTGACCAAAAATAAATAAATAAAACCCAAATTTTTATAACTCTTGAAAAAATTATTAGGGCAAATTTTACTTATACACCCTGAAAGATTTAAAAATATATTATTTTACAACCTCAGATTAAATGCCTCATATTACGCCTTCAATGTATTAAAAGTGTTGTAATATAATCTCTTTTTTAGTTTTCGTTATTCATTCTATCAAGATCAATAGAGTAATTTTTGACAAAATAAGTAATTGAAGTTAAGGAACTGTCATATTATAACACTTTTAATACATTAACAATATAATGTACAAAATCTAATCTTTGAAGGTACAAAGTAAAAAAATCTTAAATCCTTCAGGTTGCAAAATAAAATCCTTCCAAATTATTAATCTACCTTTTCTTCTCTTTGTGGGTAGTATTCGCATTTTTTATTTGGATGTAACGTAATCATTAGTAGAATGACAAATGCTCATTGGACCATGCCACAAGTGAGATTTACCATAAAAATGGGTCCAAATCAGGGGATTAAGTGACAAGGTGGGCAAGTGCACCCATTGGTTTGAAATCACTCCAAAACCACCAATTTTAAAGGTTATTTTTTATTTTTGGAAAGTAATTTTTATAGATTTCTTTTTTTAACTAAAGAAGTAAATTATATATTCAAAACATACATGAGCGTTCGGAAAAATATTTTTTTCCCTCTCAATAACAGCATTCATTTAGATATTTTTCGCCAGGAACCGAGGAACGAGCGATTTTTATGAAGATAACAGTGCAAAACAGAGATACATCTTGCAAATACATTCATAAACGCAATCACCTTAGATACACTAAATGTCGAATGACCCTTTGACACCATCCAGGCTCTCTCCTAGTGATAATCTGCCAGTACAAACAATAATAGAAGTTGGTTATTTAAATGTTTAGTGAAAAGAAAAAAAAATAGGGAAGAAAAGAAACCTGCATGGACATACCAAATAGACCAAACATGTATAAGAAGTTGAAGGCAGACTAGAAAAGCTAAAGATGGAGGCAAACTATAAACCAAAAAAAAAAGAAAGAGAAAATAAAGCCACTAGTGTAGAGGTTTCCACTCTCATTTAAAAAAGTATCACAATTTTATTATCAGTTTAAAGACAATTACTCAACTCAACAAAGTCTTTGTTATGGAACTTCATGTCCTTAACAATCAGTCTCAAGAGGAAACCCCAAAATCAAATCCACCCCCCCTTTTTCTCCTTCCTTTACACCTGAATTCCTACACTGACAATGATGGAGAAAAAGTTTCAAAAAACTTGCACATGAGACATCATTTTGGAGTTGTTCACATAACAATTAAGAATCAAACATATATGCAATAGAAAAGGCATTATTCTTAAACTAAGCGTGATCATTAGACATCCATGCTTGAACGTGAAGAGACAAACATGACATAACATCAACGTATTAACTAAACACAATACCATACTAACAGAATACTAAATGAAAGGTGTAACCAGCATACAGGATGACGTGCGATAACCTCCCAAAACACCAGGGCTGTGATCTCATGTTAACATATCTAATCCAAAACCAATTGGGTATAAGTGAGATCCACAATGTTACTCTAGAAGGTTTTCTCCACTAGCAATGAAAACTAGCAATGAAATGCCAGTTTTCCTTTTTATCCTCATCAAAGTGTCAGCATCAGAGTACTTTCATGCCAAATATGCCAAAAAAAAACCAGGGAAAAGGATCTCAAGCAGTACCCCTCCAAACTAAGAACCCTCCTATGAAACCCCAACTCGGTGATATAATGGTAATTCCTCAATTAAGTTCCTGATAACTGAGGTTGCAAGGAGGGGCAGATGATGTACACACCAAACAGTCAATACTTGAACAGAATTGTTATTTGAGATATTGCTACAATTTATGAAAAGTTACATGTAGAACACAAACTGAGGCAAGTTGAGGGAAACTCGTCTAGATTATTTTATCCTAGGTGGTTATACTTGAATAAGACTGGTGAATGCACCAGTTCAGAGCAATGAAAAAGGAACAAAGGAAGGCACATGACCATGGATTGTGGCAATGAGAAAAGAAATAAGAACACCACAAATTCATCCCCATATTAGGACCAAAAGGCTAGAAGGATTACTGCAGCCAACCCAACCCAAAGTAGTTGATTCAGTTGATTAATTTCACTTTCAGTACCAATCAAAGTAAGTTTTGTCAAATTAGCCAGGCAGCTCTCTTCTACATAACTAAAACAACTCAAAGTGAGAGAGAGCAGACAAAAGAGAAGAATAAGTGAAATTATAAGTGAGAAGCCAACACTAGAAAGGCCACCAAGTCACCAACTATACATCCGCAGATATTCAAACACAAGATCCAAATGAAGCTATAATTGTCACCTATTAGAGCCTAGTACAGACGTGACTGACCCATAGTAGCTTTGGGTCAATGTGGACTTGTAAATGTCTGACAAGGAATGATGTGGCATCAAGGAGAATTCAGAGACAATACTTGAATGAGGTATCTTGCAGGAGTTGCCGAAGCAATTTGTGCTGAAAGTTCATTAGAACATGAAATCAATAATAATTCTGGCCCATGCAAGACACCTTCCCAGGATTGGTCTCATGATTTCTAAGCCTAAAGTGTATTGCAACTTAAGAATTGAGTTTATCTAAAACCCAAATGCAGTCAAATCTGTTGCTCACTAGGCTGCCTGTATGCAAAGGCAAAAGTTGCTTGCTTCATACGCAAGAACCCCGAAGATTAAAAATATAGGTATATTGTAATCAGTGAATAATAGTTTGATACAGTAAATGGAAATAGATAAATATGACAAAATAGAATGCGGCTGGATCATAAGTAACGCGGCAATCAACAGTGCTCATTCCTCAATCAAGTAGCCGAATCAAGAGGTTCTATAATGGGTTGCTAGCACTTCGTAATTGTCTCCCAAAAGAAATATTTCTGGCCCATCGCCTCTCCAGAAAAGTACATTTAACAGGTTGCCTCTCCCTCTTGATCAAAAATACTAGTGAGAGGACCTATTGGTGAACTAGGGCAAAGAAGAAAATGTGACGATCTACTGTAGTGGCTTGCAGAACCTTGTTCTAAAGAAAGTCCTAGCTGGCCCCCCACCTGTCACAGCAAGGTCTATTGTCTGGTTTCCAATATGTGCAGCCCCAGACAAAGTAGCGATTGCATACATCCATTATTAGTGGCTCTACCAGTAGGTCAATGGTACTTATAACAGACTGCACTCAAGCTGTTTATAAGCAGTCTGGTTCATTCAGTAGTCCTAGTTACAATAGCAAAGGCTAAGACGGCAGCCGAACTCAACAAAAGTCATGCACAGTTACTAAGAGCCGATTAGCTGACTTCTTGTTGACCTCCATATTCACCATCTTAGTGTGGTGAGGCCATGAGGGTAATAGCTCGTGTTAACTAAAACTAATAGGCAACCATCTCGTGGCAAACACCCAATACTTGCATAGATATTTTCCTTCCCTTTCATCATTAACACTTCAAACTTAAGCCATAGATCTAATTAACTCTTTCCCAGTACAGCCACTAGGTTTCAATACGCAAGACTGAATCATCTAGTTGGTTTTCTAAAATCTTGTCCCTCGATTGCATTGATAGGATCAAACAAAAATCATTCCTGCGATTTTGCTCATATCTCTTGCCACTAACCATGTAATGAGTACAAACTTCAGCAGTCCTTGTTATATGGACAAATTGTAATTGTGATGTACTTGGTGTGGTAAAAGCTTGGCAGCAGTATCGTTATCTTACTAAATTTTAGGTCAACATGCATTTACCAACTAGACTACAGTCAGCATCTCCAAGCACCAGCTTCCCAAGCCCCAAAAAATTATTCATCCAAGAAATGGAAAATGGGAACCTAAATATCATCAAATGCCAATATACAAAATACCCTTTTTTCTACGCTTATAAATGGTATGTCGAATCTCTGTTGGATATCTACAATCAACAGTCTTTTGTTGCTATACTTGGTCATGCCAAACATAAGATTTCTGAAAGTTCAACATTGTTACCCTCTACAGCCACTGTACTTCGAGAGAAACAACATATCCATCCCTGTAAAGAACAATCAAATAAAGCTTATAATCATGATAAGAGAACACTCCCAACATGGTCAATATATCATCTCTCAATTCATTGGCATCAAGTTTAATGACAATAACATAAAGCATTAACTTAGGAACACAATGGCATATCTTCAAATATCATAACTTTACCTGTGCATACAGTACTTGTACTCTTGACTCCTTGTATAATCTTTCTCTCCTTCTTCCAACTAATAACAAAACAAAACCAGTCCACAAATTTAGGATCATTAAAATACATGGTATAAACAGAAGAAAAACATTAGTTCATCAGTCCCTCACCGGATCATTCTCGTAAATGAGCTCATAACAAGCCGGTGAAAGGCATTTTAAAGCGCAGTTCTCCTTTGCTACTGTTGAAGACTTGCATTGCCTACCCCACAATCCACTTTCCAATACAATTGCACGCACAAAACAGCAATAAGATACAATAATCATACATACAAATCAATTTATCAATACAAACAAATCCCCACATATAAACACAAACCTATGACTCAGGATATTTATCAACAAGGAAATTCAGATTAGAATTCAAATATTTTCTTTCCAATCCAATGGTTGTAATTATAACGAAAGATATCGAAGATCAGAGAAATTATAGAAATCCCAAAAAAAAATTCCAGAATTTTCTCAGGAAACAAACAAAATTACGAAAAAAGATCATAACTTTCAATGTCTGCATAGCATTGGATTTTCATTTCTCGAATTTCACTATCCTTTAATATTTCCCAAAAGGAAACAAAACCCTAAACTTTAGAGAGAGATTGAAAAGAAAAACTCGATTGAAATTCATGGAAATTTAAAAGCTTACAGAGATTGGGATACGAGATTTTTTTGCGAGGACTTCATTAGAACACAAAAGAATTGCCCAGAAGATGAACAACATTGATATGTAGAAATTACTCATCACCGAACAACAATAGATGATCAAATAAATTCTTTTTTCCTTTTACTTTTCTCCGCCTGATGAATCTGATTCCGTCTCTTAGTTCGATCAAGCAGCCTCCTCCTTCGTAGCTCTGTTCGAACCGTTTGGTAATTGGATTGATTTGATAATCAATTTAATTCCATACAATTAAATTAAAATATAATATATCTTTATTTTAAGAAAATAATTGGATGGAAAAAATATGTATTCCGCGATATAACATTTATGATTAAATTAGCCGTAAATTTTAATATTATATGTGATGATAATAAAAAATGACATCACAGAATAAATAAAAAAATATCTAAATAACTGGGCCGTAAAAAGGCCAACGGAAACGATTTATGTCCCGACCTCCCGACCTTTGGGCCAAGCCCAAGGATCCAACTCAGTTTACAAGCCTAGTCTGAGTTAAGTTAAAAGTTTATTTCTAAGAGATCCAACAAGTCTAATTCAATGTGATCAATTTGGTCAAACTCAATGAGCTACATTAGTAGGAAAGCATGCAAGAGTCATCTTAGAGTCTTCTCCTCTACTACATTGGAGTAAGGGTCATTTAAGAGTCTCCTTCTCGTCACCTTAGAATAAGGGTCATCCAAGAGCTTCCTCTACCACCTTAGAGTAAAGGTCATCTCAAGAACCTCATCCAAGCCGCACTAGAAGAAGTCAACCCTCATCTTATCTTTTGACCGAGTCCTATGGAGAGTATTATAACTGACTCGCCCGTTGAGAAGAGGTTGCCGCCTCCGCCGGATCAGCTACTTAATTACTATTAAGTCACTGTAATCCGTTATGACCGTCAGACTAGCTATTCAATTACTATGCTGAGCGACAATAAATTGTAAGTCCCACTAACACTTGGGGCATCACAATCATTTGAGTATAATTCTTTCCTCTCCTTCTCAAAGTTTATAATTTTTTGCTCTTTCTACACACCGGAGTTAATAAAATACCGACGACCTTTGCTATTCAAAGTGGACGTAGGTTATATTAATCAAACCACTATAAACTTTGTCTTCGCTCTCCCTCTACTTATTTTATTGCATTTATACTACTTATCTGATAGGTAGTGTGTAAACCAATTTGTGCATCATCACTTATGGCCATACTTCCACTCCTAGATTAAAGGTCAAGGTTGTTCACGTACATCCTCAATTAAAAAATTCTAAGTCCGAAGAACAACTTTAGGTACTGGTGTCTAATTCGCCAACGTCGATCACATCACGAGGAGAATTAGTATTTCTAACTCAAGACAGATAATGGGGCCTCGCTCTCCTATTCATGAGCTAGCTAATGGAATGGGAGGTCGTTCCTTAAGCAACGACCTCACAGCAGGCTCGTTCAGAGATGTGGAGGACCCCAACACATCCAAGTTAGAAGACAGATTACAACGTCATCTCAACATGTTCGAGGGGTGGCCCAACCTAATTTGGAGTCCTAGGCAAAAATGTTATATGAAATCCTATAAATATTTATTCAGTAATAATAATAATATTAAATACTTATTAAAATATGGTTATTTACAAATTATTTGTTTTTTTTTTTGAGATATAACATACTAATTAAATTTTACAAATAAAAATTGTATTAATCAAAGTAAAATACGGAGATCAAATACAATGATACATACTATTTGTTTAAGATAAAAGAGAAGCATAATTGAAAATTAGTTTGACTAGTAAAATAATTTTTTTCTTAAATGTATATAAAAATAGAAATTTATACAAATTGAGCAGTTCTAAAATATATGAGACTTCTACAATATAAAAAAGGCAGGTTTCAAAAAGTTTATTTGACAATTTCAAATAGACTTATTCAATGACTACTAACATCTCTCTTAAATCTATTCAAATTGAATTTTTTTCCTTAAATATATCATTTTTCACTTATAATGCACTGTGCCTGATGGCACGAGTTATCCCTGCTTATTAGATATCATAAAGAAAAAGAGTTATTTTTAAATAAAAAAAATAGCTAGAGCATTACTTCTACTCACTCTATTTATAGTCATCTTGTGCATTGTAAACAAAATTATTAAAAAATAACCTCAAATGTAATTTATACAAATGTAAAATTATTGTTCATACCTATTATACTATAGACAATTGATTTTAATAATAAGACTGCAAAGTGAGAATATATATAATATAAATATCGGATGCGATAATAAAATAAGTTGAACTTTAAGGCTCTAAATTTTTTTGAAAGAGATTCTAAAAATTTTAAAATAATGCTAGTTGCACTTAATTTGAAGACCAAATACATTAGATAAATAGTGAATTTTGTTTAAAGTTAGTACTCACTATTAATTCAATGATTAAAGTATATTGAGTATTTAAATTATATTCTAAAATTTTTATTATAAATCATTATTTATTTTATTCTTGGGGCCCCAAATATTTCTTCCAATTTGGGGGCCCTAGGCAATGGCCTAACTGGCCTAAAGGTTGGGTCGGCACTGACATGTTCTAAAAAGTCATGTCACACTTAGGGAATATAATTTCTAATGGTCTAATATTCCTTTAACAAAATTTTAATAAACTTGAGGATCATGTAATGATGATATATATTAATGCTATTAGAACATAATTGAAAGACATAATTTGGAGATATAATGAGTTGTCACCAATGAAATGATAGTGAAATGCATTTAATGATGGGTTCCATTGTAACATTAAATGAATTCATTATCATTTCATTTGTGACAATTCATTATATCCTCAAATTATATTCTTAAATTTTGTTTCAATAGTATTGCTCGATGATACGAGGACCACCCTATATTTGGATAGGGGTGTCCATGGGCCGAGCCGGGCCGGGGTAGGCCCGTGAAATTTTTTCGGGCTAGGCTAGGTAGTGTAGGCTCAAGGCCTTATCCACATGAGTTATCGGGCGGGTCCCAACCATGAGCCTACTAGGCGGGCTTGCCTAGCGGGCCTATTTGTGGGTTTTTTTATATACATATTTATTTAAAAATAATGAATATTTTTATAACTTAATATTTGTGTAAATTATATTTTTGAATTAAAAGTAAAGTTAAAATGGATAAAAATAAAATAATGAACAATAGAATGAATAAATCTCAATTAGGTTGACACCTACTAACTTATCTGTTATTTGCATTACTCTACCATTTAAAATTTATATGCTTAATACATGGAAAAGAAAATAATAAATTATTTATAATATCTAAATTTTTAAAACTTCAAATTTCAATATTGGGAGACTTATTTCAAAATTTCAAATTTAATGGTCTGAAAGTATAACTTTTTTTCAAAAGAATGGTGGGGGTGGACTGGGCTCGTGGGCAGGCTCTTGGGCCGAGCTTCGGGCCAGGTAATGGGTTTGGGGACAAATCGAAACCCTCTTTTTAAGGATATTAGGCTCGGACTCGAGCGGACCAACTTTCGGACTTCGGGTCGAGTAACGAGACCCGTGGGTAACTTGGCCCATGGATACCCCTATCTATGGATATAAATACAAAGGTCTTCTTCATGTAAAGACATTGAAAAAATTTCAACTCTATCTTCTTCTACAAGTAATATACAATTTTTTTAAAGAGTAACAGACTCTATTAGAGTGAATTAGCTAAGTTTTTCATCTAGTAAACGACTATAATCTGTGTGTTCTTATTATTCTTAGCTCGTACTATATTCACTGATTTTACTGTAGTATTGGGTAGAGCTACCGGGCTCCATCTCCAATCATCTTCTTTCTCCACTAAATCACTTGCACACTACTGCTCATAAGCCTTAAAGCTCTTCAACTTAAGCATTCCCCTCACATTTCGAGTCTATACGTCATCAATATAAAGTCCACTTTCAATTTAATAACTATATTGGATTGGATTGAATATCCTTCCAATCCAAGGAACCAAACTAGTCCTACTTTGGTCAGAGCCTAGACATATAAAAATAGGAGGAAATATTCGGTGTTTATAAGGTATCATGTGACATTATCACCGGTCTAACCCAATTATAAGTTGTTGGAATACCTATTTGTTAAACTCACAAGTGATTTTTACAAAAAAGAATTGACAATTTGACATTGACAGAAATTAATTGGGAATGTACAATCTATTTAATAAAATACATAGAAACTAAAATTTTTATCCTTCTTTTTATTTTTTTTCAAAAAATATCACATCACTCATTTCTATCACATGTTTAATTATTTAATACTTGATTAATTTATAATTTAACATAATTTTTATTTCAGACATTGTTCATACATGATAATGTACACATATTGAGAAAATTTTGACTGATTTTATATTTTATGAAAATTTTGTAGATATTTTTTTTTTAAAATAATGGGTAGAAATTAATTTTAGATGATGTAATCAAAGAAAAGAAAAGAAAAATTATTATTTGATATAATGTGATTAATTTTTTGAATGTTTGAATCTTATATTTTATCGTACCTTTAAACACGAGTTATGACTAATATTTCATAAATGATATATGATACTATCAACTTTTATTTGGTGAGCACACAATATTTTCTCCCAAAAAGGAGCATAGGGAAAATTTCAGTTTAACCCTTCACTTAGGCTCATTTGTACTTCGCCCAATCACTTTAGGAAATAACCATATGGCCCCTTTTGAATTTATTCAGCTTTCTCCCCTATTGAAATTAAAAAAAATTTCACTTGTATTTAATTTTGAGAACTAATATGTAAATTTAATCCAATACTAAGAGCAATGCTAAATTCTCAATTCAACCAAATTTTGTCTCAATGTTTTTTTGGGTCAACTACATAAATCATGTTCGCCATTAAACTTTATCAAGGACAATGTTTTTAATTAAATTATAAATTATCATATCATTTTTTTTTACAATGTCATTTAAAATTAATTTTGCTATTCCTCTATCCTACATTTACCTTAAATAGCTACAATATCACTCTTTCTCATTGGTGACATAGGAAGTAGTCTATAAATATGTCCAAAATCCAAACCACCTAAGTCAATTCTTCCTTAATTTATCTTCAATTTTATCTTTCCTAGTTTTGCCACACATTTATTTTAACATTCTTATTTATGTCACACACAACATTTGAACATATTGTTTCTTAGTTGTTCAACACTCAGTATTGTAAAGCATAATAGTTCTTATAGTCGTTCTATATAATTTTCCTTTTAATTTAAGGAGGGATATACATATATCACACAATATGCCAGATGCATTCTTTCATTTACTTTTTGGTATCTCTCGATCTTCAATTTTCACTACTTCCTGATTTTGATTTATTCTTTTACTAAAGTTAAATTTCATATACTTACTTTTAGTCTTACTTATCCTAAATCTTTTTTATTCTAAGATTTCTCGCCAACTTTTTAGTTTATTATTAATTCTTTCTTTATTTTCATCAACTAGTACAATATCATGCGCAAATAATATACACAATAGGAGCTCATCCTGAATGTACCTAGTCAATTCATCCATAGTCAACGTAAAAAGATAAGGACTTAAAGCGGAAACCTGATGTAAATCTCCAGTAATTAGAAATTTCTTAATCTCTCTTGCCGTTGTTCTCACTAAAGTCAGTGCATCTTCATACGTATCCTTTATAACATTAATATACAAAAGTCAATGCTAAATTATACCCCCAAATTGATTTTAAACAGTATTTTCCCTAGATTGGCATTGAACCCTTCTAATGCTAGGACTTACTACTAATTTCAATGTTAATAGTGTATTTGGTCTCCAAATTAAATCTTAATAATATTATCCTTTGAAAACACTATACACTTACTAGTCAATGTCAAAAAAAAAAAATACTATTATCCTTTGATATTTCAATATCAATACAGCAATTCCTCATTTTAATTTTTGTAATACAACTATCACTCCATTATTCTAAATAATATATTTAATGAAAATAATGATGTCGGATCAAAATAACATATATTCCAAACTTACCTTCTACAAAAAAAAAATAATAGTAATAATAATTCATATCCATACATAACAATTCACATCTTTTTTTTTGTTTAAATGAAATCCTAAAAATGGGGAATGCTAAATGCTAACAAATTTTGCCACGTGAGACAACTATCACCATCACAATCTATAGACCGTGTTCAATTAAAGATCGAGCTCTTCCGTGGAGGAGGTGTTGTTTCTCAAAACAGCGCCGTTTTGACAATCAATTTAACAGCAAACTACCTACAGCCGATCAATTAGCTCTCTATCTCTCAAAACAAGATGTGTAACATTTGTTGTCAATCATTCTGAATGAACATCACCATTCTACCTCTGTTTTCCACGCTCTTTTGTTTCTGTTTTGGATCTGTCCATCATAATATTGTTGTTTTGCTGCAACAACCCTACAAGGAAAAGAGAGAGAGAGAGAAACAGAAGTTGTTGAATTTAAGGTTATTTAGCAAACTCAAACCACCATGGAAGGAAGATAAAGAGTAGAAGAGAGAGAAAAAAGGAAATACTCGTGTTTTCCCAACTCAAACCACCATGGGGGAAGGAAGATAAAGAACAAGGAAAGAAGTAGAAGAGAGAGGATAATTAGAGAGAGAGAGAGAGAGAGAGAAAGAGAGATTGTAAGGACAATATCAATGGAGGAGGAAAGAGAAGGAGATATTAGAGTCCCTCTCATCTCCGCTCTATTCTGCCTGTTTGTAATATCCGGTGGAGTCTTCCTTGTTGTCTACGTCTACGTTCCCAACCTTTCTGAGCCATGGTTTCCCATGGCTGCATTCTTATTAATAGGCTCGCCATGGATTTTCTGGTTTCTAACCTACATCTACACCTGTATCAAAGCTTGTTTCCGCCGCACCCCCGTCGACGACCGCCAGATTTCCCGGCGTGGCAGCCTTGCAACACCACCACCACCAAAGACCGCCAACACGGCGGTACTGCCAAGCAATGATGAGCCGCCTGAGAATTCTCCTAAAGACGGACGGCACGTGCACTTTGGGGAGGCGGCAGTGGTGGTGAAAGGTGAGGATAGTGGAGGCCAGAATGGAGAACATGGCGGAGGAGAAGAGTCGTCGGTGAATTATCTCCTCCAAGGAATGTGAAATTTCCATTAAAAACTTCTTATGAATTTCAGCTTGCAAAATGCAAACGAAAAATGGGTATTTATTTTCTTCACATTTTCTTTGTATCATTATAAAATTTACAATTTTTTGAATCGAATTACAACAAAATAGAGTTATTTGGTATCAATCTTTAACATCTAGGATTGATCTTCAAATATTTTTGTCATAATTTAAAATCATTTATCTGTAACTTGATCTGAAAAATTATAAATTTTGGTACGATATTTCTTGTTGTACCGTGATGATCTTACCCATAAATTACATGTTAATGCTGATTACGCCATGGATACGGGATATGCATTTTTGTGAGAGGGATGAAAGCTGATGTCCAAATCTAAATCTTCTTCATTATACTTTTACTCAATCTTCTCTATTATACTTTTACTCGATTTTATTCAATGATAGATCATTACCTATATATGAATGAATGACCTATATATAAATAATGGGTTTTACGTGAATACATGATCGGTAATTTACGACTGAATAAAATTATGTAAAAAAAAATAATAGAGGATCTCAATCCATGATGTCCTGTCAACTGATGGAAAAATTTTCAACAAATTTGGAGGATGATTTGCAAACCAAAACCTTTTTATTTTTCATATTTTGAAAATATTTTCATGATAAAAAAACCGTCTTCATTAGATGTCTTTTGGACTAATGACTGTTACAAAAATTTCAGATTTATAGTTATACTTTGTATGAAAATCTATGAACACTGCATTAAAGTTGATTTTAGAGTCTTTGAGACCTATAGTTTCTCTTCTTCATTTTTCCATGACTTCTCAAAACAAAACAAAAAAAAATGCATATTTGGATCACTTTGTTGAATATTAGCATGCCCATAGAATCAATCTTCATCATGTATTGTGATTGCAAACAAGGTTTTCACTTCATTTTTTCTCTGGGTAATTCTATTGTACCGAAAAAAAATAATTATCCCGTTGATAATTACTATTTTTAGTGAGTAAATTACAGTTTTTAAAGATAATGTTATAACTCCTTGATTAAATTCATGATCAATCATGAACTTCTTCTGAAAATTGTAACTTAACTTTTAAATGTTGAAACTTTCTGGTCGATTATAATATTTGAGATTAATCATGTCATTTTTTGTGTTGTGTTTTTGGATGCTTAAACTATTTGGATTTTAAATCTTGCATGACAGAACTTTGTATGTTTATAGATTAGGCATTTATAGGGCAGTGTCGCGAATTTGCCTAAGAAGGGACAAAATATGACGGAAAATAATTCAATAGTTGAAAGAAAGAAAATTTTAAGTTTAAACACCAAAAAAATGTATTAAAATTCAGGGCTCAGTTAATATATGATACAACAAAACTAGGTTTCTTTTGGTCTAAACAAAATTTAAATAAAAAAAATAGACTAAATATATAATTACTAGTTACTTCCTGTGGCTAAAGGCACAGAGTAATAAAAAATGGTAAATAATAAATATATTTATATTTATATCCAAAATTAAATCACAAAAAAAGAAGATATAAAGAAATTTAAGCATCGATTTGTAGTGAGTGTGAGAGGTGGTGGGCGACAGTGGTGATGGTAGGAGACGGTAATGATTGTGGTGAGTGGCAATGACAGTGGTAACAGTAATGATGGCTGTGGTGGCAACGGCGACGACAATAGTGGGGGTGGTGGTGGCAATAGTGGGGGTGGCGGTGGTGGAGGAGGTGGGGATGGTGGCGGTGGTGGTGACGACAGCGGTGGTGGTTGTGGTGGTGGCAATGGTGATAGGGGTAAGGGCGGTGGTGGTGACGATGATGGCTGTGGTGGTGATGGTGGTGGCAGTGGCGGTAGAGGTAGTGGTAGGGCTATTTTAAAAACACTATTTTTTTTTAAGTATTTATGAAAAATAATTTCTAAAAGTAATTTTAAAAAATCACTCCAAACACGCCCTTAGAGCCCTATTTTTCCTATTAAATTTAGGGTGTTAATATTAGCCGTTAGATTAACTTTAAAATAAAATTTAAAACGATCGGAACTGCAAAAAATAAAAGTCATTTTATTTATCTTTTAAAATTTGAATTATAAACTACTTTATTATATAAATATATTAGTTATTGTCTGTACCTAAAAGTACAGAGTGATAAAAAATGATAAATAACAAACATATTTATATTCATATTCAAAATTAAATTACAAACACAGAGGAGAAATAAATGAATTCAAACATCAGTTACAGTGAGGGTGAGAGGTGGTGGGCGACAATGGTGGTCAAGGGCCGAGCCAAAATTTTTATTTATCTCAAGCTAAACTAAGTATTCATATGACTAACAAAATACAAATGTAAACTCATAAACATATATATAATAATACAAATGTAAACTCATAAACACTTAGCGATGTATTCCATCAAATTTTTTGATCCGATTTTTTGATGAGTCATTCCTCTAGCTTGGTTTACTTGTTTGAACTTAGATATGAGAGACCGTACCACTTTTTTTGGTTGGTGAAGCTCAAGACTGGGATATGGGTGCTATCACTAGTTCTGGAGTTCATCACATAGCATCTAGTATGGTCAAATATTTTCTGTATTTTCTGTAATTGTCCTCTATCAAATACTGTATTTTCTATCAATACTAATAAGTAAACACTTTTATAGATGAGGACAACACCAGAAACAAGGCAGAAGGAACGAAAATTGAAACCAGAAATGCAAAATGTAATAAGAAAAGTTTTATTTCATGCGAAGAACTGAACTTTAATACCCTCTATTTGAAGATTGAAAAACAACCGGAAGACATCAAGTTAAAACGTATTGTTAATACTTGATACAATAGGAACAAGCCTAGATGAGTGGAGAAAATTTAATTGTTCACCTTTACAAGTCTGTCTAAAAGATGTGCAGCACTCTGTACATTGGGATCTGAATCTGCCCAGAGTTTACTGAGAGCATCGAAGATTTGATTAAAGAAAACGATAAAATCTCCTCGCACAACCTGCAAATAAGCAAGAGATCAACTTCTTATGCATATAAATTCAGGTTTCGAACAGTATGAACTTGCTAGAGCATTAAGAAATCCTCACCTCAGCCTACTCCATTACCATACGGGCATTTGATTCGACTGATAACAGCGAACAGCCTACTCCATGAGCTTGCTATTATGCTCTATTATGAACCTCAGCCTACTCAACCTCATAACAGTATGAACTTGGGCATTTGATTCGAACAGTTGCCGGAAAAATAGATGTGTGTGTGATTTAGAGGCATTTGATCGAACAGCTTGTGGGCATTTTACCGATTTTTGGGGAAATGATTGGCCGCCTGATCAAACAGCTTGTGGCATGATTTTGGGGCATTTGATCAAACAGTTTATGGCATGATTTTGGGGGAAGTGACTGGCCGCTTGAGAGAGAAGATACTTCCGACATGTATTCGACATGATTTTGGGGGAAGTGACCGAGAGAAGAGACTGAGAGAGACCGTTTGAGAGAGAGAAGAGACTATTTTGGGGAATTTGCAGGTAACCGTTGCTTTGAGTTGAGTTAGTGGTAATTTTTTTTTTTTTACTTTGGACTTCAGCCCACCTTAGCTCACTAATAGATCCAGTTTTGGAGATGGTGGTAAGAGACGATGATGGTTGTGATGGGTGACAATGACCGTGGTGGGGGTGGTGGTGGTGGTGGTAGCGATGAAGGTGATAGTGGCAGTAGCAATGGCGGAGGTGGTGGCATTGGCGGCGGCGGTGGCGGTGGTGGTAGAGGTAGTGGTGGTGGTAGAGGTAGTAGTGCGGCGGTTTCGTACACTATTTTTTTCTAAAAGTACTTATAAGAAATAATTCTTAGAAATATTTTTAAAAAGTCACTCCAAACACACCCTTAGTGGCTCTTTTTTCTATTAAATTTAAGGTGTTAATATTAACCGTTAGATTAACTTTAAAATAAAATTTAAAGCGATCTAAATCGCGAAAAATAAAAGTCATTTTGTTAAATGTTGATATGGAGATAAATCACCATGATGACAAATCTAGATAAAGGGAACATTTAACAAATCTTCATTTAGCAAGGATTCATTAATTTCAATGTAACCTTTAAGAGGAGTATATCCCTGAGAATCTATAAAATTGTCATCAGAATTAATAGGAGTGGAAGATTTCTTATTGTCTTCCTCAATTTTATCTTTTCCTTTGCCTTTTATGACAACTGTAGGAGTGTTGACGAGATTCATCTTCTCTATTTTACTCATGCCAAAAGTAGACATGATCTGAAAGCCAAATTTTTCAATAATTGCTGCTTTAAGCTACTCAGAATTTAAATGAGGTTTTTCTTTCTTAATTAGTTCTTTAAGAACTTCAACAGTGTTTAAATTAGTTCCAGTTTTTATACTGGTAAAGGGAACCACTGATGTAGAAGATGAAGCTTTATCTTCTTCTTTATCTATGTCTTTAAAACATTCCGCTATGATTTTACTTTTAAATTCAAGCGGGTAATTTTCCACAAAGTGGACTAAATATTCCCTGATTTGTCTGGGATTATTAATATTATAAGGATATATCCTTTCATTGAAATTATGAAGCTCCTTATATGGAAACAAAGTCAAAGATTTTGGAATAATTGAAAAAGATTTATCTCCTGACATTTGTTCGTTATTGTCAATTTTATTTGACAAGAAGCAACAACTTTAAGTTATTTTGACGGGTTATCATCCATATCACCTTTATGCGATAATGGCTTTATAGAAAGTGGAGGATAATAAGTATTTTTATATGCATTAAAATAATGATCATCCTAATATGAATTAAAATAATATGCACTTCTATATGCATAAAAAACATCTTTATAGTCATCAGCATAATTTGCATTTTTATATGCAAAAACTTAGGTTCTAACAGTTATACCACCAAGTTTATTTATCATTTCTTAGCAAAATTCTTCTGGGACGATAGTCTCTAGTAATTGTTTATAATGTCAGTCATTAATTTCAAAAATAAGATGGAACTTTAAACCTGCTTTTAAAGACTCATTTTGACGTCTTGCAATTCTTAATAAAAAAATAGGTGTATGATCAATTAATTGATCTGCCATAGCATTTCAATAGAGACACCAAAGTGTAACTTTGTAGTTATTAGTATTCCATGTGGAGGAAAAGCTATAAACATCTTCTCTTGCATAATCACAAAAACAGTCAAGAAGTTTAAGGAATTTGGCAATAAGATTCAAAGAAAATGAATCTGGGTTATGATTCATTTCTATAATTTTTTGGACTTGTCCTGCAAAATAAACATCACCTTTTAATATGTTAGAAGAGGATGAAAAATGTAATTGATTTTCTTTATAAATCAAATTTTCTTTTATTTGATTTATCAATTTTATTTGAAGTGGAGTTATAAACTCAATTAATATTTGTTGACTATTTATGGTATTCAAAATTCCTTTAGAGTCAATCCTTTCTATAGGTTCGATTAAAGATAAAAATGGTGTTCATAAGATTACCAATTGATTTAAATTATTAATGAGCATAAAAGTGGTAGGAATACAAATTCCCTGATTACACACCAAAATATTAGAAAGTTTAAAATTAATATTTACTTTTGACCCATCAGCATCGCTTACTAATTGAGTAGTTTTTTCAAAATATTTAGTCGGAATTAAGCCTGCCTTTATGCAGTTCATATCTGCACCACTGTCAATTAAAGTAATAGTTTCGACAATAAATTCAGAATTTATAACTAAGATAATTTTAACATACTATTTTTGATAAGTTATTTTTTCTAAAACATTTATATTTTCATTTGGTGATGTTTTATCATCAAAGTTAGATAGTGATGGTGATGTTATATCATTTTGTATGTCACTTTCTCTAGATTGAATTTTTTCTAAAGCTAATAATCTAGATTTTAAGACTTTTATGTCTTCTTTGACTTCATTAATTTCTATCTTTATATTTTGAATCGTAATAAGTAAAACTTCATTTATATGGAGTAGGCTATTACTCATGTCCTTTTCATTTATATTAAAGACTTCCTTTAATGAATATAGTTGAGACAGATTAGGTCATTTTTCTTCTGGATTTATCTCTGAATATTGTTCAATGACTTTTCTTTTAGACTATAGATCCTGAATTTTATCTATAAGATCAAGAATAAAATTTTATGACTTAGTCAAAGTATTTATACTTAATCCATTCATAACTAGAATAGCCTTATAATAATTATTTTCAACTTTACACTATAAAGAACAAGTTTTATCTTGTCTTAAAGATTCTGTTTTTGAAGAAGAATTATTAGTTTCATTAATGTTATAGTCTTCAGAAAAATTATCAAAATTATCTTATAACTCACTTTCGGAGTTTAAAACAATTTTAAAGATTTTTTCTTTAAGGTCTTCATCATTAATTAATTTATTTATCTGTTGTTTAGTTAAACATTTAGAGGCAATGTGACCCTCTTTTCCACACTTAAAACATTTAATAAGAGACTTCTTGTCTTTTTCTTTGACCCTTTTAGTAGCTTTGTTAGTTGTTTCGTAATCCTTAGCATAATTCTTTTTATAGAACTTTTGACCCTTTTTATAAGGTGTAGAATAAGTCTTTCTTTTACTATAGGCTTTATCTTTTGCTATATCCAGATTATAAGCTTTATCTTTTTTGAATATAAATTGATAAATCATATATATATATTCATTTCATGAATTGATAAAAATAAAGCAGGGTAAGTGGCTGATTTCTTCAATTTAACAAAGTGAAAGAAAATTTGAAAAAATAAAGTGGGTGAGAAGAAAAAGAAAATGAGAAATGTATGTTACCCAAATTAAAACCTAAACCTTGTATTTTAAATGCATGTTCACCATACATTAAATGAAAAAATTGATTTTTTCAGACCCATAAAATAAAAGGTGTGCACGTGTATTTAGGATATAAAATTTGGGTTTTGATTTGGACAACATAGTAGTGTTCTGACGTAGACGATCTGTCTTTGATTGGATCATAAAGAGAATTAATCGATGTGTGCATAAATTAATTCAAACACTCTCACCGTTAAAAAAAAAAAGGAAAGATATCGAAGAAAATAACAAAAAGTTGCTACCCAACTTGCTAAAAACAGAACAAAAGTTGTGCCTTGGACCAAGTTTTGAAGTTAAAATTATAACCCCAAACGTTGCTCAACTTCTTGGTGTCTTCAAATTCAAATCCATCTCATATTTGTCAGCTCAACATTTTTATGATTATTAATATTGCTGATGATGTAGTGTAATCGTTACACTTAGGTAGAGTTTGATAACTCAATCTTTTTTGTTTTTAATTTTTTTTTAAATTTAAAATAATAATACGTTTGATTTATGTTTTTATTTTTATTTGTTAGTGGGTTGTTTTGAAACGAGGGTGAATATTGAAAACAAGAAAAATGAGGCTTTTGAAAACATAGAAAAATGAAAATATGTGGGCCTCGGGGAGGTCTTTAATCAAATCCAGCCTTCGACTTTCATTAAAAGCAAAAAATAGAACATTTTTATAGCAACTATATAAATTAAAAACAAAGCTCTCTCTCTCTCTCTCGTCTTTGGGTCTACGACTGTGGTGAAGCTCACAGCTCCGTGGGATCCCAATCGGCAAAGCTCCGGCTTCGCTTTTCTCAGGCAAAGCTTTCCACTTTCTTCAACGCTTACCCTTGCATCTTTTCAATTGGCCATGCTCACCCTTTCATTTTTTTCAAAATTTAAGTGTTATTTTTGCAGATTTAGGAATTTTTCTTCATTTCCATTTTATTTTGTGGTTGATTTCAACATCTGTGTTTGTGTATGCATCTCTGTTTGTGTGCATCAGTGGTGGTGGGTTTCGGGGCTACTGCAGTTGGGTTTTTAGGGCTGCTGCAGTAGGGTTTTTGGGGTTATTGAAGTTGGGTTTTCGGTGGATTGGATGGTGGGATTTTGATGGTGTTGGTGGTGGGTTGGATAGTGAGTTTTCAGTAGTTGGGTGGTGACTAAACATGGGTGGTGGTGGTGGGTTTTTGGTTGTATTGATGGTGGCCAAACAGATGAGTTAAGTGATGGGTTTTGGAATGGTCGAGACGATGATTTGGGTGAAGATGTATTTGGGATTGAAAAATTAATTAAAAAAATCCCAATGAATTATGACAATACTATTATAATACCAGACAAAATTTTTATTTTTGTTTTCATAATTTTTTAAATATAAATGACTAACAAACATATTTTATATTTTTAATTTTTATCACATAAAAAACAAAAAAAAAATTAAAACAAAAAGGTTATCAAATGCATCATTAATATTTATTCAATGCACTTTAAGAGGTAGATTAAATGGTAATAGAGACGAATCGTAAATTCAGATGTCTTGAGTTTAAATTTTATTGATCTCTTGGGTCAGATCACGATAGATTTATCTCTCGTGAATATCGTAGTTCCAACATAAATTACATGTTTTTAACTGAATTTGGGAAGAGATTAATACAAGTGCACATAAGTTGATCTGAACAACTTTTTATTGTAAAATAAAAAAAAAATTATTCAATGAGTAATGAATTTATTCGATGAGTAATGTTATTGAGATTTAAAAATTTAATGACTTAATGATGTAATTTTATTATAACAATTAAATTAATATTAAATTTTAATATTTAATAAAATTTATTGTCAATTCAAAAATTATATATAATGTATTAAATTAATAAATTAGATTTTAACAGCATTACTTATATTTTTATTTTTAATTTTTTGTTTCAAAGGTGAAGAATATTTGAATTAATTTATACTTCAATTAAGTCAGTGCTCAAGGAATAAATAAAATCAAAGGTTGAGAACAGTACAAAAAGCACAACCACTCCAATGACCATGGCCAACAGCACGACTTCTTTATATAGAATCATAGATAGATAGCAATGAGGAGCGCCACTTCCAAAATTACAACCCCCACCACCACCACCACCACCACCACCACCACCACCGCCATGAACACATCCCCAAAACGATGCAAATACCAATACTGTGCCACCGCCGCCGCCGATGACAGCCATAAGCTCACGGACTCCAACAACGAATCTACACTACTACCAGGCCTACCGAACCACCTTGCTCAGCTTTGCCTCTGCTCTCTCCACCCTTCCCTCCTCCACCGTGTTTGCCGTTCATGGCGTCGCTTCATCTACTCTCCTTCCTTCCCTCCTTTCTTCTCTCTCTACACTCTTCTCTCATCAAAATCGCCTCTCCCAGAACCAAAAAACCAAGATCAAGATCAAAACCAATTAAACCCATTTCAATTCTTCTCTTTAGATCCCATTTCATCAACATGGCGGCGCCTCCCATTTCCACCTTCTGACCCACTTCTCCACCTCCTCCACCGCCACCCTTCCTTCATTTCCCGAACCATCCCTATTCAATCCCTGACAGTCTCAGGCCGTTTGGTCCTCATCGCTGCCACCGGCCACCAGTTCCTCCCCGCCCTGTCCCACCCACTAGCCTTCGACCCAATATCAAGCCAATGGTTCTTCGGCCCACCACTGCCCACCCCACGGCGGTGGTGCGCCGTCGGCTCAGCCGGTGGCTCAGTCTACGTTGCAAGTGGTATCGGCTCACATTACGACAGTGACGTCGCGAGGTCTGTCGAGAAATGGGACATGAAGAAGAAGAAGATTGAGTGGAACTGGGAAAAAATGGCTAGTCTGAAAGATGGAAGGTTTAGCAGAGAAGCTGTGGAAGCTGTTGAGTATAGAGGGAAGCTTTGTATGGTGAATGTGAAGGGTCATGCAGTAAAACAAGGGGCTGTGTACGACATGGAAAAAAACCGGTGGGAGAACATGCCGGAGGGGATGATCGGAGGGTGGAATGGGCCGGCGGCGATGGGTGGTGAAGATAGGTTGTATGTGGTGGATGAGGCAAACGGTGTTCTGAGCAAGTATGATTCGGAGAATGACTCGTGGGAAGAGGTGGTTGACTCGCCGGAGATTCTGAGAGGTGCCCAGCATATAACCGCCGGTGGGGGGAGAGTTTGTGTGGTTTGTGGGGGTGGTGAGCGGATTGCGGTGGTGGACGTGGTGGCGACGCCACCGAGGATTTGGGTGGTAAATCCGCCGGAAGGAAGGGAAGTTGTCGCCGTTCATATATTGCCGAGGATGAACTTGCCAGAATGGTGATGACCATTTTTTTTTTTTTTTTCATTTGACGTGGTGCTCGTGATTAAGTCAATTATACTTTGTAAACGTGATGACGAAAAATTTTAATTTTGTCATGAATTTTTTAATCGATCTGTCATTTAAATTCCATTGAAAATCTCAAATTTAGAATCCCAAAAATTACTCATTATAATTAGCAACCCTGCACTTTGAGCAAGAGAGAGTGGGTGGTCATCATTCACAGCGACCTTTTGTTCATAGCATGCGCGGACAACAAAGTTCACAAAGGCGGGATGCATGTGTCACTCATGATACTTTTTTGTTTTTTCTTATTGTTTCGGACATTTTCACTAAATCCCCTGTTGTTTACACAATTACACTGACCTCCCCTTAGATGTGACAGATTATAACAGCAAACACCCCGCTCTTCAAGCAACAATACGAAGGTCTGTCATGATGTAAACAAACCTTTCGACTTAAACTTCCTATTTTATCATCAATTTTTTAAAAATATCTATTAAGAATAAATACGTATGTTATAAACATTTCAACAACAGTAAATATTCTTATTTAAAAAAACATGAAACATTTTTCAGTGATTGTGTAAACAATGGGGAGTGCAGTGAAAATGTCAGAAACGTCGAGCATGTAAATGTAATTTACCCTTTAATTTTCCACAAGTGGACAAATGAGTTCTTTCCATAGTCCTACTCTATCTGATCTAGCTTTTAAGCAACATGTCAGCCATCAGTCACAGCAAACTTTTTTATTGATTGCAGGCGGACAAAGAAAGACACAAGGCATGTGTTCTGTGTTCACTAAAAATAGAAAGAGAGAATTATATTCGTACCCCTTAAAATTTATTATTTAATTATTTAAATTTTAACATTTAAAATATTATATACAAATTCTTTAAGATTTATGTGTACATAACACTTAAATCTCTGTCATCAATGTTCGTTAACATATCTTTTAATAAATTATATTTAGACCCCTAAATTTATATACGTGTAATATTTACACCCCTCAAATTTAAAATATTATATTAATAATAAAAATACTCAACTCAAAGATCGAATATCAAATATTTTAAATTTTACAATCAATATTCATATTATATTATTTCATTTATTGAAATAAAATTAAAAATAAAAATCTAATTTTTTGTTAAAAAAAATCGTAATTAATATACAATTATACTATCTATTAGAATAAAATTAAAAAAAAAAACAAACAAGGGATTAAATTATAATGAACGTAATATCTTTTATTTTAAATTGGAGTAATTTAATCGTTTAATAGATTTCGTTAATTCTATAACTAATAAAAAGTTTAAGTTTAATATTTTAAATTTGAAAAAGTCTAAGTGTTATACACCTATAAATTTTATAAAATTTAAATATAATTTATTAACAATTATACTATTTGACATTGACGACAAAAATCTGAATGTTCCATGTTTACAAAACTTAAGAAATTCGTATTAAATATTTCAAATATTATGAAATTTAAATAAATAAATAATCAATCTAAGTGAATCTAGGCGTACTTCTCTCTAATAAAAAATCTTCCCTCCATCCCTCAAGGATCATTGAGGTTGGCCCACCCAACATAATTCACGTTGCCACAGTAATTGAACTTGGAAATGTTCTTCCCCCCTTATATGTACCACATAAATACATAAAAGACAAATGAGTTCTTTCCGGATATATATTTTTTGAATTTATAGTTATAATAGGGATGTCAAAATAACACGATACGAAATTAAAAAATATAAATATTTTTTAAGTCATATATTTTATAAACGAGTAGATCCGATTCGATAACATTAATAAATGAATTGGATATAGATAAAGTTAATAAAAAATATATTATACAATACGTTTATCGGTTATATATAATTTATATACAACACGAACTTGATATGACACGATTCGTTAGACACAAATTTAAAATAAATAGAATATGGATGAAGTACTTTTAACACGGTCTCACCCGACAAAACTAACAGACCTAAGTTGCAGGAACGTATAATTATTCATTGACCATGCACAGCAGAATAAGTTAACCACAGTAAACTAGCAAAACATGACCTATGACCTCAGTAATTGAATGAAAAGGGCACAGACACTGTTACAGGAAAATTTAACAACAATGACGGTGTCTATTAGGCCAACTACTAACCATCAACAAATTTTAGTAGAAATTTTTCCTGTCAGTTATAGGTCCCCATTGTTGTTCCTTAGGAGTCAGGATCCACTTTTCTTCTTAATGCAAACTCAAGCCCCACAAAATAATGATCTGACATGTCTTCAATTGCAGGTTTCTGTCTCTTCCATTCATAAAAACATTAAGAAATAGACAATTATTAAATATACCATAAAGAACGATAAACCCAAAAAAAAAAAAAAAGAAGTCAAATTCAACGTATTAAATTTTCGTGTAATTTGATAAGGGTCAAGAAATTGTTTTATTTCTCGCTCTGTAATACTCATATCATAATGTAATTAACTTAGCACAGTACCATCACCCCCATGAAACCTATGAGAGCAAATCTAATAAAAAATGGATGACATTTCTCTTTCCCAATTGTAAGAAGTAGACGAAGTCACAAGGGAAGAATCAAGAAGGTGCCAAGAAGAACACTTTGAATTGGATGTTTGACAAAACAAGAAGTGAAGAAGCCAAGGGAAAAAGGCTCATTTCTTGTGACTCACTTAAAGCAAACCTTTCTCCAACCACTCCAAACTTTTACCTAATTTATTCTCTTTCCTCAAACCACTCCCACCTTTTCATCTTTATTATCCAATCCATCTCTTCAAAGTTTCCACCAACTAAGTACTGTGACACCTTCTCTGCTATGAATCATATGATTCACACACCAAAGGCAATGTAACTTTTCAGGTCTTGAACATATTTCTTGTATTGTGAAAGCTTAATTTTCATGAGGTCAAGGATTTAAGTCCCTTGAGCAACAAAAAAAACATCATTAGTTAATAAGATAGACCTTAGTTGCTTGGATGAACTGTATCCAAATCTCTAGTGTGGGTTCAAATCCCTACCGACGCGCATGTCCTGATTTAACCGGTGTATGAGTTAAGGGACCTGTTCATACACACATGGTTTGCCCTCAGTTCTACTCGGACTTACGCGTCTGAGAGATTAAGTTACCACTATCTCCCCTCATAAATTTGACAATAACATGGTCTAATAGTATTGGGGATTAGAACGGTTAGACTTCTTCATTAGAATTCTATCACTTGTCACATCATTATGTCAATAAATTAAATCAATTTTTTAGATCCCAATAAAATTACTCGGAATAAAATCAAACATTTGAATTCGAGAATTCTTGGCACATAAAATGATGTTTAACATGTTCAAATGGTTTGCGGGAGAATGCGTGCATCCGAGACTTGAGTTGCAACCATAGACCTAAAAAACACATGGTAAGTAGGCTTTCATTGTAACCATACCCCTTCAGTTCTTGTAATATGAGCTATTTTACTAACAAACTTAAACAAATTGATACAGGGCACCTCATTTTTATTGTCAGGCTGCTCTTATTTTAGCAAGTAGAGATGCAAGTCTAGTTTGTCGATGGAAGAGTGCACCAAGACACATGCACAACCCACAGAGATCATGATAACTTCCAAAAAGATCAAAAGAAAGAGTCTAGACCTTTTTATGGACCAGCAAAGCAGAGAATAACACTGTCTTCAGTCGCAGGCACAGTAAGAGCTTGTTCCACACCATGTGGAGAACCAACAGTGGGCTGTAGAATAACAAATCTAAAGATGAAAATAAATGAAGTTAAAGTTTTCAAATGTTGGTTCCATAAGGTTACAAAATATTAAAAAAATAAAGACAGTCTAGCGTGCGAAACTCCTTTCGTTATAGGGTCTTAGGAGAGTTAGACATATGCAACTTTATCTCTGCACACATGTGAGTACATCAAATTCTTGATATCGCCAATTACTCTCTTCTTCTATTCTAACACGTATCCCATTTTAGTGTACAACCCCCCCCCCCCCCCCCCCCGTTAAAAAATAAAAAATAAAAAACCAAAACCAATCTCTCATTTTTTAAGAGCATTCCCCAAAAGCGAGCCACGAAGTAACACTTGGACAGGTGAGCACTTTCCATTCCTCTACATGGGATCTCTAACATGAAAGTAAGATGCAGGGAATTGTAACTTTTAAATAGCATTGCTTTCTAGCACTTATGGAAAGTACTTATCTATCAATTGATAGTCTACACAGCTATTAAAGTCTCAGAATTTTAAATGCAAAGTGAAGCCCCCACAAAGAATGATGGGTTGGCTCCCTATCACAAAATAAAACAAGACAATTTAGTTAAGCATCACCTGAGAAAAATTCTACAATAAAAATCAGAGGTCAAATGAGAAGAATCATGAGATAGCAAAAAGGTCTTAATAAGCCAAGTAAAAAGGGCTACTTTCTCCTCAACTGCTCAATGCAAACCTCTCTCCAACCACTCCCAACTTCACTAATTTATTCCCTAATTCCCCAACCACTCCACTTTTTCATGTATATTCCCTCTTTCTGAAGTAAACACCAAGGCACTAACAGTATCTAGCATGTTGAATGGAGGAAGCAATAGAAACACCGAACCTTGAAATTGATTTTAGCTTTTGCTTTGATTCATAATCCATTAGTTTTGCCAACGTGTGGAAGGTTGGTCAGATAGACTATTAGTATTTTATAATTAAATCATACTCAAGACTCCAAAAATGTCCTTCAACCAAGTCTTAACGAGCCAAGACCATCCCTAATTAAATTAAGTATTATGTATTTACAAAGTATCAGAAGCCCTTTCATCCACGTAAGTCCCAAAAAAAAAAAACTCGACTGCAAAGGTGAGTCAAGTTGGTGTGCATAATAGAAATAGACCATTGAAGTTCATGAACCGAAAGCTAGCAACAGGTCAAGATGGCCAAAAGGGAGAAGTTATTTGCTCTTTGTGAGAAGATAGTATAATAAAGGATCAGAGTAGCCAAGTAATACAACTCTACCTTAAACTATATGACTGGATTTGAGTCCAAACTTCAATATCCAGCTTCACTCTTATTTGATGTGTAAGAACACTAATATCTAGCAAACTTTCATGCTCCACAAATATATAGCCAAAATATATATGAATAAGCTAAATATAAAGCAGCACTGCCATCACCTGTAACAAGAATTCCCTTCGTTCCATCTGGAATACAGACATAATGCATTTCTTGACTTGTCAATTGATCGTCGATGCTAATAAAACGAAGAAAAAAAAAACAAGGCAAAAACAAAGAACTGGGCAAAGCATATTAGAAAAAATCACAAATGACAATAAATGAAGTGAAGTTTTGAGTGTCCTTAATGCTTGATTCGGCAATTAAAACAATGGGAAATTTGTAGAAAGTACAGGCTTTCTAGGAAGAAAAGAGCAACTGTCAAACACATAACATGAGGACATATTCACAAAATCAGAAATAACAAAGACTTGAGGTAACATGGAAAGAATCAAGAACATGCAAAGCTATAAAGTTTCTTTTGGATTTTAATATGACAAGTGGTTAAGAAACCAAGTGCAAATTGCTAATTTCTTGGGGACCACCCAATCCAAACATCTACCAGCCACTGCATCCTTTACTAATTTATTCCACTTCTCTAACAACTCCACCTTTCACTACTTATCAATAATTCTCTCTTACCCTCTGAAGGTACAACCAACTAAAGTCCATTGCAACCTTTTTTTTTTTTGCCCCACAAGATTCACACACATAGAAGCTTTAAATTCTTAGAGCTCTGCATGACTATCAGACTTTAGAGAGTGGACCAAGCCATACTATATGTCACTCTACCATCAAATCTTGGGTACCTTTGTGCAGGTTATTGAATAAGGATTTATTTGGCTTTACTAAAAGTAGAAGTGTGCACACAGTTCCCATGATATCTCATCCTCATTACAGGACAGAGAAAGAGATACCTCCAAAAGTTGATGTAGAAAGACACAGGAAAACGGGGAATGGATAGAGAAGAGATTAGAAGGGGAATCAACTGCTTTTTTTCTCTCATATCAAGCTTTAATTTTGTTCCAAAGTAACATTTTTTTGTTCTTCTTTGCAGAGACCAAGGTGGACTATTGTAAAGTGAAGCTCAAAGAGAAAGAGCTGAAGTGTGGAGTTTGCCATGTGAAGATACTTAGTACAGAAGGGGTAAAGGGGAATTAGATAACAGCTAAATCCATTCTATATATTCTTAGCCAATAACGATGGAAGTATACGAGTTTAAATGCAGTACCCAGAAGGCTGACAACTATACCATTTTTCTGTTTCTTTCACTAGCACATACTACTTTACCAAGATAATATTTCATTACATTTAGTTCTTCCATAAGTAATGGGAGGATGATTCAAGTTAGAGTTATCTTACATGTAATATGCTAAACTTAATTCTGAAGCCTAAGAAAGCATTATAGCAGCATTAAAGGCTTTGATTACTTCCAAAATTAACCTTTACTATGGTAAGTTTTCACATGTAGGAGCACAAAATTTTGAACTACCAATGAAATCTTCCATTTCATGCTTCAAAGTTCTACAAATATCAGTAAGAAGGCTCAGAACTGCAAAGAACTTTTACACACACGCAAACTAAATACTTTAAGTTAGCACCATTTTTTTCTTTCTTTGGTCCATGAGAGATTCGAATTATTTGTATCATAGCAAGATGTAGTATGAAGAACAGCAAAAGCTTACTGGAAAATAAGCCAAAAATGCTAGTGACTCTAGCTGAAACGGCATGACATCAAGTTGCCCATATGCTTTGGTTCTCATGTGGGTATCCCATACAAATGCAAGTGAATTGGGCGGGTATGAAATATAAATTAAACATAGCAGGAAGTTATGTTCAATAATGTATACAAAGGGTATACCTAAAGCTTGTCTAGATAGCATCTTACAAATTCTCATGAAAATAGTAGAGGAAATAATCACTTGCAATTATTGCTTGAGGATACCTTTGAATGGGCTGTTGAATCAAACAATTACAAAAGTTAGAAAGAACATTTAACCTATGGTTCTAGACCTGAATTGCAAGCAAAAATGCCAGCGTTCATAGGCAGCAGCCACATACCTTGTTGGGGTATGTATGGAGGAATATGTCTTCATATTCGGCACATTCTAATTCTTTCTAATTCTTTCTTCCCATTCTTAGCTACAAAACACATGTTGACTGGTTTTTATATAGTTTCAGAAGAAGCATGCACTCTACGTTTGTATATCGTAACTAGTTGCTCGTATGTGCTTTGTCAGTCTTCCATGTGTCATTAGGAATTTGGCCCAAAGGGGGTTGTGTTTGTGAGGTAAAAAAAAAATTACTTTGTTTTCTGCTGTATGTGATGGTTCAACTATAATGTTAAGATGTTTTATGTAGTTGTAACCAAGTGCATCTATGATGCTGCCGTGCATCTATGATGCTGCCATGCATCCGGCTTGCAAAAAAAGAAAAAGAGTTTGCACCCACGATACTGAGGGAACCAGACATATGTGAGATGTGACATTTTACAAAGGACCAGAAAAATAAAATTGTTAATATTCTGTCAAGTCTGAAGTTCAAATCTTTACTAATAAGATAGGACTTATTTTGAATCTTTTTCTACTTTAAAATTTAATTTATTTGGAAAAGCATAAGAACGGCTCAGATTAAATCAACTTTTAATTCAAAGGCCCACATTTTCATCTCATTTCTTCCATTTCAATCCAATGGCTTGCAATGCATCTCAACCCAAAAAAAAAAATCCCGCCCATTTTGAACCCAAACACACGCCACCCCCAATTAAACCCTCTGCCCCTCTCTCTCTCTCTCTCCAATCTGCCATATTGCTGCCAGATTGTAAGTCCCCTATATTGCTGTACATTTTCCCCTATATTGTTATATAAAACACATAAGTCTCCTATACTGCTATGCATTTTCCCCTTAAAATCATCACATCACTCATTTCTATTACATATTCAACCATTTAATATTTGATTAATTTATAATTTAACATAATTTTGTTAAAAAAATTTATCGAATTTCATATTTTGAGAAAATTTTGTCAATATCTTTAAAAAAATAATGGGTAAAAATAAATTTTGAATGATTTAATCAAATAAATAAATGAAAGAAAAATTATTATTTAATATAGGATATAGATTTTTTAAGACTCAAATTTTTTGTTCAATCGTGCCTTCAGGCACGGGTAATGACTAGTGACATTATATGGTTCAGAAAATTTAGTCTAACCATCATCATGTCGATATATAAATGCAAACCTTTAATCATCATCAAGCATCTTCTACTCTCACTTGTAGACATCACCTCAACATCCCGACCTTCCCCTCTCTTTCAAGCCACCGGAAACTTACCCTTTTGCATATAATTTTCTTATAATAGGAAACTCCTTCCTACTCTTCGTGCCAACACTTTTGACTTCATCTATGTACCATACAACCTCGTTTCAAAAGATGAAATACTAATAGCTAAGGAATGGACCCTTGAAGTCACATCTAAAGCCACCAATAATCTACCTTGTTAACAAGGATGTACAAAAGATCCACCTCTTGTACACAAAACCTAATTGAAATCCAAACCATTCGATGAGATCCAGTTTTGTATTCACAAACTAATCCCCGGACCAGATTGCCAAAGTTATGCTAACAAAATATGACACAAATCTTATACCATCTCTCAAGTATGATTCATATAAAGAAGTAACATTCGGATAAAAAACTATACGTGTAGATAGAAAAAAAAAAGAATATTGCCTCATTAATGCGTCATTGAGCCTATTTCATCTATGATTACATTGAGGCTAACTAATTCTTTGTATATGTCCTCTGTTCGGGGATGAGACTTGTCACTGCAAAAAAACTGACTGATCTGACCATTCATCTAAATCCAACTACATGCCAACTCTTTCTTCAATTGAAGTTGCTTCAATACTGCTCTAATATGTGCTGCTTCCTTCCACAAACCTCTCGAAGCATATATATTTGATAGGAGTACATACATCCCAACATTACAAGGTTGAATACTTAGAAGTTTTAGTGCTACAAATTCACCTAGCTCAAAATTTTCATGGACTCTACAAGAACTAAGTAATGATTCCCAAGCATGTGCTGAGAGATCCACTGGTAATTGTTTAACTAACTCAAAGGCTTCAGCCAGCAATCCTGATCTACCAAGTAGATCAACTATGCAGGCATAATGCTCTGGTTTTGGTGTCAAATTCCAGTTCACCTTCATAGAGTTGAACTGTTTCCAGCTCTCATCGACTAGTCCTGAATGAGCACAGGCAGTCAAGAGTCCTAGAAAAGTTACATGGTCAGGTTCTAATCCACCTCGAATCATAGAAGAGAAGAGATTGAGGGTGTCTACAGCAGAACCATGGTATGCTTGTGCCACAATCATGGCATTCCAAGCAACTATATCACGATCAGTTATCCTTTCAAATGCAGCTGCAGCATATTTCAAGAAGCCACATCTAGAATACATAGATACTAATGAACTCATTACCATTGTATCATTTTCATAACCAATCTTAATGACATAGAGATGCATTGCTCTTCCCCAACCATGTACAGAAAGCACACCACATACCGAGATTACACTAGTAAAGGTCCCTTGATCAGGCTTAAATCCACTTTGCAACATGTGGACATATAAAACTAAAGCTTTCTCACTTTGATATCCAGCAATCATTATGTTCCATGAGGTTTCATCGTTTTGGGGCATTGCTTCAAAAAATTTGCAAGCATTAATCATGTCATCTTGTTGCACATATCCCTGCAATACTGAATTCCATGACACTGTATCCCTCCTTGGCATCTGCATGAACAATTCAAGAGCATCTTCAACCCTTCCATTCTGAATACAACCATCAATCATTGAGTTCCATGCAACAATGTCTTTATGAGGCATCTCATTAAATAATTCCCTAGCATCTGCAATACGACCATTCTGCAAATAAGCCCGCATCATTGTTGTCCAAGCCACGACATCCTTTTCCGGCATCTCCTGAAACAAGCTCCTAGCTCTCTCCACCTGCCCTCCATTTGAAAAACACTTTATCATACATGTCCAAGAAGCCACATCACGTTGAGGCATTATAACAAATAACTCGTAAGAATCATCAACATATCCCATTTCAGCATAACCAGCCAACATAGCATTATAAACCAAGACACTTTTTTTTGAAGCACGATCAAACAACTTCTTGGCTTCACTTACAAGGCCATATCTACAATACCCTTCTATTATAGTCACCCATGACACAGAATCCTTAACAGGCATTGCCTCAAACAATTTTCTAGCCTCTCTAATTTCTCCATTTCTTACGTACCCAGATATCATTGAATTCCAACAAACAACATTCTTGTTATCTATCTTCTCAAACAAAACTCGCGCCTCTTCCAACATTCCACATTTTGCGTACCCACTTAACATAGCAGTCCAAGAAACAATATTTCTACCGGGCACAGCATCAAATACCTCGCGTGCCTCACGAATCATCCCATTCCTAACGTACCCAGATATCATACAATTCCAAGTCACCACATTCTTGTGGGGAATTTCATCGAATACACGGCGTGCATTTACTATATCCCCCAGTTTGGAACATCTTGTGATTCTTGCGTTGCAAATATATAATGGGTTTGTATTCGAACTCAAATTACGACAAACAGGAAAATTTCTAACGTCGACAAAACCAATAAATGACTTCAATTTGTGCCGCACAGGCATTAACCCAATGCTCAGCTTGGTTGCTGAGATAATGTGGAGGAAAATAAAATAAATGATCTTTTCAATTTTCCTCAGTTTTCCCAAGAAACAACCGGAGGGTTTGATGCTTTTTTGAATAATTCAGTGTCCGTTAACCCATGCGGGATGGTCCCTTTGCTGGGTTTGTACTGGGTCGGTAATGCTCCTGCACACTCGAGTAAGGCTGTTAAAATTCAATACGAATTAAACGAGTTTTGGTGAGGTCTTAACGAGTTTGAGTAATAAATGGCTTGACACGCCAAACACGTTTAATAAATTGGTCGTGTTCGGGTAAGACCTGTTAAACAGTTTATCATACGTTTATCCGTTTAAATAAAATTAATATAATAATAAATTAATAATTATTTTTAAAAATTAGCAAAAAAAAAGAAATAAAAAAATCAATAAAAATAAATAAATAAAGTAGAAGTTCAAAGACAAAGGAGAAGAGTTGAAGAACACTTCAAAGGCAAAGGTAAACAAATATATTTTATTTTTGTCCCATATTGAAAAATGAGGAGAGATTGAGAGGGATGAGTTGCCTATAAAAGATAATGACCTCTTACTTTTATTTTTAAAGCTTTCAAGTCTTATTTTTCAAAGACAAAGGAGAGGAGTTGTAGAGCACTTAAAACACAGGTAAATCAATGTCTTTTGTTTTTGTTCCACATTAGAAAATGAGGGGAGATGGGAGGGTGAGTTGCCTATAAAAAAACAATAGCCATTTGCTTTTTTTTTAAAGTCTTTAAATCTTATTTTTATGATATTTGATTTAAAATTTCTCTTTTTTGAGGTAAGTGTAATTAGTTGTAAAAAAAATGGAGTATTAAAATTTGTTGATATAATTTTTTTAAAATTAAATGGGTTAAACGAGTCGTATTTTGTTACTCGTTTATTAAACGGGAGTGTTGAGATTTTTTACCAGTTTATTAATCGTGTCGTGTATGGGTTTATACGTTTTTCACCTATCACTCGTTTAACCCGACACGTAACCGTTTAACCCAACACGATTGACACCCCTACACTCGAGTGAAATAATTTTATGTACATGAGGTTATTGAAATTAGGCTGGTGGGTGGCAATTTGTGTGCAATATTCATGTCAAGATCTATGAATAAAAATTTATTTAATATATTCTAAATATCAAATATTAATTTAGACCATTTATTATATATATTTAATAATCGTGACAATTATAGAATCATATCATGTCAAATTTATGTTAGCAGGTCTGAGTTGAAATCCACCTAAGAGGTGTTATGCAAATGGGTGGATTGGAACTAGCATTAAAATTACTAATTTAATTTTATATCACAAAATGAGACCAACATGTTTCTTTTACTCTTGTTCAACCATTCTCAAACATGCCATAGGATAAAAATATATCACATTCCTATCCAAGCCTATCCTAAAAACCCAGAAATTTCGATTGGACAACATCTTTTATTTTTTACTAATAGAAACATGACACATATAAAGTTTTCTTATTTCAGCATTTTATTTATTTTCATAATCAATGGCTAAAAATTGAATCAAGAGAAGATTTGAAGATCTATAAGCATAAATATTGTTTTTTCAGTATTATATCTAAAAAGATTTTTTTTTTTTTTTTAATATAGTACCAACCAAAAAAAAAACATTCCGGTAGCATAGTCTAATTCTTTGAGGAAGGGATCTAATTTCACTTGACATTTGCTTTGAGCCTTAGCCGGCCTATTCAAAATTATTTCCAACTCCTACCACAATAATTCATTCCACTTCATTATGGACACGTATGTTACCAATCTATTATAACTTATCAGGTAAGACAAGTGAATGTCAATTAATTAGGAAGTGTCAACTCTGATCCGTTAAAACAAACTCGATACGAATTCGACACACACCATTATTAAATACGCATAATAAATAGTTTAAATTAATGTTTAATCATCAAAACATACTAAATAAAATTTTTTTTATAAGTCTTGACACGAACACAACACAAATAACAATGCCCAACACAAAAATATATGATACATTGAGTCACACGAAGATAACACAATTAACACGTTAATCTAATGTGATAGTTACTAGTGGTGGTGGTTAACAATTATTAGAATAATGGGATCCAATAGACCTAAATAGTAAGTCATAATTGATTAGAAATATCATGTGTCAATGACATAATATCAATATAGAGTTTTTTTTTTTTGGACTATTATAATTTTAAAAAAAAAATTAGTTTGGGAGGGATATTTTCGTTAGATTGCATAAAATATAGGAATCTTAATATTATTACCATAATTTCAGGGGTGGCTTCCATTGGATGCGAGCTTTCCTCTATACTCTGTCTATGTGACCGAGTTGGTTTCAACAATTGGGATAAGACTCTCACTCTTCTCTCAACGATCGCTTGTTTAAACTCGTTTGTGATAGTAGTTGCATGAACCAGATGCTATTGAGAAGGAGTTGAATATTCACTCGTGCCTCGATGGAGCTGTCATCATAGGCTCAACCCTTGTCGGGTCAATAACTATGACTCAAACTAAATATTCTACAATGGAGGAAAACTTCTTTGGTTACACCTAGAAAGTTTGCTACTTTGGTTGTCCCTTCCCACCTTTTTTGGAAGCAAAAAAAATAGCAAGAGAAGCATATAGTCTCGTGCTTTTTACTTCGGTTGTGAGGAATTACTAGGAACATACCCGACAGTCTCAAGGTTTGTTATCTCCTACCTTTCCCATCTTTAGCAACATTTCGAAACTCAATGGTGTTCTATGTAATTTCCACAAACACCAAACCAAAAACATAGATACAAGAGGTCATGACCTGTTAAAAACATTTGTTTAACAACTTCTATTTTCTTTGGAATATGATGTTCGAACCCGTGACTTAAAGGTCCAACGGTGGAAACGATCTCTGTTTAATGACTACAAACAACAAAAAATAGTCAAAATTTGTCCTGCATTACACAAAGCATAATTGAAGCCCAAGAGATAGTTCAACTAATATCTGAGACGAGCTGTAAACTCAGATATTCTAAACTCGAATTTTTACGATCCCTTAGGAGTAGGTCATGATGAATTTATCCTCATGAATATCTTAATCCTGACATAAATGATATATTTTTGATCAGACCGGAGAGAAGATTAATCGAGGTGCACATAAACTGATCTAGACACACCTCACTGTTGAACCAAAAAATAAAAAAAAGCATAATTGCGTAGCCTGATTTTCTTTTACAAAATACAGTCCCGGTGATTACATTAGCGAATGTAATGGACATATCGGCATATGCACAGGAAATGCATTGTCTAGACACAACATTTTCTTTTAATACCTGAAACCAGAAAGAATACCAGTTAACTACAATTATTTCTATCCACGTAGATTTGTAAGTTGTTACCAAATCAACATACTGGTACAAAGTTCAAGTAGAACCCTATAACTAGACAATGAAACCCCCCCCCCCCCCCAAAAAAAAAAAAAAAAAAAAAAAAACCTCTCCACCAATACACCAACCAAACGGCGCGGCAGAGGGAGTTTGTTGTGATGAAGAAATGAAGCAGGACTACACTTACATACAAACCAGGTAAGTTGAGGTGGGTGTTTTGAGCAAAGGGCTTGATTTCACTGGAACTTTGATTGAGCCTTGCCGACCTATGAACTGACTATTCAAAGCATACAAACAATTAAAAATATTGGTCTGCAATTACAAAGCTGTCTCCATGAGATACCAAAACACAGTTGTTCAAAGACTATAGTCCAAACTTGTCTACTTCTAACCCTAACATCACTCTCGATTGATATCCTATTGCTCTGACTTAGTGTTATGAAAAGCGCGCCTAGGCACTCGCCTAGGCGAGAAGCGAGGTGAGGCGAGACTAGCTCGCCTGGAAGATCCCAGGCGAAACAAACGTAAACAAAGTGAGAAAAAAACGAGAAAAAGCGAAAAAGCGTTCGCTTTTGTTATAAGACGCAAAATTTTTTATTTTTAATTTAGACAGTTGGATTGGGCGATTGCAAAAAAAATTATAAGACGTTGATGTACCTAATTATTCCCTTATCCTATAAATACAACCCCTAACCTAATTTTTTCTCAGATAGGCTTCGATTGGTGCTGCTGCTCCACTGCTACACGATCGGACAAGGCTTCGATTTTTTCTCGATTGGTGCTGCTCCACTGCTACGCGATCAGACAAGACTTCGATTTTTCACAAGCTGGTGCTGCTACAAGATCGCTGGACAAGGCTTCAATTTTTTCGCTGCTTCTACACCATCGTTGCTACTGGACAGAGATATCGCTGGTCTGGACTGTGGAGGTTAGTTTCTTCTTCTTCTTCTCTCTTCTATTTTTTTTTCTTCTCTCTTCTGCTCCTTCACCGATTCTGCTTATGCTCCTTTTTTTTTTTTCCTACTCTGATTCTGCCCTATTCTGCTCTGTTTTTTTAATTATCTGCTGCTCCGATTGTACTTTTTTTTTTTTTTTTTGTGTTTATGCTTCTATATTTTATTTTTTTTTGCTTTTTCCTTATGTCCAGTCTAGTCTATATGAAGATCCCACAAAAATCTAAGGAGTTAAAACCAAATGTAAGCCTAGACAAAAATAAAAAAAAAAAGTGAATGAAATGATCTGTTAAAACCAAATGTAAGCCTAAACAAATCCCGTTGTCCAGTCCAGTCTGTTATTTGGCTATGTCATGAATGGGATTTCAGATTTCTTCATTGAATACCACTTCTTGGCAACTAATTCTAATTCTGATTTATTAGGTTGTTTGACAGGTCCAGTTATTATGGACATTGTAATTTGTAGGAGTTATACTAGTGAAGAATTTGTTTACTTTTAATCACATCTAAAACGAGAACAAAGAGGTGCATTTCTCTATCAAAAAGCATGTAGTTTGTGATTGATTGTATGCATCCAGACTCCAGAGTTTTATTCTATAACTTATAATCAACAATGGCTAATAAAAAAAAAGAAGCATTTCTAGGCTGTTTTGTTATTAACATAAAAGAAACTTGCAGTGTACAATCAGCATATAGAGCACTCAATTTCAAAGTGTGGGTGTTTGATATCGATCATAAACCTTATGGTATTTTTTTCTTCTTCTTCATATTGATGGATTTTTTGTCCTTGATATTGATGGAATTAAAGGTTTAAAAGAATTATATAAACAAATGAAAATGCAAGACTTAATGCATTCAGTACAAGTTGAATTGTTTACATGTGAAATATGAAATTATTTACAACGTAATGCTTCTGATTTTTTTTTTTGTGTTGTTGTCCTGATTCTACTTCTGTCCAGTCAATATGAAATTGCTCCTGTGCTGCTTCTGTTTTTTTTTCCTCAATCGTCTGTTTTTTTTTTGTTGCTACATTCTGCTGCTGTCCTGATTCTGTTTCTTTTGTTGTCATGTCCTGTCAATATAAAATTGTTTACAACTGATATGAAATGTGATTCAGTACATGTGAATGTGTTTTGTTCCTTTGATTGTAGTGTGATAGTGTTATTCATAAACAAATAAATGACATCGTCGTCCGAAGGGAACAAAAAAGATCTGGCATGAAAATATGCACACTTGGTAAATCCTCAATACACAAACAAATTCAAATACAATTTTTGTGGGAAAGAGTCAAATGGAGGTGCCTATCGAGTCAAGCAACACCTAGCGGGAAACTCTACGAGTGTTATTACTTGTCCAAAATGCCCTGCTCATGTTAGGGAGGAGATTAGAGAATACATGGCTAAAAAAAAGGAAGAGAAGAATCTAATGAACATGGTTCTCGACTTTGATGAGATGCCTAATAACTTGGAGGAGGATGAAGATGATATTGTAGAGATTGTTGCGAATCGTAAAAGATCCATGACTAGTTCTAGTCAAGGTTCTACACAAGCCACATCGAGACTAAAAAAGCCAAGACAAAAAGGGCCTGTGGATGTATACTTCACCCCTGATCCAAATGTTGTGGTGCAAAATCGAAAGACCAAGGGGAGACAAACGAATATTGATGCCAACGATCCTTTTAGAAAGGAAATGAGAGAAAGAGTCATCACAACATTTGCCCGATGGATGTATGACACGGGAATTCCCTTTAATGTTGTGAACTATGAAAGTTTTGCAGCAATGGTTGAAGTTTTTGGACAATATGGTCATGGTTTGAAACCCCTTTCTTACCATGAGATTCGGGTCCCATTGCTCAACAAAGAAGTAGGGCATATAAAGTCATTGATGAAAGATCACCAAGAGGATTGGGCAAAATATGGATGGACTGACAAGAGAGGGAGAACCTTGATTAATTTCTTAGTGAATTATCCAAAAGGGATCATGTTCTTTAAATCTGTTGATGCTTCTGCTTACTCAAAGGATGAACAAAAAATGTTTGAATTGCTTGATAATTTTGTGGAGCGTATTGGTGAAGCTAATGTGATTCAAATTGTCACTGACAGTGCGGCAGCAATGTGTTAGTAGGTATGAGCTTCTTGAAAAAAAAAAAGATGACTACTTGTTATATTGAATTTTTTTACGCACACTAGTTGATAAAAAAATCTTTATTTAATAGGTAAATTTTGGAGGCAAAACGACCCAACCTATATTAGACGTCATGTGCTGCCCACTGCTTGGACTTGATGTTGGAAGATATCTTCAAGTTGCCAAACTTCAAGAGAACATTTGAAAGAGGAATAGCATTACACGGTTATATTTATAACCGTCCAACTCTATTGAATATGATGAGACGATTTACCCAGTCAAGGGAGTTGATTAAACCCGCAAAAACTAGATTTGCTACGACTTTTCTTACTCTAACAAGGATCAACCAACAAAAAGGTAACTTGAGAAAAATGTTCACTTCAAAGGAATGAACTACAAGCAAATGGGCAAAAGAACAATAAGGCAAAAGGACAGCACAAATCATTTTAATGTCTTCATTTTGGAGTAATGTTGTCTACTCTCTTAAGCTTACTAGCCCTCTTATTTGTGTGCTTCGATTGGTTGATGGTGAGAAAAAGCCTCCCATGGGGTACATTAATGAAGCTATAGACCGGGCTAAAGAAGCGATTGCTAATTCTTTTAATGGCAATGAAGAGAAGTACAAACACATCTTTGAAATCATTGACCGAAGATGGGAAGTTCAATTACATCGGCCTTTACATGCAGCTGGGTATTTTTTGAACCTAGAGTTTTTCTATTCCAATACAGAGGTTGAGAAAGATCAAGAAGTCATGAATGACCTATATAAATGTTTGGAAAAGTTGGTCCCAAATCCTGCGATACAAGATAAAATTGGTCAAGAGTTAAGTATGTACATGAAAGGTGAAAACCTCTTTAAGTTGCCCATGGCAGTTACACAAAGAACAACGAGGGCACCAGGTAATCTATGTTATCCCACAAGCTTATTTCATTATCATTGCTTAAATATATTAGTTAATTAATTATTATTCATTATTCACAGCTGAATGGTGGTGTGTATATGAGTCTGCAACTCTAAATTTGCAAACCTTTGCAAAAAAGTTTTAAGCCTTACTTGTAGTGCATCCGGTTGTGAGCAAAATTGGAGTGTGTTTGAGCATGTAAGTATCATCCTCAAACCTCTTTAATTACATTTTTTTTTAATCTTATTATAAATTTTAATGTATTGTTAATAAATTATTGCAGATACACACCAAAAAAAGAAAGAGACTAGCTCAATCCCGTCTCAATGATTTGGTGTGTGTTAAGTATAATAGAGCTTTGAGACGCCGATATGATTCCCGTGACACAATTGATCCAATATCTTTGAAGGATATTGATGATAGCAATGAATGGTTGATTAGGAGAATGCATGCAGACACACATGAAGATAATGAGCTTGTGTTTGGTGATGATACTTTGACTTGGGGCGAAGTTGCTCGAGCTTCTGGAGTTACGGAAAGTAGCCAACGGACTAGATTAATACCATCTAACACCAAGGTTTACAAGATCGACGACTGGACTCATAGATGGGGAAGACATAATTTCAGATGAGGCAGAGGAGGATACTGAGGGATATGAATCTAAGGATAATGAAGAAGATGGTTTCTTTAGTGATGAGAATTGATTTCTAAGTCCTTGAGATATTTTCTTTAGTTGCTTGAATTGTGTGTCTTATGTTTTTAAATATTAGGATTTGAGATATTATTAGTGTTTGTATGAATTTAAATGTTTAAGCTATGACTGTTATTAAGATTTGCAATATTATTAGTGTTTGTTTTAATTTAAATGTTTATGATTTTACTTGCATTTAAATATTTAGTATATATAAAATTAGAACTTTGATGTGTATAAGTAATTACACTAAAATATTTATTTGTTTTTTTAACTGCTCGCTTTGCTTTGGTAAATCGTTTCGCTTCGCTTCTCGCCTAGGCGTTAGGAACCTTGGTCGCTTCAGTTCGCTTAATGCCTTAAATAACACTGCTCTGACTCATTGGTGCACTAATAACAACAACAATTCTGACCCTGCTGATTTCTAGAGAACAAGAACAAGAGAACAATAGACCTACTATGAATTCTGTCTTGTTATCTAACAAAGTAAGCGAATCTATAGGTATATAACATTATAAACTAATATTCCAAAAATAAAAAGACAAGAAGCTATTGAAAAAGATGTGTATATAAAGGATCCAAGCCATCACAGTTTGCTTATCAAAACATTATGGCAGAAGAAGTGAAGGTTTTCAGGACATGGTCAAGTCCATTTGCCCTGAGGATAGTTTGGGCACTGAAACTTAAGGGCATAGAATTTGAGACCACATTTGAGGATCTTGACAACAAGAGCCCTCTCCTCCTCCAGTACAATCCTGTTCACAAACAAGTTCCAGTGCTTGTGCACAATGGAAAGCCAATATTAGAATCACTTTTAGTTCTGGAGTATATCGAAGTCGCATGGAAGCAAAATCCCTTACTACCTGAAGATCCCTATGAGAAAGCTACAGCACGTTTCTGGGCAAAATTCAATGATGAAAAGGTAAAGAAAACACAGTTCTCACACAGATATAGGCTGACTTGCCCTGAACAAGAAATAACAATCAAGGCTTTGATGTATTTTCTTAAGTTCAATTTCATAATTAACATCTCTTATGTTAATGAGTACACTTCAATGAGGGAGGGTGGACCAGATATCAACCTAATTTTACAATTTCAAATAAATTGGTATCCTCAAATTTAAACCCACAACATTATGGTTGTTCATCTGACACTTTTACTACTGCACTAGGCAACCTATTTCATTACAACTTAGTTCATTACATAAACTTCTTGCATATAAACGAAAAGATTGTAGAGTACACAAAACTAATGCCTATAGCAGCTGGGAGAGAGGGGTGTAGGTTGTCTAACACCAGCTGACTTTCGGACTTGAACCCACAAAAACTCATATGGGCAAATTAGTACTTACCATTGTTCCAGATCCAACCTCCAGGGGTTGAAATCTTTGAAATCATACTCTATGATTGACATTTCTGACTAGCTCACAAAGTGACCTATGTTTTTCTCTTGAATGTAGCTTTTACCTTCAGTATGGCAGGCTTTCATTAAACAAGGAACAGAGCAAGAGGAGGCAATTGTTCCAGCTATGGAGAACCTGAAATTGGTAGAAGAGCAGCTGAAGGGGAAGATTTTCTTTGGTGGAGAGAAAATCGGTTTTTTGGATCTAGCATTTGGTTGGATAGCTAATTTCATTAGTGTCCTACAAGAGGTAACTGGTCTAAAGGTGATTGACTCGGAGAAATTTTCACTGTTATCAGCATGGATGGAGAAGTTTTCAGATGATCCAGTAATCAATGAATGCAGGCAACCTCAAGACAGGATAAGCCCCAAGTTCAAAGCAATGCATGAGGCATACCTTGCGGCGGCTGCACCTAAATGATCCACTTTCTCAAGCTATTTCAAAACCTTGAAGTAGGACTTTCAATGGATTGTGTCGTGTTTTTTTCCCTGATCTTACATTTCCACATAAATCTGTGTTCTTGTGGTGTTTGTGTTTTTGAGTCTTAGTTTTCTCGTTCTCTTGTTATCACCTATTGGATGGAAGTTAATTCCTAGCAGAGGGCTCGTAGAATTGTTTGAACAAAGATCCAATGATAAACCTCCCCACTAAAGATGATGTGCTTCAGTGTGTGCACGTACCTTGAAGGACTTTACTTGAAATTATGCAAGAGGGTCCTATCTTTGGTGTTTTCAAAGAATAAATGGCACGATAATCTCATTATCCAACAAGTTTGAGTGAGCACCACAGGTTCTATTTTCCCCGAGTGATTTAGCAACAAAATGATTTATATTGCACAATGCACATTCTGTTTATTTGCTTTTTCTGATCTCCATTAGTGCCATTTAAACTTAATGTTGTTACATACAGCATGGAAAAGCATAACATTTTGGTATGATAAGACAAGTTTAAGCATCAACATTGTTCATTGTTAAAGTCCTAGTAGACTCCAGATACACTGATAAGGCATGTTTTGAACAAGATCAAAATTTCATCTCGGTGTATTGTTTCGGTCACCAAAGAAGTGGAAACGTTTCAATAACATAATGAAAACGAATAAAAAAATTGAGAATTTATATCCAAAATATTTTAAAACATTGATTGAAATAGATCAAAATATCTCAAAACATTCTGTCAAAATGGTGAAAACATACCGAAACATGGCAAAACATTCTGAAAACAGTGGAACTTCAATTCCATAACTAATTCATTTTGATCTCCTTGAAAATAGAAACATTTTGGACGTTTCAAAACGAAATTTTGATCCTTGGTTCTAAACAAAGCAAGCTGAATATAACAAATCATACTGCAATTTGGATGTGATCATACACATAGTTACGTACCATTAATTTGCTTCATTCCTAGAGCAGGAAACAGACTGCAATAGTAACAACATAAACCAAGCCCTATCTCACCTTTTCACAAGACAAAAATGAAAGAGACAAATGCAGCAAAAAATTGTAGAACTATAGTTGAGAGCATCTGTTATATTTATCCGTAAGATGAATATGTATTACTGCATTAATTCTACACTATGCAAAAGATCAAAAGAATTCTCATTTTTACCTAATGGGTTATGCGACAAAAGAATTGTTGCCTGCAAAACATTGACAGAGAAGAGTACAATTTATCTATTGCACCCCATTCCTTAGTCCACCTCTTTTATTTTACTCCAGATTAATTTTTAAAGCTCTACACGAGGAAGAAAAATAAATATCAAACAGCAAAACAGTAACAGGACAAATGACACAATGACACAATAATGGTTGTCAAGCAGAACTTTTCCAGAAAAGGAAACAACTATTGCATGAATGAAACTAACGAGTACCTGCCATGCTTTTTTTCTCATCCCCACCCATCATCAATTAGTCACGCTCACTTGATTAGTGGCTTTGCATAAAATCTTTAGCTTCTGGTGGAAGTCCTTCCCTACAACAATCTACCTCAAATCATGAACAAATCTCACCTGCAATACCAAAAGTTGGAAATATTCCACGCACCAGGTGCCAATATGAAAAATTTCACGACTCTCATGATGCTCTCTGGATAGATAGAATTTGTGGAAAGTTCCTTACTGATTACCTAAAGGGGTGCACTGTCTTGATTCTACAAAGTTATTTTGCACCATGGGTCCACACCAATTAAAAAGGTCCAGGGGAGTAATAATTGTAAGGTCATCAAGTACAATCTAAATTCATCTTGGGATCCAACAATTCAAGCAGTTCGGATCCGAATTCCATCAGGATTTTACTTTTCAGGTTTATATGCCCAGTCCAGATTGATTTGATATCTTTGGAACACCCAATTGTAGAATCATAAGATCAGGATTGGGATTCTAATAACCACAGTTGCTATTGAATTGTCCAAGTCCTAGCACGTCGAATAGGTTCCAAAGTCTCAACCAGCCTCACAAGTGAACCATGAAGCAAATAAAGCACCTTTAGACACCCTCATCGTCTTCCTGTGATGATCATGTCAAATACCATTTCCATGTTGTAACTGCTAAACTAAAATGTACTCATGGATGCATTCTCTCTTGCTTGGAAATAGAATTTGGAAACAGGTTCTAAAATAGGATCCAGTATTCACAATCTGAGGCATTTCACAAATGCTAAATTTTCAATGCTTCCACCCAATAAATATTTGACATTTACCCAAAAACCAAACTATGCTAAGCAAGGATCAAAATATCGTTTCGATGTATTGTTTCAATCACCTAGGAAACGGAAACGTTTTGACGTGTTTCGGAAATATAATGAAAAAAATAAAAAATTTAAGAATTATTTTTCTAAAACATTGATGAACATATATCAAAGTATCTTGAAATATTTTGAAACATTCCAAAACAATTGTGCAAATACATTAAAATATTATAATACATTTAAAAACATCATGGAATACCTTGAAATATCAAAATTTTGATTTCATCACTATTTCGTTTCGGTCTCCTTGGAAACGGAAACGTTTCGGACGTTTCGACCATTTCGAAACGATATTTTGATCCTTGATGCTAAGAAACAAAATCTTTATAAGGCATTTCATCAAACAAATTGTGCTCTCTCTCCAACTCATTGAGCCTCACGTGCATAGTAATCAAATCATTACCAATATACATATCCAAGCAAAATCCCATTTCCAATAAATAATCATGAACTAATTTTCCCATCTCACAATCTAATTAACAGACACAGGCATTTAGAAACAGAAAGAAATGTATCCAATTAATTTTCACATCTCTGTGTAAAATCTGATAGCCTTGGATAACATCCAATTATGGTTCATAGCCATTGTTTTGTTACTATGTGAAACTCCGCAAAAAACTGGCAAAACAGCAAGGGGGTCTTTGAATTGGGCGTGTTTGCTCATGAGGTTGCTAAGAAAAAGACAGACTGGTCGAATCTCAAAAGGCATTATAAGCGAATGGACTTTGTGGAGATCTCCAGACTGACTTGGTGAAGGACAGTGATACTGTTTTTGAGAATGTGACGTTTGATTTCATAAACCTAACTTGCATAAGTTTGTTGTTTTCATGAGGTGAAACTGAGGTTTGGTATCTATAATTTGAATGGGATGCTTAACTTCTTTACCGTTGGAAATGGTGTTTGGTCACAGTCTTAGCAGTATCCCGTGCCCTTTCAATTGGATCGTAAGTCAGGATAGTGGCTAAATAGGAAAACTTGGTGGTCAGGTTGAGGTGATCAAAGGAAAATAGAATTTGTGTTCATTATATCTTCAATTATTGAAATTTATATCTTGTGGTTGGGCACGTGATCATTTCCGTTGGCAAAAAATTGCTGGAAAAGTGATAAATATATGGCATATTAAAAGTTTATGCCCCTTTTAGGTGCAGAAATCACTTTTAGGTTACATATTGACAAACATAATTAATTGAGAGAGAGAGAGAGAGAGAAAGTCACACTAAATTCTCTGCATATAAAATTGCAAAGATAAAAAATTGTGTCTGATATTGATCACTGTTTGGTGCAATCCATAGGCTTAAAGGTAATCATCTTCTTCTTTAGGTCATAGCCCACATAGAAGTTCATCTGTGCCAGGTTACCATAAATGGCGATCTCTCCAGCTGGGGCAAAACCCAAGCATATGGAAAACAAGCTAGTCCTAACAAAGGTGTTCAATGGATTCAACTTCAAGTCTCCACCCCTGAAATGCACAGTAATAATAGGTATGGAACTAACATTCAACTTAGAGTAGCACAAACTTAGGATCAATTTCGGATCCTTGACCGGTCGGGCCTTGATCGTACTTTTCACGGCCGACACTAACCGGTTGTAGAGATCAGGTGGAAGGAGGGTCAGGGTTGAACCAGAGTCAATGACGATGTTACCGGCCTGAGCTAACTTAGAAGTATTTGATGAGGCTGAGGACGTGTAAAAGTCCAGCCTTTTGTTTGCAACACTGATTCCTTCCAGTGTCAAGAAATAGAAAGAATATGGGGATTTTGAGACTATTGGAGTTGAAACCACCCCACGCCCTGAAACCACACCACTGCCTCCAAAGTTCATTTTGCTGGCCTTGGTGTTTTGGGCAGACATTGGCACCAAGCAATAAGAAAATTTGCCTGCAATGGAAGATCCCATCTGTGAGATAAGCGAAACTTGACCACCTCCGAGGCCGACTATGCCAGCTCCAGCATCGCTGAACGTGCCGCCGTTGTCATGTCCACAACCAAAAATCATGTCGCGGAGGGTGGTGGAACCCAATTTTACCGTTTCGGTGGCGAGATCTCCGTGACTGAAAGATTTGTCTCCATAACTGACTGAGTACTGGCAAGTATTCGTAGTTGGGAGGCAAGAAGTTCTTGGAAAAGATAGGCATTGTTTTGAACTACAAGGTACCACTTTATATGAAGAAGAACTGTTTGGACTGAATAGAGAAGGCTTCTGGTTGTAGCAACGAATACAGGGCTTGCATTGTGTCCATATAAGGTCACTACCAGTATCGACAATTACAGGAATTTGAACCGGTGGGGTCCCCATGGATATCTTCATGATATATTCTCCACCATTGGGGATTACATTGGCTGAAGCTGATTGGGTAGAGAATGACATGAGATGATGAACACGGGAAAATGAACGTTGCAAAGCATTGTTCAGGCATTGTGAAGGAGTTAGAGAAGGGTTGTGGAATGGAGATTTTGGCGAGTCTCGGTGTATTAGATCCACAGTGAAACCGCCATTGTTAGCTTCTGTGATGGAGAATCTAGAGACAAATATGATGGATATTGCAAGAGATATGGAGAAAAATGAGTGAAATGATACCATGGTTGCCATGGTTCTTTGAGAGAGGGACAAGAAGTGAGCATGAGGTTGGCTTGTATGAAGATTAGAATGAGCATTTATAGTAAGAAAAGATTACTTGGGATTAACTTCAATTCTAGATTTTTTGGGGTATATCTATATAATAAAATACAAGGCATTTCAAATTTCCAAAGACATAAAAAAGACTTTTGCATTTCTCAGTTCCGATAATTTTTAAATTAATCCAAAATCAATCTAATGGCTAAAAATCATTGTTGAAAATTAAGTTCCGGGCTAATATATCTCACACGTCTTTACTTTTTGCCCCAAGTGTTGTCTGCTCTCACGTGATATCTACTGCCCTCTCACGTCTCCCACTCTCTCATTTCTACTGCACTCTCCCATGTCTCCGTCTTTATCACGTCTCTCCTATCTATTGCCCTTCTATAATTCTTCTTCCTCCCTCTCTCGCATCTCTCTTACTTGCAGCTCCTTTGGTTTCATTATGAAGAATGGTGACGTGAGCCATTTTTTTAAAATAAAGATTTGTACTTATTATTTATTATTATTATTATTATTATTATTATTATTATTATTATATAAATTGTGTACATCTATATAATAAAACAGGAGTGTGTTTGAATTTTATCTCAGTCATATTTTTCCCCTCAAAATCATCACCAATCACTTACCTCACTTATCATCTCTTTGTCAGACTCAAACGTCAAATCACATTACTCATTTCTATCACATATTTAATCATTTATATATTTCTTCCCTAAAAATATCGCATCATGCATTTCTATCATATATTTAATCATTTAATATTTGATTAATTTGTAGTTAATATATTTTAAAAAAATTTAATATAGTGAGATCGAGTTTTTGGACATTTGAATTTTATATTTTATCGTGCCTTCAGGCACGGGTTATGACTAGTAGATTGATATTGTCTAAGGGTCGTATTGTCAGAGTATATTTTGCCAATTTTATTTTAAATAGTGGGTCTATATTTAGTGGTGACTTTTTTTTTGTTATACATTGCTTTCAAGTGTAATTTATTTTTATATAATGTCTTTAGACACGGCAATGACTAATAATCGATATGATGTACATTATGTGTATATTGTTAGAGCTTATTTTTATGTTTTATATTTATATTTATGAGCATAAACTAGTGTAGGGTAATATTATATTTCTTTCAGTCTCTTCCCCCCCCCCTCTCCCTCTTCCTCCCTTGTCCTTTCTCTAATAAACCCTAATATCAACTTTACATTTTAACTTAGATGATTTGTTTTTATTCGATTGTCATAATGACGTGGTATTACTGTTGATGAATATTTACTCCAACTTGAGATGATATGGTGAAGAGTAAATCCTAGATATGCTTGAAAGGTTAACATAAAAAATCCTTGAATTAATGATGTTTTGGCCACAATTAACAATGGCATGTATGCATTTATGATGACAAAAAGCAACACATATAATTTTTCCACACAAGTATTAACAGCAACTCATGTTAATTACTTGAATAAATGACAAATCTAAAACTCAGATTACAACTTAATGACCAATATTTAAAAAACGAACTAATGATTTTTATTAAACACTAGATTTCAATTCATTCCACATGTCTATCACTATATTATGAAAAGTCAACAGAAAGAAATCTTCAGTTCAAAACTTATATATTGACATTATCCATGGTCATATCGTTGATACTATCACAGCGCCGTATCATATTTAGCCCACAATTTTAGTTGATTTTTTCTTTTCTTTTTTTATTTCCCTTTACTTTTGGACAAGAAATTATCGGTCTACCTCTCCACCAATTATTGGATGAAACTTTCACATTACCCAGAGCTTCAACCCAAAGATGCGGCTATTTAAGGGAATCGTCAAATAACCTCTATGTAGAGAGAATACCTACATTCTTAAGATAAGATCTCTCCTACTCATACAGTACTAAGCTAGGCTTTGGCTTCCCAAGCTTATCGAGCAAGACCTCAGCCTCCATTCAGCCTAGACAACGCCATGTTCATTTAAGGTTACAGTATTTGCTTCCAAAGCTTGCACCTTAATCAAGTTGGCTCCGCACATTCACAGCCATAATGGATAGTATGCAGTATGGAAAGTAATTAAAAAAAAACCTTGTGAAAGCAGGGACTACATTTTGGTGTTTCCTGAAAAGAGAGACTCCCAAATCAATTGAGACCCAAAGCTCACATGACAACATATTCACTACCAATATCAAAGCAAGATTCAACACTTGATGTTTGAGAAATAAGAAACTAAGTAAATATATTATGCTTCATTTCAATCCAATCACTGTTTTCTAAGACAGAAGATAGCAATTTCAATTCCACAAGGAAGGAAAAGGCACTATTTGGTAGATTCCATACAAAATACAAATTTTTTCACAAAGTGATCTCCACACCTTGCTCACGAGCAATGGAAGCCGAAAGGATTCCAAGATCACGATTCAGGAATGTTAATGCAGTTTCACACTCCGAGATTATTCTCGTGACAGAAGAAGGCTCACCAGCAATTGTTTCAGATAACCCAACAGCCACTGCTGCATGTGAGTTTCGAAGATTCTTTAGGTTCCCAAGGAACTGCCAGATAGGAGAACAAAGGGATGCCTCAGCACCAAACTCTCAAAAATACAGTACATTAGGTAAAAGTACAAAATCTAATGCTAGTATTGGTCCTATTGGATAGCGCCAACCTCCGGTGACTGCAATATTTTCCAACAGAAGCCAAGCAACAAAGACACCAATCAGAAATTTTTGGAAACCTTTGTTTGAATTGCATTATGGTGTTCTGAGCAATTAAGTCTTTCAATTTAAAGCAGAAATTTGTAGTATTGCTTACTCATATCCGCTTTATTTTTGCCTTTGGATATAAGCAAATCAACAAAACATATTCATAATGAAGTTCCATAGTGTATGCCCTTTGTTGATGGCATAGTATTGATTGAGGAAATTAGGAATTAAAACTAAATTAGAAACATGGAAAGACGATTTGCAATAAAAAAATTTTGATATAAGTATCAAGCAATTCAATACATCCAGTACAAATTTCATCCAAGAGACCTCAGCAATACCTTTAAGAGTGTCTTGTACGCCTCCAGCAATCTGTTAGCAGCTGGCCCAAACCCATGCAGTTGAGATACCTCCATCATGTGTGTCCAGGGACGAATTTCCTGCAAATAGCAGAATTATGAAAACACATACATATATGTACATGTCATCACATTCATATAAGCACATTGAAAATACACACAGACGGCTATTACAAGAAGTTTCTGCACAAAGCCTCTTAACAATTATAGTAGTACCATAATAGCCACAAATCCACATGATCTCGCACATCAGCATATAGATCCTATGTCTTAAACATTTTCAACTAATGATAAAGCTACATCATAATCAAGAAACCATGTGAAGTCCCACCAGATAGTATTGTTTCTTAATTCATCATATACAGAAAATACTTTGGAACTTGGTCACTAAAAGAACAGAATCCATTGATTGACTGGGTTCAGACAGAGAAGAAACTTGAGATGACAGCATATCAAGACTATAAAGTGAATGTGAGACCAGAAAACAACCATGGTGTAAATCGTATTGAAGGATCTTGCAGTTTCTAAAAATGATTCCAGATGTGCTCGCAATTTTGCTTCCACCTCCGCATAATCTTCATCCGGATTATACGCATGCTAGATGCCAAAAACACAAAAATGAATGTCAGCCAAGCACAATATTAACGTCACAAATTTACTGTACAAAACTAATTCGGTGAAGGAAGCTGATCACGTTGCTAAGTAATGCTGCATTATAGAAGGCAAACGGTGTTAGCTAAGGAGTTGGGACAAACCTTCGATGCCAAATCATCAACCATTTCTTAAAGACTCAAAAGTCTATTTGATTGATCTGAAAGTTGTTTTTCCAAATCAGATATATCTGGCCTGCAAGTGAACTTTGATTAAAGGAACAGAAAGTTACTATACCTAGTGGAGAAAAGAAACTCAGAATCAAATAGTATTCGTTCCAACATCCTCCTTTCCTTTCCTAGGGTAGACTGGTGTTTATGTATAACAGGGTGTTCAACATAGGCACTTAAAAAGAGGACATATGATGAGAATCTAATATACAAATATAGGGTTTAATGGAATGAGCAAGTTTTATTGCTGGTTGCATATTCAACGAAGGCGTGTCTAATACCAATCCTCAACTATTGCATGTCCAAAAAAGATATGACGAACTCCAAGAGTTTATGAGAGATGATTTCAAATGCACGTGTACTCATTAGAGGTCTTCCAAGTGTCATAGTAGCAAAAATAGTCCACTATTAACACCTCTTGCATGGAACTAACCAGTGTGCAAGCTTACTGTGGAAACTGAGCATACATGCATAGTACATTGTTATAAAAAATTAAGAAAATATTTTTATAGTGCGTGTTTTAAAATGTATGTAATTATAGAAAAAGATGAAGCGATTCAAGTAAGACTAAAGATTATTTAAAGCAGATAGAAAAGGTATGTTGATAAGCAATCGAAACATTAAAAATTTGTGATGGGTGATACTTATGTTGATAAGCAAATTAAATATTTGAAGATCTGCAATGAGGGATTAGACATTTATGAGAATATGACACGAAAAATATGTATTGAGAATTGGAAATAAGGGAAAATTTAGCCTGAGAAACATTGGACCTTATAAGATTCTAGGAAGGGTTGAAGCTACAGCTTACCGATTATATTTACTTTCGGAGTTGTCTCGCTTACATAACATATTTCATGTTTCTATACTCCAAAAGTATATACTCAACTCATCTCATGTATTGGTTGAGCAACCTTTAGAGTTAAAAGAAAATATGACTTACATTGAGGAGCCAGTACAAATTTGGACTTGTCGAAAAAAGGTATTACGTAATAAGACCAATCCGTTAGTAAAGGTCTTGTGGAGGAGTCACTCACTTGAGGATGCTACTTGGGAAATTGAGGAGAATATAAAAGAGTAATATCCTTATCTGTTTTCATCACGTAAGTAAATTTTGGGGACGAAATTTTATTTAGGAAAGAAGAGTTGTGAAACGTGAGCATACATGCATAATACGAGGATATAAAAAATTAGAAAAATATATTTATATGCATGTTTAAATATGTATGTAATTATAAAAAAAAATTAATTAAATTAAAATTAAAAAAAAATTGGATTTGACATATTTACGAAAATGTCAGTGCATGACATTTCCTTCCAAGTTGCTGCCGGGTTGCACCTGGAGGCTCCCCATCAATTTGCAACACTCTAGAAGGTTGAGAGGCTACTAAAGGCCTCTGCTAAGCGTGTGGATCAAGTAGTATCAGTGGGAAGAGAGAGAAACCGAAGAGAGAAGTTAGTGAGAGAAAGAGAAGGTGTGAGGAATAAATTTTGGGAGAGGCTTATTCGAGCATCAAGGGGTAAGTTTCTATCCTAATTAGGGTGCTAGGAGTCCATTAATGATGCTTAAAACCTGCTTTGATCATTGTTTGAGAATCAATTTTCATTTTAAAATTTTTGGATTTTAGTTGATATAGAAATGGGTTCGAGTTTTTGTTTGATTTTAGCTTGAATTGTGGTTTGTAAATGATTTATGGGTGTTTATCATGAAAATTGAAGGTGGTTTTACGGGTTTTCGTGGCGTGTGGTGGTGAGATGAAAAAACCCTCACGGTTTTGAATTTTAAAAATTTGATTTTTGATAAACTTAATTAAGTTTTGAAAAGGGTCTTGGGTCTAGCTAATTTGAACCCAAGGAATCCATTTCCGGCCTCGGAATTGGATTTAGAGGTTGTTTGGGGGGTCAAATGGTCGGTTGCAGGTCTGACCTTGTTTTAAAAATCAACTTTTGAGCTAATTTTGACCACAAATTCGTTGAGTTTGAGGGAACTTTGAGGGGTTTGGTTTATATGGTATAAAACTAGGTTTGTAGGAGAGCAATTTAGGCTCACTGAAAAAACTTGAGAAACGATGGAGTTATGGGTGTCCAAAGTTGGTTCATCAGCTGAAAATAATGTTAGAGTCAGCCTGTTATTATGACTCTTGAGCCTACTTTGACTCACTTTTTGGAAAATTGGAAAGAGTTTTAATGCAAACCAACACTTGCATGTCAAAATAGATGTGAAGAAGTATAATTTAGGATATTGAATCATGTAAAAATGTGAAGAAATGAGATAGAAAAAGGTGCTCAAAGTTGACCAAAAACATGAAAAATCAGACTTGGTCACAAGCCTGAGAAGAAGATGAAGTTGGACAAGAGACCCCTAGACACCGGACGGAACGTGAGGGCGTGTCCAATGTCCGATCGACCTCTGGTTGGTGCCAAAAGTTCTGTAACGTCCGTGCGGAGATCTGAGTAAAATTTCAAGTTGAACCGACAGCTGGATCAAAATAAGGATTAAAATGACTGTTTTGGCCTTCGAGGTCAATTTGACCTAGTTTTTGGGTGATTTTTGAAAAATAAATTTTATATTCATTCTTAAGTCGGTTAATTGAGCATGTGAATGAAATTTCATTAAAAAATAATATTGTTTTATTTTTGGACTGTTTCGGATCAAAAAGCAATGTAGGGTAGGATTTCTCAAATTCCGGATCAGTTGAAGATTTTCAAATTCATTTTAGAATCATATCTTACATTATTTATGAATGTTTAGCATATTTTAAAACTTATAATTGGGTTTCTGAATTTGGGCTAGAAATCACGGATCCGGATTAGGGTTTTGAGTGTGGTAACGCACAGTGGTCCAAAATAATGGTTTTGACCATATAAAATGAGATTGTGGAGTCCTTTTAAACAAATTGTAAGTGCACATACATTGAGTGGCAAAAAGGGTTTACATTCTAGTTTAAGGTTGTAGAGGGTACTCATTGAGTCCATAAACTCTTAAGTGGTTAGTTGGTCTCCAAACTTGGGTACTGAAGTAAAGTTGTGGTGAATATGAAACGTCAGGAAGCATATTCATATGTATTTATTTTCATAAACTAAGTTATTTTTGAGTCGATACTTATTCGCATTTGTGCATATACAGATTGTTAGCGTCGGAAGCTATTACATCGGTTACACCTAGGTATCGAACATAAAGCTGAGTGGTGTGTTGGTTGGCGGTGACAAGTGAACTGTACTGCTTCATAATAATTAGAAATAAAAGTATATAACTACTATGAGTTATTTTACTATATGAAATTAAGTTTTGATGACTTGATTTATGTCGAATTGAACAAATAATGAATCAAATATGTTTTATTGATAAGCTTGTGATTTTAGTAGTATCTACTATCCTAGAGTTGTTGATAGCTTGACATGACTTACATGTTGTTGATTTGAACACTGCGCAGTTGTAGTGAGACAGCTTGATACTGCTTAAATGTTGCAGATAACTTGACACTGTTTAAATGTTGTTGATAACTTGACATTGCTTAAATGTTATTGACTCATAGAACATGTGGACTATTTATTATGTTGTTATATTGGCAGTGATTATGAGATTTCAAAGTAAATTGAAAACACTTTGATTTTTGTCATTCTCCTCAGATTGTGAACATATTTTGGTGATAGGATATTTGATCCATATTTTTAATATTTTCATTTATTATGATGCGCAGTACACTCAAGAAAATATTTATTTTCAAGAAGTTGAAGTTTAGAGTTAGGTCCACTATAACACTAACAGAGTCAAAATAGGAGGTTAAGAAAACTGGTTGTGTACATATTGTACAGGAGTGTTCATTTCGTTGTTGATGTTAGGGATAGATTCAATCAGCCGTCTTACTCTTGATGTAATCCAGAATAATGTTCTCTCTCTCTTTCTCTCTCTCTACGCACGTGTGTGTGCGCGCGTGTGTGTGTGCCTATATTTGTGCAAGATAGACATTCCAACTTCTTAAGTATTTATAAAACCCTAAACATCAACCTAGAACAAACTTTACAAACCCTGTCCCTTCTCAAACTTGCCCCTCCTTGGATAGACTGAAAAAAAAGTTCCTACATTTTCAATCTGAGGACAATCTTGGCAAATCACTTATCCACCACTACCATGCATAACAAATAGTATGCCAGCAGGATTATATCATGCCCTCATTCAGGATCACAGTGAAACCATCAGTTCAACAAGTCCTTTCTCAATTTATCAGAAAGATGAATCCATGAGGAAAAATCGAGCCAGTAAAATAAACTTACAACGGATATATAGACTGAATCTGCACATCTGCGGGGAACAACTTGCACTCTTCAGAGAAAATCTGAGCTTGTCGTTCAGCAATAGAATCTATCAGTTGTATATCCTTCGCCACCAGCTCATCAACACTAAGGGGCCAAAAGCAAAATCAAAATCAGGAATAAATAATTTTATGAAAGCAAAGAGGTTAGATTGAAAAAGTGGTGGGATTAATAATTTGGATTGTCAAAAAATAAATAATTTATTACGGTCAATCCAAAATGGATTGGAAATCATCTCAACCTCCAATCAGGATTATCAGCATAGATGCTTGCCTCCACAAGGTCTACAATAAGGCGAAGCATTTCAGTACGATCTTCATAACTTCCTCGTCCCTGCACAGAAGGCGCAGAATTTAAACAGCTCACACCAAAAAAAAAGGTATCTTGCGTGCTAAATAATTTTCAAAATCCGATATTCAAGTATAACGCACTATACATGTCACATTCGTTTGGTTTTGGTTTTGGAAAAATTTGTTCAAGGTCTCTCAGTCACTTTCATAACAGGAATTAGATTAGGGTTTGGATAAGGAACTTCAGCAATGTCCCGATGACACATATTCCTCTCAAATATCTTATAAACATTTCCCATAATGCTCCTAAAAGGAATAAGGTTCACAAGTGTGAACATTTTCTTATAAACATTATCAAATATCTTATAAACATTATCTAACCTCGTCATTTCAATAAGTACAGAGAACTAAGAGGTCATTTTTGGTTCATAACTATGAGGTACATAACAGCAAATTCATAACAACCTATTTTGAAAACAAAACTGGATAGAAACCATTGTCAACCATGTAATTCAAAGAAACCAGGATGTCCGAATATTTACACGGGGACTGTAACGGCTTAGTGCAAGGAAGGTTTTCCTTGTCTTCACCTCCTTAGCAGCATAATGTAGTTGGAGAAGGAGTGGTAAACTTCAGCATGATTAAGATCCACTAAGTCAGAACATTCCCCAAAGAAGATTTGCTCAACCTTTTATGCTAGTTGTTCCAATTAACAGCAGACAGTAGACCATAGTCGAGGATTAGTATAATATGGTTCCTATACTGCATGATCCTATATTTTTTGAGTCCTTAACTAGTTAACCAGCCACTCATATTTTACAGAATCCACCACTGCAATCACTCGATAGTGTATATAATCTACTTTGGTAAGAAAAAGCACACTAGGATAGAAGAAAATTGACTAATAGTGTATTAATGTTGAACCAAATTATATAATTATTTAGGTACTCTTTAATTTGTCCAACAGACAATATTATTAGAGGATCACTCCATCTAAACATTTTTGGTCTATTAAGGCCTAAAGATTAGAACATCCAAATTGACAAGCTTGTGGATCACTTCTACAACCACATCACACATTGAAAAGAGGGACAAAAAAAACACCAGTGTACCCTTCACCGGGCTATTAAGCAACACTCAATACCCATTACTATTACAAATCACCATGTACGAAAAATAGAACTCACTTGGATGGCCTCTGTATCTATGGTCGTGGTAATACTCAGAAACTTTGCAATCTCTGCTAAATCTGCAACAACAAGAGATACGGAAACACCTATTCAGATTGCAGAGCAAAAAACCAACAAAACAAAAAAAAAAAAAAGGAAAACCCCAAAAAGATACATGTTGCTTCTCAATCACAATATACTTGGACATAATTTACTGACACTCGATGGACCCACAATCAATCCAATAAATTAAGCCAGCAAATTAAGTTCAAATAGCATTATTTATACAGAATTTGGCCGTCCAAACACTAAGAAGACCACGCATAAAATAGCAACCCAATTAACCTCACCTCGATTGAATTGCATACAATTCAGTAGTTCATAAACAAATTCTAGCAAATGATTGTAATATAAATCTGTTTACATACACATATGTAAAGAGTATTACATTGGATGCGAGAGGTCTCCTCGTCGTGATCAATGGCGTCGCCTTGTAGATTTTGTTGAGAGAATGGTGACTTGTCGCCCAATAGCCTACAATTCACCACAAAGATGATGACTTGAATAAATGTATGTACAGAGAGATAAAGAGAGAGTGGGGAGGGTTTTAGAGAGAGAGAGAGAGAGAAACACACATACTTGAAGAAAAGCCATTCAAGAAGGGCGTAGCGCTCCATGCCGGTGAAAAGGAGAGACTGAGCAGGGGCATTGGCTCTTGGGTAATTCAACATTGCTAATTTCTTCTGAATTTCTTCCATCTGCTTCGCTGCCATTCGATCCTCTACACACTACACTAGAGAGAGAGAGAGAGAGACAGAAGATTTGATTTGATCTTTACTTAAACTCTCAAAACTCTTTTTGTTTTGTTTATTTGATTTGATCTGTGTTTAAAATCCCTCGATCTTTTTCTTTTGTTTATATAGAGGGGAGTGACTAAATTTTTTTTTTTTGAAACCAAGGAGTGACTAGATTTGGGACGGTGTCATTTGAAAATAATTGAAAAAAGTTTTAAAAAATAAATTAAATTAAAAAAACATAAAATTTCAAAATTTTATTTTTAAAATATTTTGAAAATATTGATCTAAATAAATATATAATAATTTTTTAAAATATTTAAAAATATTAAAAATTTAATTCAATCACTAATTCATTTCAATCTCCTCTCAAAACAAAAATGTTTTGACCGTTTCAAAAACAAAAATTTGTTTTATCAAGTTTTCTGGTTTGTTACATCCACATTGGTAAAATTTCATCAATTTGATATCTTTCTTATAACGAAAAACTTATTCAACGTGGAATGACATTAGATTAATTCTAAATCTCGAATAAACTTATTCAACGTAAAACATTAGTTTGTTGCACCCATCATCGTCGTCGCCCCACCACCACCGTCGCCCACTGCCACCGCCCACTACCATAACTTACCACCACTCGTTGCCCACCGCCACCCACCACCATCATTACCCCCGCACCACCACTACTAACCATTATCATCGTTGCCGGCCACTTACAGTTGCCACCACCACCATAGTCGTTGCCACCCACTACAACCATCACTGTCTTTTACCACCATCGTTGTCGCCTACCACCACTACCACTATTCATTTCCATTACAACCGGTGTTTAAATTTTTTTTTCTCTCTTCTATCTTTGTAATTTAATTTTAGATGTGAATACAAATATGTTAATTGTTGACCATTTTTATTACTCCGTACCTTCAGGCACGAGAAATAATTAGTTTTAAAATATTAGTTGAGGCACACTTGCATCGCACGTGAATAATTTTGATTTATAATTTTTTTTTGTGATATGCTTTACAATATTTATTTGTTCAATAAAATTTTTAGACGTAGGTTTTGTACTATTTATTATTTACGAACATGAGACTTTGGAAGGGAATGCAGAAGAACAATTGTATATTTGAGAAATAATTGATAAATTGAATATCATAGCCTATTTAATTCAAAAAAAAAAAAACTTTCTAATTCCAAAAAAATGTCTCTTCAGCTCCCACCAAAAATAGGTAAAAGATAACATAATTTTTTTTAAAAAATGCAAGAATACAAAACTAAAGAGAAAAAGCAAACATGAAAAGTCTTGTGGGATATTATTTAAAAAGTTATCATAATAAAATGAACCATAATGTCCACTTGACTTCAAACTAAATTATCACAATAAATTACTAAAATAATTAAAAAAAAGAACTAAGTTTGCCAGAATAGTATATAAAAATAGAAAATCAAAGTGAAACTAAGTTTCAAAACGTAAAAGAAATCTAATTTTAAATTCTTCAAGAAAACTAAAGTGGAGTGGTGCAGAGAAAAATAACAATGAGTTATGTGGTCAGCCTTAGTGGGCCAACCAATTTTGACATGATGAACATTGAAAATTTTTGCTTCCCTTTGGATCTGAAAAATACTTTCATATGATGAATAGGCAAAATTCTTATTGCCAAGAACTCTCATTTAGCTGCGCAAAGATTTATTTTTTCCATATTAATGTCTTTTAGTATTTTACTCATATTACTCACTAAAACACACCAATGCAATCAATTTACCACAAACAATTAGCTCTTAGTTGAAACCATAATTAATTAAGCTTTCTCATTATGGGACCGCGGAAGCTTTAGCCAACTTGAATATCACCGGAGGCCCCATCTCGAAAGGAGAACCATATTCAAGTGCTTGGAGAAGATGGAAGGATGGTTTTGTTGTTTCCTTGTCAATGAACTTTAAATAACCTTGAGAATTTGTTAAATAAAAAATAGATAGAATAAATTAGAGAAAATGATATGCTTGCAGAACTTGAAAAAAATAGCTTAAAGAGAAGGATATACTTGAAATTTTACCTGCCAAACTTTTATTGCATAATTCATCAATAAGTGCCTAGAAAAAAAAAAGTGAAATTCATTGTTATAGGATTGAGTTGGCTTCTATAGAATCATGGCTTCAACATTGACTTAGAATTGACCAACTTTAATAGAATCATGCCAAAAGGAATTAGAGGGTACAAAGTTCACACAAAGAATATAATAACTATGTGATAGATCGCATTATACATATAAATACATTTCAGGAACAAACTATAAAAAAGGGATACGCAAAACATAATAATGTCAAAAACTCGATAACAAAATTAAAAACTTTCCATCACTAACAACCCAAAAATAAAAATAAAAAAGGTACCATATTGCTTTCATGGGTTGCATTGACCCTCTCATGAATAAGGTCATCAAAGAGATACCCAGCAACCATATCATCTTCATTGTTCCATGCCTGTAATGGCGCTATATTTATACGGACTTCAAGAACTCATTTTAGTTAAGTAAAAGTATGAGATTAAATCACGAATAACGTACATCAAACATGAGCAGTTAAATTTGTTGATTACCTATTATTATCAAAGTCATATCCCAAGTCTTAACTCTAAAAAATCCTGCCAAATACGAACCTGTTGCAGTCCACAAAGAAGCAAACCAAGAATGAGAAGAACAAAATATATTCCCAAAAGATGGTGTTGCATTAGTAGCAACAATGACATAATATTTCCTTAACTCCTACCACAGTTATTGGATAAAGATAAGTTTCAACAAATATCAAAAAACTCCAATAACATGAGTTATGTATTTTAATTTTGTTGTATATGAGCTTTTGATGTCAACTTATAAAAAAGTGGTACCAGCTCGTTTCTCATAGTTTTGCTAGAAAAAATAAACATGGAGGACTGAATGTTTAGTAGGAGCCCCAAACATGTAATCTGGTATGTCATTACTTTTGAGTTTGGCACCTTTCTCATTTCATAGTAGAACATGAAGGGAAAAAATAATATGACTGATCAATATACCAAAAAAATTATGTGGTTTTCAATTCTTATATGAGAAAATATTAAAGGAAAAATTCATCGAGAACTCTTGTGATTTACCCTAACTTCAATGGGAAAGTGTGAAACATGAGCAGCTAGTTTATGATGTACTACTTAGTATTGTTATTCAATCTTGAAATTCAACGTGCAATAGTGAAATATGTTTGTAAATTAAATAAGGGGGAGTAGAACAAGCACGGTCTTTGACTTCTTTCGCATACAATTTGGCATCAATCCAAGCAAGGACTTCATGCATTCCAACATGTACATAGATATAAAACTACTTAAGTCTACAAAAAGAATTAAAACACTCAATCAATATCGAAACTAACACTTATGAAGTTATGGTGATCAAAAGGAAATTATGCAATGTTTGTATACAAATGATATGAATGACATTTTGTTAAAGCCCAATAACTTTGATCAAGGGCTAGATCATTCACATAAAAGGAGCTAACTAATCTGACACATGATGGGGACTACCCCTTGTTTTCTCACGTGGCAATTTGTTAAGAGTTAAACATCCACCATTTGGGGGCTTTTAACATGAGAAGGATAAAAAAATATACTTTTAAGCTGTGAGTTTGGAGTTTTCGTCACTCAAATATGTGACCCGAACAATAAAACCATTTTAATTTAACAAAGAGTATGAAAGGTAAGTTTATACAAATAAAGTTAGTTGAAAATATTGCTAGCAATGCTTGAACAACACACGCTTAAATGCCTGACTAATTTTTTTTTTGGTTACATAAACCCTTTGCAATGAATGCGCAAGGCGTGTGTATTGAGTACAATTTTTTTTTCATTGTCTAAAACTATAAGCATCATGATAGCTAATTAATTAAGAAATTAAAAAAACCCAATACATCCATTAAAAGAATTAAGCTAACCGAACATCAAACCAAGATTTTAAACGTATGTGCTAGTATGCTATAGACACATTCTACTGTATTTTTTTTTTCGTTGGTGGCAAGAGAGGTGGGGGCAAAAGAGAGCGCTTAGAAACCACACCGATAGATCTTCACTGGTGGAATCATGAGGCTCCTGACTGTACTCGTTACTCCCCTCTAGAAGGAACCTAGTTAGGCTAACATAACAGTCAACCACTGAGCTCTAATGTAGACTCTAAGACTTGAACATCCAACCTCAGGGTGAAAAGTTCGACCAGTACCCCACTCGGTGGTACATTCCACTATAATTGCTATAGTATACTCCTATTCAATTTCTTGTAATGTTAGAGCATCACCAACCATGTATAGGTAATGGTAAGAGACCCACCTGAACATAATATGACACATTCGGATCCATGGTGGGTGCTATCATTCGGATCCACCTTTGTTCTCTAATTTTACCCCTTTGCTACATATCACACCATGAAACATAATACAAAAGACACCATGGATATCACAGATAAATTAGGAAAATCAATAGAAAAAAAATACCCAATCACCTAATACAGTGCATCATAAAGTACTTTTAATTTTTCCCAAGAACAAACATTCCAAACCATTGATGTCAATGGCAACCTAATGATGCAACTTCCAATGAACAAATTCATTAACAACCCAAAAAAATGGCAACCATATCTAATAGAATAAAATAACATGATAATGGCATGTAGGAATAAAATGAATGGAAAGAGTGAAAATTGGCCATAAACAAAGATAAATTTGTAAATTGCTTCTAAGATAAAAGTTGAATAGACTGGAGGGCAGTTTACAAAGGCAACCAAATAAACCTTTTATAGAACTAAAAAGAATTGAAAAAGATATCAATTAATACAGAACAAAACACCTTTAAGCCTTACTCAAGAACTACTCTATGATCAATAAATTGAGCAAAGAAAATTAGCCGAAATACATCCTATAACCGTACAGGACTAAACACTGCAAGGCAAAAAAATTGATCAAACGTTGATTGCATTTCATGTAGCAAAACGTGTTTAGTTGTAAAACGATCACGAACTAAAAACCAACAAAATAAGCACCAAATAAGATACAACACTTTTCCCATTAGATTAAAAATTCAACACAATCACAACAAAATCGTTAAGTTTGACACAATCCATACCTAATAACACATGCCGAAGCTGGTAGAATTTTAGGAGGGGTGCTTTTGGAAATCAAATTTAAGAAAACATGCCTGCAATCCTAACCCACCGATCTCCTTACGCCAATTTTATAACCAAAGGTTTAAGAATCCCAATTTTGTTTCCCTCGTCAAGCAAAAAAAAATCAAAAGAACACAAATATTATCCGAAAAGAGGAATGGAGTATCTGTTGATGAAGAAACAGAGTACCGCTGGTTTGCAATGGGAACAACCATGGTGTGTCTGCGTTTGGGAGAGGAAGGGAGCAGAAGAAAAGTGCAAAACCTGATGAAGAACAACACTGCTGGGCCGTAATTATTCAAATCCCATTTGTAACTGAAGTAGCCATTGATGCGACAACCATTAATGTGTTAAATCCATACAGCTGAAAGAGGAAAGATGGAGGATAGGTTCAACCAAAAGAAAGGGAGACGAAGGGGTGCCAGTGTGCATTAGTAGTTTATGTCAAAGGCAGAGTTGAAGGGGCGACAATGTGGGGAGATTAAGGCAGTGATGTTAATGTTAGACTGACCTAATTAACGAAGTTAGATTTAGGAGAAATTAATTACATTCTGAAAGGGAAAAAATCAAAATCTTTTAGACTTAGCAGATATTTTAGAGGAACTAGTTGGTTTACATGTACGTTGCACGTAGACCATTTAAAACACAATATTTTTAATTATAAGTAGTAAAATACTTTCTCTAAAAGCCACTACCTTAATGAGTATGGATGAACCACATTTTATAAGAAAACACCATGGAAAAATCACTGATTAGACTAAATCTAATACAATGTTTAGTAAAAAGACATCATTCTCCATTTTATCCTTTTAACTATTATTTTTATAATTTTTTCATGTATTCCTAATTGCAAGATAGAGACAGAATTTGGATAATAATGAGAGTAAGTTATAACAGGAATTAAGGAGCGAACAACAAAGAAGCAAAACTAATAACAGTCTAAATACAGATGAATTCAACTATAAAAACAATGATAATTTTATGCATTGTGAATGCTTGATTTTAACCCGATTGAAAATAAACAAAAGTGATACGACTTTAGCACGCAATCAATTACGTTACACTTAACCCAACATATGACACGACCATGCTGCATTGGAATCATCATTCCATATTTTATAACTATATTTTGGTTTTTTCCAATAACCAGACTGTGTCTGCAAAAAAATCAAGACTGCAAAAAAAAAAAAAATTACAACTTCAAATAGTTTCAAGATTTGAATTCATGGCTACGCATAGTCACAAATCATAAGAGATTAAGCACCCATTTAAGCTTATAATAGAATAATATCAATGCACATGCTAAATTTATCACATATTTAGCAACTATACATTAATACATCTTATTGAGATAAATAAACCATTAAAGACCATCCCTCAATAGACACAAAACTTTCTCGGAATGACTTGATGACATACAAGAATGTAATGTGCTATTATGTAGTTTTTGTTCCCAGATTACTGAGTCCCAGTAGATGAGTCTGATAACATTCAACAATAAGTTCTCCTGAAGCTTCTCATGAGAATCCTTCGCCTCATATACACAAAGAGAGCCAAAAGAGAAGGGTAAGTCCTTGATAAGGGCAAATTCTGAGAAAATGGAAGCTAATGTGTATACATAATAGGGTACACAATAACTAAAGCTGAACATATTTAATCTCTTCGATATAGGAGAAAGAAGGTAATCGAGAAAATGAGAGCAAAATACATTAGCAGTTTAATAGCCAATTATTTTGTGAATAATACTGTTAGTACCCAATAATCTGGACTAATACATTGATACAATGATGTGATTGGTGATATTTTCACAACAAAAAAAAGATCAGCAAGTATAGCTACAATAATTTTATAGGTCATGTCAACTGCCACATTGTTAAGTCAACTTATTAGGTCAAATTATTATGTCTTAATAACATCACTTTTACTTTATAAATTAGGGCTAAGTGCCTTTAGAGGGACTGTAGGCTATAGCTAGAAGAACTCAATAAAGCATAAAGTTGAATAGACTAATTGGATCCACTCTTAATTTTTTTTTGTATCATTTTAATATAAAATTGTATGATGACATCATACCAAGTTCTAAATCAGCAAAACAAAATGGTATCAATGCATTAGAGGCTCATAGAGAGGAATTACTCATCATAATAATCTGGCCACTTTTTACGGACTTGCAACTAAGTCAGATAAGATGTATTAGGCTTGTATTTCTGTGCTGCAGCCACAACAAGAAGTAGAGGTGGTGCCTAAGTAGACTTTTGATCTTAAATGCTATCCTTCCTTTTTGTTCCTATGCACTTGCAGTCTATTTTTCATTCCCTTCTTTTCTCAAAAATCAGCTCATCGAATCTTCCAGTCTCTGATTACACTGATATAATCTAGGCTTATTTACAAGTCGAATTCAAATCTAACGCAGAAGTTTAAGCCCAAGCTCAGAGTAGTCTATTCCAACCTTTATATATAATTATAAACCTTCTTTTTTTTTCTTGATTTCCCAATGTGAGATACACGTGGGTTCCAACACTCTGCAAGTACTGGGGAACAGAAAAAAAAGTGCGGCACAAATCAGGCAATCAATTGTCTTAACCAAATACCACCCTTAAAAATCTAAATACAAAAAACAAAAAAAAAATTAGGCCAACGACACAAAATACATGACATCTTGATATCAAGGCCCTCAACCAGCCATTGCCTTTCTTACTACTTCAAAGCCCATGTTAATTTTTGGTCTCCTCTTTGTCCATGCAGTGTAATTAACATCTCTCTTCTAAGCCCATAAAGGCCATTTATAGCCATCATTCCGTGTTGACAACAATTTAAGCCACCTACTTTGTGACAACTCTAGGTACTCAAGCTTAGAGGACACAATAATATCTAATGGCGTTCCTCAGTTCACACTTTCCCATCTTAGATTCTGAAATATGATCATAGGTCATGTGAAGTTGTCCAGCCTACAAAACAGCAAATTGGACATGTATCTTTAGAGCACATACTTCATCATTTCATTTGAAACCCAAAATTAGCATAATCACCTTCCGTTGGTGAAAATTCAATACCAGTAGAGATACTTATTTTGGAAAAGACAACGAATGGAGATACTTATTTTGGTGAAGTAAACTAATTCACGGTCCACTTGATTATACAAGCGTAAAATAGGTGTTAAAAAATGAAGAAGATGAGTGTACAGCTTCAGGATACAAAAACATCTTATACAAATTTGACAGTTTATCATAAACTTAGTGAAAATGAACAAAATCTTTTCTGAAAGATCATACAATGGAAAATTGTAGGCCAAATTTTGATGTACTGGAATTATCCCACTTAAAATGAGCTACAACCATATTTAAAAGTTCTAGCAAACATTGATGAAGTAGATGAGTTATACAAGTGCCCATGATTCTTTTATATATAAATAATTATTGAATGTCGTTGGGTAGCAACAACTACAAGCAAAAAATTGATGTCAATCTTATGAGCATACCATTTATCACCATGCTTTGATTTTGACAGAGAACCATCTCACTGAAGAGCATAAGGAAAAAAAAACACTTGTGCATATACATGCATACCTAACACATGCTCGAGAAAATATTTATATATTCATCAATTCCATTCATCCAATGAAAAAATCTATTTTGAAGTGTATCTCAAGTAGAACATCAAACATAATATTATCTATCACAAATTAACCACATAATTTGAGTCAATGTAAAAATTAACAGCAGGAAGCAAATAACTAAATGAAGTAGATGAGTTATACACAAGTGACCATGATTCTTCTATATATAAATAATTACTGAATGTCGTTGGGTAGCAACAACTACAAGAAAAAAATTGATGTCAATCTTATGAGCATACCATGTATCACCATGCTTTGATTTTGACAAAGAACCATCTCACTGAAGAATATAAAAAAAAACTTGTGCATATATATGCATATCCAACACATGCTTGGGAAAATATTTATTTATTCGTCAATTTCGATTTCCCCAATGAAAAAATCTGTTTGGAAGTAATGCAATATTATATATCACAAATTAACTACATAATTTGAGTCAATGTAAAAATTAACCGTAGGGAGCGAATATAATTCACCACATAGGCATACACATCTATACAAAGTAAGTTCGAATTAAATGAGTTCAAAGATCTTGGCACACCAAAATTACAAAGAGAACCAATGAAAAAGATAGTGCAAGAAAGATTACAAAGAGAAAGTGAACAGTGAAAATAAAATTACAAAATAAGATCCGCCAATTACAAACAACTTTCCAATTATGTGAAATAATGAAAAAGGAATATCTCGAAACTCTCTGATGATCATCGCAACCCATAGAGGTTCCAAGAACTTAACCCTATCCCATAACAACTCTGCATACTCAACTTTCCCTTCAAAATTTCTGCTATTCCTCACCATCCATACAACCCATTCTGCTATCATCCATTCTTGTTTGGTTGTTAACAAATTGGACCCTTTTATTCCATTTTTTAACACGGTTTCTATGTTATCAAGGGATACATAGTGAAATATTGAACTTTCTGATGATTGGATCGTAATAGATGTCAAATTTTTTTCTTTAATACTCTGGTCACTCAATCTTAAGGGTGTTGGAATGCTCTGTTTTCTTGTAACCATTTAATTATCTGTTTTACATGTTCCATATCAACATATTTCTTTACTGATACATGTTTTTAGGCTCTATTTATGCCATACGATCACAAAAACACGACGCCAGATGGATTACTCTCTCAAAAAATGAGGTTGATGCTGGAATGGTTGAACCATCTTCACTTATAAGACCGCTGCTTGATCGGAGTAGGGGGAGGCTCTGTTGGGTTCGTATATTTTATACTGATATGCAGTGATTTTTTAGTAGAGCATCCAAATTAATCTAAGGCCTGCCAAAATTACATTACCACAATCATAGCATGCCTTCCTAGTATATTTGTTCCTATAATCACTTTTATCAGAATGATAATACTGTAAAGCATTGGTTGAGCTTCCTTTGGTGTATGTAATTAATTATATTGACATTGATGAGAATGTCAGACATGGTGAGCTCATGAAAACAGGCCTTACGATGCTATTTCGGTGTCTAAAAGTGGCTTGTGGTATGCATGATTCTCAAGAAGTCCAATATGGGGGAAAATGTCTTGAGTGTATTTTCTGCATAGCTTATTACAAATTATCCAGTAGAGCACCACAAATCCACTTTGCTAATCGTATGTTGTCCAATTCAAGAACAGAATGAAGAACAAGGAGGTCAAACACCCACAAATTAAATACCATAAAACTTACGTAAAACAATAAAAGATAGAGAAGGAGAGAGACCAACCTGAGTGATCTCCAGAACTAAGAAGCTGCGAAACCTCAACAAGCTCAAACTTCCAAGCCAACATACGAAGAGAATCAATACAGAAGGTAAAAACAACAACCATACACGTGGAAGAGCAATATCAAGAAATCCAGCGCTGGATTCAAAATAGAAAGGCAGACAGAATGTGTGTTTACAATGGAGAGAGTGAATCAAATTTCAATTGGGAGTACTGGAATTGCTACTATCCAAATTGATTACTGATATAGGCATTGCAAATTCAGACAGTAAGACTCAGAATGCGTAGAGACAGAAGGAGTAAGGGCAGCAATTATTGAATGTAATAACTGATTAGTGAGACGCTATGTATCAGTTGATGTAGAAGGACTGCCCTCTCAAGTTTCACTGAATGAAGCCACCGCCAATGCCACTACGAAGCCACCGCCAGCGCCACTACAAAACCACTGGGCTGATATCGAAGGGATCGGCTAATATCTGGGGAGCTGTGACATCGGTTGATATGTGGGGACGTTGATCGGCGGGGGTGGAAGGGGAGCGGTGGAATTTGGCTGTAACAGTGGGAGTTAGGGCTTGGGGATCGGTTTGGATTTTGCATTTATTTGGTGAAGACTGAAGAAGGACGGAGTACAGGGGCTGTAGGATAGATGATAGAGAGGATATACATGACTTTAAAGAATTGTTTATGGGTAAATTTGGTATTTAAAAGTTTTTTAGTTATTAGTAGTATAAATATAAATATAGATATAAATACAATAATATAAACGAGTGAATTATTAGCTCTGCTTTTTTGTTGCTCTAATCAACAGTAGAGATTGTGGAGGATGGGAGTTATTATATTATAAATAGCATTTACAAATTATTAAAGATGTGTAGAATTGTATTTATATATTTTTTCAAGGGTAATAAGAAAAATAAAATATTTTTCATACTTCTAGACATTTATTAAGGATGTGTAAAATTGTATTTATATATTTTTTTAAGGGAAATAAAATATTTTTCATACTTCTAGACATTTTAAAGTAGTATGGATATAGATTAGTAAAAAAAATTTTAAAACACTTAAAAATATAAAAATTTTAATTCAATCACTAATTTATTTCAATTTCTTTTGAAAACATAAATGTTTTGATTGTTTCAAAAGCAAAAATTTGTTTTACAAAGTTTCTAGTTTGTTCCATCCATGTTGGTAAAATTTCATTAATTTGATATTTTTCTTATAACGAAAAACTTATTCAAGGTGAGATGACATTAGAGTCATCAGACTAATTCTAAATCTCGAATACATGTTATTACTCCGTCAAATCACTTAAATAGATCAAATTTATGAGTCACCAATAAGAATCCAATCAAAGACGTGTTAGCAAACAATTTCGTAGGGAGGGATTACCTAATTTAATAGAATTTTAAATTTCTTAATTAATTAAACCCAAATACATTGTGTCACGTGTCAACATAACTACATTTTCTCTATATTTGTTTGTAAACACCCATCTGAAAATTTTCAAAAATGACATATTATTATCTATACTAATAAGATAGAGGCAAATTCAAAATTTTTCAATTGAAATGAACCCTCATAATTTAACAAAACAGAAGAACGATTAGGATTTAATTAAAATTTAAATATGTGATCTAGATTTCAACTAAACTCGTCCCCTTAAATTTAAAGGCTCACAATTCATTCCACTCAAATACATTCTTTTGCCCGCTTTAACCCCACACACACTACCCATAACTCAAACCAAACCCAACTGACCATCCCCATCCCATGCGTCCTCTCTCTCTCTCTCTCTCTCTCTCTCACACACACACACACAAAACTCCTCTCTCTCTCTCTCTCATGACATACACACACACGGTTTTGCGGGTTTTGAATTCTAATGTTATAGTAGTGAAGGTGTTTTGCTTTAGCTGCTTTGGTGGATTGTCCTGGTATTGTTCCTTGGCCTTTTTGCTAATAAATGCTTTTGGAGAGAGAGACAGAGATTTTGGGTTGGTTTCGTTACTTTTTTTTTTTTTTGGTCAGATTGGTTTCGTTACTTGAAGCTGGTCAGGTTGTTTGACCAAATTACACTAAGATGTTTTGAGCAAATTATACTTAGATGTTCTTTGAGCAAATTACACTTGCAGGTTATTTGAGCAAATTATACTTATTGGTTGTTTGAGTAAATTATCTCCTTTAGGTGTTTTCAATGTTATGCTTTGAGCAAATTACACTTACAGGTTGTTTGAGCAAATTGCACTAAGACGTTGTTTGAGTAAAAGCTACCTTTTCTAACACAGGAACAAAAATTGAAGTGAATATTTTCCCCCCTAAACCTCTCACCTCTCATTCACCTCACCACCGTCACTTCCACTGTTAGAAAATCAGAAACCACTTTGCCCACCATGCATTCTCTTTTTTTTTTTTTTTCCCGTTTTCCTATCCCTTTTTTCACTCAACAAACTCTCTCTGTTATTCCAATGCCAGTCACATAGCCGAAGCCACCACAGCCACACTGCCCTTGCCTCCGCCACACCCTTGCTAGGTATGTCTCCACTAAATATTGGAATTAGGATTAAACTTTATAACTTTTTTTGGAGTAGCCGGGAATTATGTGCTTCAATTGAGATTTGGAATAATTTGAGATATAATTGAGACTGGAATTAGGATTATAGGATTTTTTTTTTTCCTTGGATAGGGAATTTCATGCCTGAGTGAAAATTATGATTTTGTGCTTGAATTGATTATTGTTCCATTGGTACCAATGAAGTTACCTATCTCTTTGTCTAGGAGTTGTGCTTATTCAATTTGTTGTTTTTATTGTCATTCCTTTGCCTTGGTTTGTGTGAAATTTAGAATTTTGACATTTCGGTTGTGTGAAATTTAGAATTTTGACATTTTGATTACTCTTTAAAACTTTTTTTGGAGTAGCTGGGAATTATGGGCTTCAATTGAGATTCGGAAAAAATTGGGCTATAATTGAGATTGGAATTAGGATTATGGGATTTTCTTTTTCCTTGAATAGGGAATTTCATGCTTGAATGGAATTTCATACAAGTTGAAAATTTTCTAAGGGCCCATTTTTTGTGGAAACTTTGGCCAAATTTGTTTAAAATATATTGAGGGTTAACTCTTTGTGAAATATATTTCTTATTTTTGCTAATTGTTATTTTGTTTTGGTTACTCAGCGTCTTTAGACACAAGCACAGAATCAACTAAACAAATCATCTTGATTTGTTTCAGTTTTGCTTGAATTTTAGACTTTTGTTGTGGCAATTGGGGGATATGGATCCTAGAGTTAAATGTAGAAATATTTTCATGTTAGTGTATATAGAAGTTAGATGACCCGTATCGAGTGTACTTTCTTTTTGGTTTTTTAATTCCTTTTATTGGTTTTTATTGCACATGGTATTTTGTTATTTTTGAGGGTTCTATCACTACTAAATTTTGGTTTGTTTTGAGGTGGTAATGACAAAAAATTTCATAGGTGAGATTGCTTGGTATGCGGATGGCGAAAAAATACAATTGTGCGAAACGTGTAAAATCTGGTTAATGTTTGATGCATTTGGTAATTTCTATGCCTTTATATTTTGCATCTCACTCTTATTCTATTATGATTTTGGTCCATATGAACTTGCCTAACAAAGTTGAAAATTTAAAATTGAAGTGAATACGCTTTTTGGAACCTGTATCACAATTCCAAGTTCTCAGTTTGGAAGCAATCCCAGTAATTCCTTGCATCTCATCTTTTATCCCATTTTTGTAACATCTCATCAAATTTTTCTTTCATTGTAGGATTCTTTGACAGAGATTTCAACTGTGGATGCATCTAAATTGCTAGATCTAGTTGTTATCTCGGGCTTAGGTTAGGAAAGATAGTAACATCAAGAAGTATGGTAATTTGTCATATGTGTTCTTCTACATTAAAAAGCAAGTGATTATTATTATTATTATTATTATTTTGTATGAGTTAAAAAAAATGCCCAACAACAGTGTATAAGATACTTAGGTGTTTAAAACTATTGAGATGAACTCTGTTACTCTTTTTGCGCTACCTAAGATTTGCTTATACCTTTGGTGATCGATGTGAATTTGTTTAAAACGATTTTATGTTTGTTCTTGGCGTTTGTAGTTCATGTTCAAAGTTTATTCACATACGGTAGTTAAGAGATTAGGCTGGGTAGATTTATATACACTATTTTCATTTTTTTTATTTTGTTAATTGTTGATTGTAGATTTATAAGAGATTTGGCGTTTGAGTATTCTTGGGTGTAATGGTGAATATTTTGTTTATGAAATTCATATGTTATATAATTTGCTTATGTGATTGCGTTAATTGGTAAAATGGTTGTGTTAGACAAAATTTTGTAATAGTTAGACATTTGGTAGTCTTCTTGGGTATAAAAATAAATTGTGTATACATGTTGAAAATTGTCTAGGGGCCCATCTTTGGTAGAAACTCGAGCCAAATTTTTAAAAAATATATTGAGGATTAACTTTTTGTGTAATGAATTTCCAATTTTTGCTTTTTTTTTTGGTTTCGTTTTTGGTTATTTAGTGTCTTTAGGTACAAACACATGATCAATTGAATCAATCATCTTGATTTGTTTTAGTTTTGCTTGAATTTTGGACTTTTGTTGTAGCAATTTTTATATGGGAGTTTATATGTACGTTAATTAAATGCGTGCGTTTGAAATTGCAAGTTGAATTTGATATATGCAGATGTATATGAAAAATGTTGAATTTGGTATAGATTATTATGTTGTTGTGATAATTGATAAATAGTTTTGTTACGGTAGAATTGAGGCATGATATTGAATCTAACAAATGAACTGAGACGTGTTTACTGTAAATTCATGTGTTTCTTTATAGAAACATATCTTAATTATTGGTCATTTGATAAATTATGTACGCAGATTGATATTTTTTTTTTGTGTTATCTTTTTTAAGTAAATTCTGTCAATTTTTTGGAATATTGATTGTGGGTGGTGTTAACTAAAAATTAAATAAATTGCTACTTGAAATATTTGTATGCTACTGAAAATATTTGTAGTATATGATTAATGCTCAATTTTATGTTGCACAATGTCTTTAGGTATGAGTAGTTGTCATGATTTGATATAGTGGCTCGATTTTTTTGTTGAACTGTGCCTTCAGGCACGGGTAGTTACTAGTCTTTCTATAATATTCAATAATTATCCAATATTTTAAATATTTCTCTCTAATTTGGTATAATTTACACAAGACAGTTTTTAAAGTTAGCCGAGGGGGGTATAAGTGTACTTGGCAGAGATGATTGTAAAAAAATATAAATTTCGTGCATCATACATATAACTATAGTACAATAATATAATATCAGAAATACTCTTAAAGATATGCACGTGATGGGCACATAGTGTTTTTCGTCAATTTTTATGACGACAATTAATGTCAAGGATTAAATTGACTCAATGTTTGAATTTTAGGGACGAAATTCATAAAATTAAAATTTTAAATATGAAAGTATAACAAATGACAAATCTTAGAGACTATTGATATAATTTACCCAAAAATTAAATAGATACTTGATACAAATTATAATTCAACCTTTCTTTTATGCTCGCGAGGCACATGCGTGATCCAAATATTTGTATACCAGGAGAAGAGTCCCACGAGAGAGAGGACAAAATATTAGGCCTAAGTTATCGTTACACTATATCAACAATATTATGTGATATAATTCTCTATTAATCTACACTATTTATAAATATTAGTATTTGCATAACGTGTTTTGTCTTATATCTCTATAATAAATTTTTTCTTCAAAATCCATTAAAATTAGTGAACTTTCATCTCTATTCCCTTGAGGTTAAGCATCTTGTAGCTGTAAAAATTGGTGGGTGGATGGTGTTTGGTGTAGTCAACCTGTAAGTTTTTTTTTTTTTTTTTGTGTCGGTATATGCTTATTGCTAGTATGATATTTTATTTACTTTGTTGTCCATTTGTTTTGGATATGATCACTGTCTAAATGTTTTGTATACCTTACATCAATTTTTGAAATGAAACTAAAATTAGTTTGTGTTTGATTGAATTAGTGTTCCCATCAAAGCAATAATGAATAAAAAAAAATGTATTTTTCGTGGAATGAAGAGCTTAATCTGTGTTGGAAATTAAACTAATCTCTTAATATTTAAGTATTTATTATTAGTAGACTTGAGTGTTTTACGAGTTGTTATTATATTATAAGTAGGATTAATTTTGTTACCAGACTTCTTGAATTCATGTGGATGTGGAATAATTTTATATCAATAAATTATATTTAAGAGTTTTCTTTATCTTCTATTGTAATGTCAAAAAATCTTATTGAATTCAAGAAGCCGTTGAATGCATCCAATAACTTTTTATTTTGTCATCTTGATACACTTTGTAATTTTAAAAAAAATATAAACATAATTTTATTATCTAACACTTGTGCATTACTAGTAAGTAGAGGTGACAAATGGGTGAATTGAGTTGGGTTAAATTGGATTGGATCAAAATAAATACAATTCATTTTTCACTCACATAATAAATGAGTTATAATGGATTGAGTTTATAACGGATTGGATTAAACCGATTAATCCATAAGATAATTGAAATTTTTAATAGACATATTAGTACACAAAAACACACACATTAGTAGTACACCGAAATATAAACATACACACACACTAATACACCAAAACACACGCAAATAGTACACTAAAAATATACACAATAATACATTAAAATATACACTAATAAAAAAAATACACACATAATAGGTCAGGGTTGATCGTGGGTTATGAGTTGGTCCGAGGTTCAATCCATAGGTCATGGGTTAACCCATGGGTAGTGGGTCGCCATGTGAGTCATGGGTCGACACATGGATCATAGGTTAACCTGCAGGTTATGGGTCGTGTATTAGTGTGTTTGTTTTTTGTGTATTAGTGTATTTATATTTTGGTGTATTAGTGTATATGTGTGTAGTGTATATGTGTGTATTTTTTAGTATACTAATATATTTTTTTAATTTTATTGCTTGTTTTATTTAATAAAAAGATAAATATTCAATTTAATGGGTACCCATTTATAATCTATATTAACCTGTTTAATTAAAATAAATTATATTGCCTAACTCATTTAAAACTCCTATTAATTAATATAAATATTCAATTCATTTATTTATAAGCGAATTAAACGAATTAATAAGTAATGAGTTAAGATTGTTATTTCTACTTCTATTACTAAGCAAAGAAGTCTGATCTAAGTAAAACTCATAATTACCGAGTCATATAATGCATTAGTGATAATGCACAATCACTTGTACGAGAGGAAGTGGACCTACTATTCACAAATATCTCTCCCACACATCCAAATATCATTAGCAATCTACTTTCTTCTTGCTTTTAGTTGCAGAATCAATCTCTCATTCCTTCTCTCTCTATCTCTCTCTCTAAAGATGCTTACTTTAAATCTTCTTCCAACCTCAAGTGTCACTTTCTCCATATCTGGTTACAAGTATCCAATTAATAATTCACTTTTGTGTCCAAAACTTGTGAACAGGAATCAAAACCAGAGAACCCCACATGTTCCATCTCTTCCACTCACTAAACACATCTCTCATCTTAATGAACCTAGGTGGTTGAGTTCAAGCTTCACCAATATCCATGGCCGCTCACTTGGGTCTTCTTCAAATCCCGCATCTCATATCTCCTATCCCAACATTTTTGGACACCAAGTTGGATTTTCTTCAAAACCCACTTCTAATATCCCTCAAGCAGCATCTGGAACCCCACAAGAAGCAAACCCGGATGGAAAAATTGAGGTTTCAAAGCCCAACAAATCCCTCCAACTTGCTGTCATTTTTGGCCTCTGGTACTTCCAAAACATTGTGTTCAATGTCTACAATAAGAAGGTATTGAACATCTTCTCATTCCCATGGTTTCTTGCCTCTTTTCAGCTCTTTTGTGGGTCTCTCTGGATGCTCATTCTTTGGTCTTTCAAGCTCCAACCATGCCCAAAAATCTCCAAATCATTCATCATTGCCCTTCTTGGACCTGCACTATTCCACACAATTGGCCACATCTCAGCCTGTGTCTCATTCTCTAAGGTGGCTGTTTCTTTCACCCATGTAATCAAATCTGCAGAACCTGTTTTCTCTGTCATGTTTTCATCATTCCTTGGCGATACATACCCATTAACTATTTGGCTCTCAATCATCCCCATTGTTATGGGTTGTTCTCTAGCTGCCATCACTGAAGTTTCCTTCAACTTTGCAGGCCTATGGGGGGCTTTAATTAGTAATGTGGGATTTGTTCTTCGCAATATTTATTCTAAAAAAAGTTTGCAGAGCTTTAAGGAAGTAAATGGGTTGAATTTGTATGGTTGGATTACTATAATTTCATTGCTATATCTATTTCCTGTGGCAGTTTTTGTTGAAGGGTCTCAATGGATTGCAGGGTATCATAGTGCTATCGAAACTATAGGAAAATCATCCACATTTTATATTTGGGTGATATTGTCTGGGGTGTTTTACCATCTCTATAACCAATCATCTTACCAAGCACTTGATGAGATTAGCCCCTTGACATTCTCTGTGGGAAACACAATGAAGCGGGTTGTGGTGATTATCTCCACTGTCTTGGTTTTCAGGAATCCGGTTAGGCCTTTGAATGCGCTTGGATCTGCCATTGCAATATTTGGGACTTTCTTGTACTCTCAAGCCACGGCTAAGAAGTCAAAGAAAGATGGAGGTGAAAAGAAGAGCTAAAGCGATCTCATTTTTCAGTTATTTATGTATTGGATATAATATCGCCTTTTGGATCCCTTTATGGAAATTCCTTTGTTTTGGTGTTTTCTTTTTCCATCATAATGTGTTAGCTGTTTGTTTTTTTTTGGCATATCTTCATGGAATGTGAGTAACAATAACATAACTACTTTTGGATATAAGAATGTTGGCATAGTGTTGCTTTGGGATCAGATTGGTACGTTCATCGCTCAATGGTATCTTTAGATTAACATGTGGATGAAAAATTGGTTGAAAGGTGAAGAAAGGTTCATGAGTGTACCTATTAAAGGGTAAATCAGTTGACAATGAGCATCTAAATATTTTCTCAGTCTCTTGATACAGCACAAAGATTGTTGATGTGATTATTTGTAAATGAGAATTGCTTGTTTGTTTGTAAATTTTGGTGGAGCATGTTTTTTATTTTATCCATAGTAAAAAATTGTTTCTTTTCATGGGGCTGGTCAGTGGTCATTTATCTATAGGATTCTGCCATGGAGAAACCTATATCATTTTGGTATTTAATTCTAGTTTGTGCATGCATGTGATATCCCATTATATGCCCTAGTGATATGTGGGATGTATGTAATGAAATTATGGTCCTCCAACCTTGGTTCGGGTAGCGAAGATGTCAGGGGTGTGGTTGTTTTACTAAGAAAGAAAACCAAAAGGAGATAATCCCATGATTTTTTCTTCATCATGTGGTGCGACTGGAGTACATGCAACTTCTTTGTTTGAAGAAAAAACAAACCAACAAGAGGGCTAGGATTTGTGTAATTTGCTGGTGTCTTTAATGAAGAAGAGGCTAGCTCTCGAGTGATCAAAGGTTCATTTGTCTTTAGCAAGATATGATTAAACACTTTTTTACCTAAGTATGGTTTAATTTGATAACAAATTAGCTCCCTATATTTCAAAATCATATGCATAAGCCTCCTCGGATTTTGGATCAGTGCAAATCATTAATTCGATTAATGAAAATATCAAACTGACACAAGACATCAGTCTTTTGGGCTTCAATTTTGTATTGACACTAACATAGAGTTGTGTATTCTCTTAAGGCATAATAGACTTGATTAAGTCATCTACCTATATGTGTGTTGGTGTTTTTTTGAAAAAGGCGGGGGGGGGGGGGGGGGGGGGCAGTTGCTTTCTAGTTTCTCTATCACTTTAATCTCTTGTCTTTATTTAATCATATTATTGAGGAATTGGATTTCGAACTCTCACTTTTACATAACTCATCTATCTTTGCGAACTGTGTCATATTGACTGTGGGTACTAAGTTGTGTGCTTTGACATGTCCTTCAACTCATGTTTGCACTTCAAGAAATCTGTTCATCAATAAACAACAGGAGGCATTTGTTTTCACTCGTTTGCTCGACTCTATTTTGAGCCTTTCTAAAGTAAGTTTTTTGCAGCACAAGGGAACTGATAATTTCAGCTTCAGGGTCATAATGACAATATGGATTAGTTTGTTGAAATGAAAATCACACCCTGGTGAGAAAATTCTTGTTTGATACAAGATTCTAACAAGGTGATTTCAAATCTGGGAGGTGACAAAGCATGCTCTTAGAATTGTGGTTGCATTTTCTATTGGTCTAAAGGCATACTACAAGTACATAATTTTCAGCTGGAAGTTGTTAAAAACTTGTTTCCAATCATCCAATGTGGAGAGTTTGGTATGAATATCCTCTTAGTTTTGATTTGTAGCTACAGTTGTGAAGCAGAAGTATAATGAAAGTGTTAAAGTTGGGCTGTCCTTGTATCTATTGTTCCAATCATTCTATTTGTTTTTTTGATCTGCTTGTGGAGTTGTAAACCTTTTACAGGTTTGCTCACTGGCCACAAACTTATATTTTCCTTAGAATTTGCAATAAAAATGGTTGGTCTAGGGTGTCTCAGCTTTGTAAAATTTGGAGGAGACATGGATTTGAGAGGTACAATAGAGTTGTGGTAAAGACTCAAAGGGGAATGAAGGTCTTCGTTAGAAGTTCTTGTTCGATTATTCTCGATGACCATATTAGGCACTTATGGTCACGAATTGTGAATTGAGCAATGTTACATGAACTTAAAAAGTAGATTTAAAAATTAAACTTAATAAGTACAACCATTGATTTTATTGTGGGTCCTAGTATTTATTGGAATCTACTATCTATTTAATGGTTAGGATTATCAAATATAATTTTTAAGTCTACGTAGCATTAATCGAATTGAATTTGATTCCTCTCTGTCCTGTCAATAGTTATTGTCCAAGCTACAAAAAAAACGTGGGTTTTGTTAGACAACTAAAGTTGTGATTGGGGTTCAGTGTTCAATCCCAAGTACTAACAATCTTTAAACGATCTATATAATAAAATATAATATAAACAATAAATTTTTATTTTTTGCGGTTAAGATCATTTTAAATTTTATTTTAAAATTAAGCAGACGACTAATGTTAATTTTTCAAATTTAATAGGAAAAATAGGTCCTTAAGATGTATTTGTAGTGATTTTTTAATTACACTTTTAAAACTTATAACTTCTCATAAATACTTCAAAAAAAAAGTAGTGTTTGAAATAACTTATTTTAATTATTTTCAAATAAGTTAAAAGTAATTTTACCTCTTAAATAAGTACGTAAATAAAAGTAAAAATAAAAAATAACTTCTATTTCTTTAAAATTACTATCTACAAAACATTTCACCACTATTACCCCCATCGCCCCACTACCATCACCACCACCACCACTGCCATCACCTCTGCCACAACAACCACCACCACTACCATCGTTGTCATCACCCACTACCGATTACTACCACTATCATTCATTACCATCATTATTTCATTTTTACATTTATTACTTGTCGTCCACCGCCACCACCACCCACTATCACAACCCATCATCACTCGTCGTCACCCCACCCCTACCACACATACCACCACCATCGCCATTCCCCACCACCCACCTCCAATGGCATCTACAAGCACCTATCGTTATCGACCACCACTCACACTCACCATTACTATTGTCACTGTCTACACACCACAACCCATTGCCACCATCACCACCGTCGTCGCCCCACCACCATGACTGTTAACTATTGTTACTGTCGCCCACCACTATTACTGTCGTCACTCATGACTGTCACTACCACCATCGTCACCTAAAATTTATCACCATTATCACCGTTGCCACCACCATTACGGTCATCACTCTTCACCACAACAATCACTGTTTCCAACCACCACTTGTATCGCTCACTCCCATGACAATCAATGCTTAAATTTTTTCTTATCCTTTATATTTGTGATTTAATTTTGGATGTGAATATAAATATATTTATAATTGACAATTTTTTTTATTACTTTGTATCTTCAGACACAAATAATAAGTAGTTAATAAATATTTCAGGTTAAACTTAGGTTCGATTCAAATTAATCAGCCCAAATTACACGCCCAAAATCCACCGGCAAGCCTCCAACCTTCTCTATCTACCTGTAGCTTGGTAGCCTCTTGCCCTAGTGAAACAGACCCCAATCCTCCCAAAAAAAGTGTTATAAAAAAGCCCTATACTCGATGACGTCTTGGAATAATATATAAATGTGAATTTTGAATTTTAATTGAACAATCCACTTTGAAAATATCTATACTATATACTAAAAGAATCAATTTAAAATGGAGAGTGTTTCAAAAGCTTTTTCCCTACAAATCATTTTTTTAAAATTTGGAATTATTTAATTGGTGTCCTCTAATTCAAATCTGACATGTGTCCAACTTTTTGATAACTACCGCATTTTTAAATTTTCATCATTTTATTAATTTTTTTTTTTTAATTTTTGTCAAATATCAATTTTTTTTTTGTTACAGGGTGTTCAGACTTGCGCCGACTACTCCCTCGAGCTTAGCAATTGGGTACCGTGGTTTAAGCTTGGTTAAAGCATGTCTCCAAAAGGATAAGAGTAGCTAGGTTTCAGGAGGTGTAAAAAAAAATTGAATCTAAGACCTCTAAATTATTAAAAATTAGTCTCAACCGCGGAACAAAACGTTAGTAATTAATTTGTAACAATGATAGAATAAGTAGAAGTAAAGGTGGTGACGACAAGGATGCCGAGATATATGTATATCACGGGACGACTGCTAGTATTATATTATGCAAGTTTGGGCATTAAAAATACTTATTTAGAAAGTTTAAGAGTGTGTTTGAATGACTTATGAAATCTAAAAAGTACTTTTCTAATAAATGCTTATCAAAAGTGTTTATAAGAAAAACACTTTTATTAAATAAATATTGTTTCAATATTCAAAATTTAAAATACTTAAATTAATATATTTTATAAAAAGTACATTTTGATGTGAAAACATTTATTTGTGTTATAATTATTAATAGTATTGAATGCAAATATACAAACATACACTACACATATAATGATAAAATAAATAAATATATATCATACACAAAAATATCATATTAATAAATATATCATACGAAAAAACCACATAGTCCAACTATCCTGCAAAACACATGTTAATGGTAAATACAATAAAAAATCATGTTTGATTGTCTTTTAGAATTGTTGAAGTAATACGTTCTCTCTTCCTATATATACATATATTTTTTTTTTAGAAAAAGGAGAAAATTTTATTTCATAAAAACCAAAAAATTACAAGAAGCAAAAATTGAAACTATTCAAGTAAAACAGTTACAGTTTAACAACCAAAAAACAGTAGACTATACAAAAAAACAGAAAAAATGTGGAAATACAACAACCTTAAAAACAGCCCGTCAAGCATAACCCGAGTTAAATATTTGGCATTTTCTCCATCAGAAACACTAGCACGTATAGTGGATTATTTAGATCTGTCCACTGTATAGTGATCTATCAAACTGTCCACTGTATAGTGATCTATCAAACTGTCCACTGTATAGTGATCTATCAAACTGTGCATCTGTTCACTGATAGTCATTTTATCAAACAGTTGGTGGGCATTCTATCAAAGTGTCCAATTTTGCTAAAAATTAAATGTGAGAAAGAGCAATGCATTATGTAAGTAAAATAATATAGTGATTTTCATAGTAATCATGGATCAAAAAAATAAAAAACAGTTTCCCCAAATACATCAAAAATTGACACCGCAGACAACTCCTTGATCTCGAAATATTTTATCATCATAAAAAAAAAAATACAAACCAAAATACATCAACTCACAGCAAAAAAGATAGTGTACCTCGTTGCAGTCTAAAATAGCTCGTTAGGCAGATAGAAAAGAACAAAAATACATCAGCTCCTTGGCTCCGGCGTCGTTGGTAGTTGGCGATAGAGAAGGTAGTGTCGTTGGTCGGTAAGATAAGAGAATATATTGCCGGAGTCGGCGTTAGAGTCGACGTTGAGAGAGAAGAAAGTGGAATGAAAAGTGAGTGAGGAGACATGCAGAGAGGTATTGGGGGAGTGAGTAGAAAATGAGAAATAAAAATGAAAATTAATTTTTAAAAGTAGAAGTTATTTATTTTTATTAATTTATTTAAGTGTTGAAATTACTTTTACTCGGCAAAAAGTGTTTTTAATAAGTTAAGTTAAACACTATTTTTATAAAAAAAATATTTTTGCGTAAGTTAAAAGTTGTTTTTAAGTGATGCCGAACACACTCTTCCTGGACTTTATTTTGGTTGGGGAAAGAGGAGTCGGTAAATCTTAGTGAACTACATTGCATTCGAGTAGATGATAAAGAAGTAGAAAGCAAAACGGTCTGTATACCCATCAGGCTTTGTGTTGAAACTCGAAGCCCAGGTGAGTCTTTTCGTTTTCCTTTCAATTTCTTGGCAACCAAACGATAAACTAATGCATGCTTCTTTCCTTAGTTTTTGATTGATAAAAAGCTCAGAAATTCTCTAACCCATCTGAATCTGTTCAAACCTCTTTAGAGAGGTAATTCAACCCCCCCCCCCCTCCCCACCACCACCTACCTTCTTTGATCCTGCTTTTTCAGTTATGAGTTTTAGAGCTTGATAAATATGTTTCTCCCACAAGACAGATACCCACATGCAGATTTATACACAATCATTCACATGTGTGTTTATACACATAAATACCCAGATTCTCTGGTATTTGAAAAAAAAAAAAATATAGCAACAACTCGAGTTTTATAAAAATAGCTCTTAGGGTTGTATCGATTAGTTGAAGAGTATGAAAGAAAAACATTGTTAAAGAGAATGATATGGTACTGGATTCAAAGGATTAATGCATCCTTTAAGCCAACATAAAAACATTCTCATCGTTTCAAGACAAATGGTTATCCGATGGACAATGTTGGATCAACATAAAAAAAATAGCTCAGAATATTTTGATGATGAAATTGAGTCTTGATTATTTTTTCCTTGTCCATAAAAATTTCCAATTTTATTTACCATCATTCACACCCAAAAAAATAGGGTGAACTGTACTTTGCACATCAAAAGATTTCAAAATTTTTATTTTATATCATTAAAGATTAAATTTTTTACATTATACTTTTAATGTATCAAAAATATTATAATGTGACCTTTTTGTTATCTTTCCGTCTATTTTTTGGTCAGTGTTAATGAGTTTGTTTATGATGGAAAGAGTAATGAAAGCTAACAAAAGCGTCACGTTGTAACACTTTTAATATATTAATAATATAATATGAGAAATTTAATATTTAAAGGTGTAAAATAAAAATTTTAAAATCTTTTAGGGTTTAAAGTGCAAAAAGCCCAAAAAAAATATGGCGAAATCTCCTATCACCCAAAAATCTCCCCCCTCGTATTTTCTTTCCTTACCTGTGTCTATTCCCCATCTTTAGAGACCTGTATTTGTGCCCCATTCTCTCTCTCTCTCTCTCACACACACACACGCTCACTCTCTATGCTCTAATCTACCCCACCCTTGGTTTTCCAATGCTCACTTCTCTATCCACGCCGCTGCCCAATCCCAGCAGTCACACCTTCAACAGCCAGCAGTGACGCTTTCAACAGCCAGCAGCTACCCCTTCTTTCATCTCTCTCTGGGTCACCGCAAGGCCATCGCTAACAACAGCCAGCAATTGCCCAACCATAGCCACCTCCTCTTTCAGGTACCTCTCTTTCATTCTCTCTCCCCTCTCTCAAACACACCCCTTTTGTTTTTACTGATTAGTATCTTCTCTTCTCTCTCCGCTCCTGCGACCAAACCCATGTCAATGGTAACGCTCTCTTTCTTTCTCCTTCTCTCCCTCCTTCCCCTCCATCCACCATCGTAACCCCACACCCCACGCCACAACGCCCCTTCCTCTTCCTCCTAGCCCCTGCGTACTAACTGTTCGATAAATTGTCATGGCAATGTTCGAGATTTTATTGATGTGCATATATGTGGTTTGTGTTCTCGATTGGTGGGTGTGTTGGAATTTTTTTGATGTGGATAATTGTGGTTTGGGTTATCGATTTGTGGTGTGTTTGTCAGATTGAAAAAAAAGATTTGTAATTAATCACTCATGTAAGCTTGCAACGGAAAAGGAAAACATAACAGACTTGGAACATAGGCCTAGCACAGAATCCCAAGTGCTTTGGTGTGTAATCCTCTCTTAAAGTCTCACCATGTGGAAAATTTGGCATTTTAAAGTTGTCTTTAGTGAAGGTGGATTTCGGTTAAAATTATTTGGGTCAGGTGATTTGGCTCATCATGATGAATTCAAGGAATTTAGAGGCGCAGATGGTGTGCTTGGCCCAATTGGATGTTTGAGACTTGTTTGTTCATGTAATCCATTTTTTGATATTTCGGCTTTAATAGGTTATTGAATTAGTTCCAATGGTCTAAGATTTGTATCTAAACTTTATTGTAATATCTAATTTTTTTTAACCTTTCGAAAAAGTAAAGAATCACAACTTCAATATATTTTTACATTTATAAAAAGGTTATAATTCAAAGGTTATGTATTTTGAAATAATTATAACAAATCTATAACAATTTCTGCATATTTGGTGCTTCTTCTCTGTTTTGGTTTTGTTGTATATGAATTATGGGTATTATGTTGCTGGAGTAGCGTACAACTTTGCAATTATCTATCAATTTATCAATACCAACTAAACAAACCTCCACCTCATTAATTGATCAGTGATCATGCATAAAAGTAATTTTCTAACATGGCCAAAATCCAACAATGGACGTTAAATGGTGCAAGGCTAGTCTATGAGATATTGGTATGGCCTTTTTTCACCATTTATGCCTTATCCAATATCAATCACAACTTAGGCTCAAATGTTTTTGGATACCAACCTTTGTAGTTTCTATGTCATTCTGTCTAAGTCGTGAGGGTAGGCATTAGACCAATTTTGTGGCTAACTTTTTTGTGTTGTTTTGAGTGAATTAATTTTCTACGAAAAAAAAAAACTCATACCTCTGATAGTCAGCCAAAGCAGTTCTATCTTGCTTTAGTACCCCTTTGTGATAACCTGGCTCATTTCCATATAAACTAGAGCACAAAACAACTCCCAAAATAAATAAATTTAATTTCCATAAATAAAATAACTTGATAAGTCTGTTATTTGAATCAATGTTATTTAAGGCGTACAGCGAACCAAAGTGATCAAGACTCCTAACGCCAAGGCAAGAAGTGAAGCGAAGCGAGCAGTTCAAAAAAAAAGTAAATATTTTAGTTTAATTACTTCTAAGCATTAAAGTTTTAATTTTATATATACTAAATATTTAAATGCAAGTAAAATCATAAACATTTAAATTAAAACACTATCACACTACAATCAAAGGAACAAAACACATTCACATGTATTGAATAACTGTATCAGAATCAGGACAGCAGCAAAAGCAGAATGAGGAAAAAAAACATAAGCAGAACAGGAGTAGAATCAACTATAAACAATTTCATATGTACTGAATAACAGAAGTAGAACGGGAGCACATTCACATGTACTGAATAACATTTCATATCAGTTGTAAACAATTTCATATTAACTGGACAGCAAAACGGAAGCAGAATCAGGACATCCGTAGAATCAGCAAAAAAAAACCAGAAGCAGAATGAGAAAAAAAAAAACAAAAGTAGAACAAGAGCAGAATCAATTGTAAACAATTTCATATGTATTGAATAACAGAAGCAGAATAGGAGCACATTCACATGTACTGAATAACATTTCATAACAGTTGTAAACAATTTCATATTGACTGGACAACAAAACAGGAGTAGAATCAACCAAAAAAAAAAAAGAAGATTCAGAACCAGAACCAGAAAGAAAAAAAAAGAGAAATAGAAGAGAGAAGAAAAAGAGGAGACTTACCTGTGATCAATGAAGAAGGAGCAACGAGGAAGGAGCAGCGATCGTGTCTATCGATTCTGTCCAGCGATCATCTCTGTTGACTCTGGCCAGCGATCGTCTCTGTCAACTGTGTTCAGCGATAGTGTAGGAGAGCAACAATCGTCTCTGTCTGTGTCAAGGGGATAATTTGGTTTATTAGCATCTTATAATTTTTTTTTCAATTGTTCAATCCAACGGTCCATAATAAAAATAAAACAACTTCGCCTCACATGACTAAGATGTTCGCTTTTTGGCCTTTCACTCAAGTGAAAAGCGCTCGCTTTTCTCACTTTTTTCTCGCTTCAGTCACATTCGCTTCGCCTGGGTGCTCAAGGCGAGATACCTTCGTTTCACTTCACTTCTTGCCTAGGCAAGCTTTTCAAAACACTGATTTGAATTACATCATTCATCGCTTTCATGGCTAATCCTTTATATGCTCTAACATCACCAAAACTACCAAACATATTTGGAGCATACTAATTATCATCGCTAGATGGGAGTGGTACATTTGGGCATTAACTGTTTTTCTTCACCTATATAAACCTCAAAACATAAAACCTGTCATGTGATATGCATATTAAGGAGCACCAAGACTTGAGTTGGATTGAATTCAATGTGAATTCTTGATTTGAATTGAATTGTATTCTTGAATGTGTACATATATCAATTAAAATTGGTAATTTTGATAATGAATTATTTTTAATTTTTTTTTGATTTGTTATTATTTCCAGACTGAGTTATAAAAGGGACATGTGCTTAATACCTATTTGGACAGGTAAGTGGTGATTTATAGGTGATAAGATTTGAATTTGGCTCTGGAGATATTTATTTTTGTAAGCCCTTCTCCCTTTTGTGGTTTTGTTCCACTAATTTCAGCTAACATCTGATTTGGAGAATTTGACATTCCGATATGCTCATTGTAGTGTCACTTATAACGATTGTAAATGTTCACATTTGTTTAGTCATAGGATTGGATTTTATGGGTTGGTATTATATCATGATCAACAGTTGTTGCCATTATAAGTTTGGAAATTGCATTGGATTTTATGCGTGGGTATTATACTTGACTTTCCAATATGCTCTTTGTAGTGTCACTCATGGCGGTTGTAACTATTCACATTTGTTTAGAGATTGCATTGGATTTTATGTGTTGGTGTTTATCCTATAATTGGTTGAGGGGTTTGTTGATTGAGCAACAATTGTTACCATTATAAATTCATTTAGTAGAAGTTACTTTATTTTTTTCACTTGCTTTGTTGAACCAATGAATTTTTAGAGGTGGGATATGATTGTTGTGTTGTTGTTCCTAGCAACATGGAATTTGCATGCATTTTTATATTCTTCAATTTTTTGTTAAATTCTAGGATACATTTTTTCTTTAGTTCTTCACATGATTTGGGTTGCATTTTGGATGACTTTTGTTCTTTTTCTTTTCCAACCTTTGATTACTTATGAGTTGCTAACATTCTCACACAACTTTACATAGATTATTACAAACTTTTTTTTATTGCTTATCCATATTGTTTGTTTAAAGGAAAACAAGTCGAACATAATGGTGAATGCTAGCTATAAAGGAAAAGAAAAAACAAGTTGTTCTAGCGAAGGAAATGAAAATACAAAGCGCCGAGTGGAAATGAAAATAAGGACCTAACCAGGATCCAACCCCAAACCCCAAACCCTGGTCCGGCCTAGACCCAACATCATTGGCTAATTACCACATTAGAGTAGTGGGATTCGCTTATCTTACATCGTGTTTTATTATTGATTGGTGATACTACATGTCAATGATAACGTGGTATAATTGTTATCTTGGATATTTTCTCCTCCCAATAGGGCAAAGTATTTCAATACAATTAATGGGAGGGTTTTGGATCCCGGCACTTGATTAAGCTTAGGCCTTTTAGGGGCATGTTTGTAGATTACTCTAGCCATCGGAAAATGTTGTAACCTGTATCTCTCTATTCTACCAAAGTATAGCAGTGTGAGCCGTAGTCATAACTTGAGTTTGAGAGGACCACACAAATCTGTGTTTTATTTTACTAATAACACTAAAAAAATGACCTTTTTCTTTTGTTGATGTGTTGGTGGGTCTATACTCAATAACTCTGTTTTCAAGTATTCTAAGCATCTTATTGTGTTATTATTTTCTTTAATTTATTTTTCCATTTGTTTGTTACTTTGTATGAGCATCGATCTATCTATATACAACCTTGGCATGAAGCCCTCATATGGTCAAAGTTTGCAATTTGTTAGCTTGTAATACTACAGGGCTATATGACACCGGAGCGTTTGTGGGAAGACCAATGGCCCAATCTATTGTAAAATTTATAGCCAATTCTATTGGAAGGAAATGAAAGGTTTTGAGACTTCAATGTGTTTGATGGTATGTTTATATGATTGTTGAATCTTGAGTCATCATCATTGTGGTTTGAATCGGTGGAAGGGCTTGTATGGGATCGGGATGGTGGATTTGTGTTGTTGATTGTGATTATTGAATTACAAGAATGCACAATTCAAAGGTTTGCTCATGGTAAAAAGGGTTCATTAAATTTAATTCATTTATCAATTGGTAATTGAGGTTGAAATGTCTAAATTGGTGTAAGTTTTTGCGAGAAGTGGCATCGACCCATTCACCTCCCCCCACTAGGTCATGTTTGTGTGATTTCATGTTTATAAACATGTCGGGGCGATTGAACTACACTTCTGCAGCATTTATAAGTGTTTTTTGTTACGAGTCTTATGGGTTATTAGTCAATGAAAAAAAACAGCATTTGTGTTTTTAAGAATTAGAATTTCTTCTTCTTAAACTCTTGTCCGTTTGGTTGAGCTTCAGTTGGTGGTGAGTTTTGCTTTGAATTTCTTTGGTGGATTTCCTAGAGTGGTGAGCTCATCTTTTTCCCTTTGATGGTTCTTTCGTGGTTCAAAGTCGCGGTATTGGTCATCAACTCAGAGGGTACTAATACATATCGGTCGCGGCGTCGCGATGCAATATCAGTCACGACATCGCAATGCAATAGCGGCCGATATACTCAAAAAGCTAGATACAAGTTCTAAAAAAATTTGAAAAAATCGTAAAAAATTTTGAAAAATATAAACATCATCATTCATGTATCATATACTCATAATAAATCCAAAAGCACATTAAACATAATTAAAATAAAACATAAGGGGTTTAAGTAATATATGTTTATAAACTTCAGGGGTCTGAATATAAATTATTAGTTAGGGATCTAAGTGATTAAGTGAAAAATTTTAGGGGATGTAAATGTAATTATCCCAAATACAATTGAGTCACTGACAAGTGACAACACAGAGTCTTTAAAAGCCTCTGTTTGAACTTGGGTCCTTCAGAGACGCTGTGTATCGATCGATCGATCGATCGAGAGAAAAATCTGAGAGTGGAGTTGAAGAACCCACCGGCGATCACTGGAAGACAGTTAGGCCTGGAGCTGTTGTCTCTACTACTACGAAGAAGTCATCGTTCGATCATCATCTGCTACTCGAGTAGTCATCATTCGATCATCATTTGCTACTACGAAGTAGATAGAGTAGTCTCTGCTAGCTGGGTCCTCTACGAAGTTGATCGATGATGTTGGTCCTCTGCTACTGTGAAGAAGAAGAAAAAGAAGAACAAATAGTAGGAAAGGCTCTCAGATTAAGGAGATTTACCACAATTTTTCAGGTTTGTGTTCAAATTTGATCTCACTTTGTTGTTCTGTTTTATTATGATAAAAGGGGTCTGATTTATGGTTCAATTTGTCATCTTTTTTTGTCTTTTTTTTGGTATTTTTTCTGTTGCCTGAAAGTGGGTGGACGATTCTGTGGGTATCATTCGATTCAGAGGTGAATCGACCGAGTTGGACCGAGTTGAATCCAAGTTAGATCGAGTTGGGCCGAGTCAAAACCGATTCATGGCAGACTCATTATAGTCTTGAATCGTGTATCGTTATCGGATCGGTGGCTGCCGAGACGGATACAACTCGGCCGATACTTTGAACCTTGGGTTCTTTGCGTTATGATCTACTTCTCCATGTTTCTGGCATCACTGTCCTACAGGAAACAAAGGTCTGACCATTACCTTTATGACTATGGTAAGATAGACAAAATCAGGTTATGCTTCATCAGGTTTTTAAATGTGTATAAAGTATCTTTTTGTAGGGGTTTTTGAAAGAAGTATGCAAAATATCCACCAGCTTTAGTAAAAGTAATCTAGAATATATAAATATGTATATAATTACTCTATCCAATCGTTGTTTTTCTCTCCGCCGTTTACTCTTATGTGGATACCTTCTATATATAAAATGTCACGTCCCATATTTGTCTTGTCTGGAATACTTCTGTTAGCATATTTTATTCAAAGAATGTGGAGTAACTTCGGGATTTTTTTCCCAGATGAACCGATTGGCTAGTATTCCAGATAATGAAATTGAAAATCCCAGGAAGAAAAAACGAGAGACTCAATCTGGTGAAAAACCTCAATTGAAGCACCAACCTGTGTTGAACCCTATGACCACTGAGTTCGAAGATGAATTCTGGCCACTTTCAGGGAAACCATACTTTGATGTGGTTCTTACAAAAGCACATGTCAAGCCGGCATTTAATATGGTAATCAACTTTTTTAATAATCTGTAGTATGATTTCAATCAGGTGGACCTTGATCTTGGCGATAAATTTATTACCACTTTACTGTGATAACAGTAACCAGGTGATCATTTAATTACCTATATTGCTCTTGCTTATGGTAGATCAGGTATTATTTTGAATGACTGCAAATCCATATGATCCTTGCTGTTTTTTGGTGAGGAAGATAACTGATGGTGTGATGGTTCAGGTTTTTTAAACAATTTTGTGATACAATATTAATATCGATGGTGATTGTGTACTAGAATTAATGATATTTGCTTGAAGCACATTTTATGGCACTGAAATTGGACTAAATTTCAGTTGAAGGCACACTGCCTGCACCTTTTACTAGAATTTGGTATAACGTTACACCAAGTAAAGCTTGACCAAGTTATTGATATTTCCATTGAATGCTATTAGGCCGTGCCAGTGAAATTATACCAACTGCTTCCTTCTGCTGCGGTGCCTGCCGTTATCACATATTGTGGCCAGAACTGGCGGACTGTTTACCATGGAGACCGTAGCCAAAAAAGGTTTGATATCAGTTGGAAAGCATTTGTGATTGACAATGATCTAAAGATGGGGGATGCACTCGTATTTGAACTTATCGAGTGCAGTCGTGTGAAACTCAAGTTCCGAGTTCAAATTCTCAGAGGTGACTTTCCAGCTGAATTGATGGCTGGGGTACATGGTGAGACCTCAGACAATCCGATCTTTATTCAATAAAATTCACATTTTTTCACATGTTAATTTTTGTTACAAGCTTTTATTAACGACTTGTATTTGGAACTTGAGCCAATCACATCTACTGTTTGACGTACTGGGATTGGAATTTCTTTTGTTCATGTTAGTGCATTATGCTGGTTATGCTCTCGCTAACAATCTATTCCACGCAAGGTGGGTGTTGCCAGTTTCTTTTGAATGTACAGTACTTTCAGTAGAGAAGACTCTTATATTTTTTGACCCTTGAGCCCCTGTTGGAGTTTTTTCCTTTTGGCTTTTTTTGGGTTGTTGTTTGTTTTGGGTTTGGGTGGGGGATGTTCTTCAATTGAACAGATCAGGTATATGAGAATCAGAGATGCTTTTGGTATGTATAAGCGTAGTGCTACCCTCTGAAAGAGATTGAGTTACTTTTCCCCACTTTATCTTCTCCATCCAAACGGTTGTCTCTGAAAGAAGAAATAGGCTTTAAGCTGGGAGTATCACTTTCCCACGCCAATAACCCCCCTCTCAAACATGAATTATGTTAGGGTTGCCAACAGCTTGTGTCATGCAGTGAATCACGTGTATAAGAGGGTTCGTCTTCACCCATTTATTACAACTTAAACCCAGTAGGCCTAGACTCATACATAGTAACGTTATGTCGATTACATGTTGGATTGATGGTTGTGTTCTTTTGTCAGCCTTAGATGCAACTGTGTGAAATATGAAATACATTTCTCATTTGCTTCCTAAAACCCTACTTCATCTTCAGCACAAAATTGAGTACCCATCAACATGGAAAAAACTATGTCAATGGTTATGAGAATTGCATTCGATTTCTGTTTCTATGTAACCGGTCATAGGCCGCCCGGGTTCTCAGGTAAAGCGAAGAACTAGAAGCTACACCCAGCAAGGAGATGCAACCCCACAAGAAAAATGTCTCGAAGTAGCATTTTCTGCCCATACACACCGTTGACCCATCCATCAAAACAACCGTGTTTGAGCTTCCTAGGTTTGCATCATAGACCAGAGCTGCAAGAAGGCCATAGAGCAGCGATCCAAGCGGAATGTTGGTTATCAGAATGTTGTGATTGACACTGGCGCTGTTCGGTCCAAAGAGCTCTGATGTGATTGACACTGCTGCTGAAAATACAAACCCAGAGCTGAGTCCAATCAGCGCTGTTGCAGCGCTCAATGCGGCTTTACTGCCAGAGAGAGCAAGCAGAAAGAAGGCAGTTGGTGTTGGCACAAGGGCAACTGCTAGCCACCCGGTCCTTGCAAAGTATACCTTGCTGCATTAGGAAACATTTTTAGTGTCTATATGGAGGTGCAAATGAATCAAAACGAGCCGAGCACAAGACTACGTGGGCTTTTGGATTTTTTGTTTAGAAAGAGTGCTCGAGATGGGCTCAGGATCGTAACGAGCTCTGAATATTTTGTTTAAGCTCTGTTCGTTAATTTCTGACCATATTCGAGCTCAAGTTGTTTGATTAAATGAATTGAGCTTCCCTCCGTTCAGACTCATGTTAAAAATCAACACCATAAAAGAGAGATACTAGAGCAAATACTTACTGTCTCAGGAAGTCTGGAGCAGCTGAGAGCAAACGACCAAAGAAAGAACACACAGAGTAAAGTGTAACAAGGGAGCTAGTCTGTGAACTGTATCCAAGTGACTCTGAAATTTGCCCCAGATTGTTACTATAAACCAACCCTATTGTTCCCCCACAGAAGTATGCTATGTAGTACAGCCAGAAGTCCGACCGACGCACAAGCAATGTTGCCGGATGTTCCTCCCCAAGCGCTGTCAAGCGATCCTTCTCCCACATGGTGTCACAACACCCATCTTTGTCTTTTGAGTTATACGTGCTTTCAAGCAAAACATTAGTGCTTGAATCCTCACTCCCAATGAGCTCCTTATGAAGGTCAAGATCATCAATGTCAACGAAACTCGAGCCTTCCAATGGGAAGCTCGAGTGGAACGTTCGATCCGCCCATCCCCGAGCATAGGCGATCCCCGGGGTAACCAATGGAAGAATTAGCAAAAAGAGTGCTCCAGCTAGGAGGGTACGAGCTACTGAAGCATTGGATGATATCGAATTTAGTAGGAGGAGATATAGGCCAGTAAAACATGCAAGGCTATTGAGAAAGAGGAATGTGAGGGAGTCTCGACGCACCGCCTCAGCCGGAAGGGACTGAGGAGGGGGTTGCCGGAGAATCGGAACGAGGGCGGTGGCTGAGGTGATGACAGGGACAAGGGCATTGAGAAGAAGGTATTGAGTGTCATTGTTGGGGTTTGTGGCATTGGCAATGAGGTTGTATAGTGCTGCACTTACACCATTGAAACTGATGCTGAGGGACAAGGCTAGTGGCCTGTTGGCTGAGAAATTTTTGATGCATAGAACATAACATACTGTGTTGAACCAACAGATGCTACAACCAGCTAACAAACATAAGAAAAATACCTGCCAAGTTGCAACAAAGTTAGTATTTTTCTAAGCAAATTCAAAAGAAATAAACAAAAGCATGATTTATTATTTTTGTAAAAGTATTCCATATGTCTATTAGTACAAAATGACACATTTATGTATGCACATATGTATATTATTATGTATGTGATTAAGCTTGAAAGAACATAACAAGTCCAGATAAGGGAAAAAAACAAAAGTACAAGGCAAGCGCTAATTAAAAAAATAAAATTAGTTACAAAAACACTATCAAACGGTGCTTGTGCGCAAGAGTTCTAAACTTCTAGTGCATTGTTTTTGGCTTCTTATAAGAGATACAAGATAATCATTCAATTATTAAGTGGTGAAATTGCCAGAGTAATGCAGATTGTAAGGCTTTAGTATTTAGTATCTTGAGTTCCCAAAATCCGGATCTTGCACAAAAGACTTTTAAATGATCTGGTGCACATAGTTTTCCGGCGATTATATGTATTCTTAGCAGTTATGAATCCAAAAGGTGCGTGATTGGGAGGATAATAGTTGTAGGATAATATTAAGCAATGGCTTGGCAGGTAACCCCACTCAAAGAAGTGGTAGATGAGAAGATGGTTGTTTGGAGTGTAAGTGATTCAAAAACAATGCTTTATCAGGAGGATGACCAACTGCAACACCTAACATAGGTTGCTTTATTCAGTTACCATAACCATTAAGAAAGTCTACATGGTGAACCTATTCAAAGAATTATTAAAAAAAAAAAAAATTGCTAACACAAGGAAGTAATGTTTTAATTTGGTCCCAAATCACAAGGGTTATGTATAGATTTCGAAAATGTAGGGAAGCAAAGTATCACTGACTCACAAGAAAATAGTTTATAACATACCCTTTCTAGTATATTGAGAAAGGATTTATCATGGTACAAAAAAAGTAACTTTTCGATATCATATCTTATTTTTATGAATGAAAACTTGACACGTGTAAAAATTGTTTATTTTATTATTTTACTTTAATTTAACATTTCCACAATCAATAGTTAAAGATAAATCAAAGGAAGATCAAAGACCCAAATTATTTGGAGGTATGATGCAAAACACTTTTGAGTATGAAAAACTAAATGACTCCTCCCTTCATGTAGGCTTTTGGCTGTTTTCCAATTTTCAATGCTAATTTACAAGCAATTGAGTCTAGAGAAGACAAACATCACCAATATATCATTCCTTACATCACATTACTTAACAAAGTTTCAAACTGGTGAATTTTTCTCCTGCAAGTAACCAACCGTCTGACTATTGTTAACCAAATTAATAATTAAAAAGAAATGTAACTAAAAAACATTTCCTTTAGGGGAGTCGTTTTTTGTAGTTGTTGGTTTTTTTTTTTCGGGGGGGGGGGGGGAGTGGGACATTAGTTTCACATCTAGAGTTCTCAATCGAGCAATCCCAAATCAGAGACCTAATTCAATGTAGTCATTGGATTAGTTGTAATTTCTAATATTAGATAGAACCACTTTCAATCCAATAATTATATTGAATTAGGTCCCTAAATTATATCAAAATATCATTTTCCCTCTCGGTATACTTCTCTTCAATCTCCCTCAATAAGAAAATCACTCACATTACAAGATGGGAGATTCGCTTATATGCAGTGTGCTTTACTTTTCTTAGTTATAGTATCGTGGATTCTACTTAAATTCATAATAAAAGATTAATAATTATATATATATATATATAATGCAAGGAATTCAAAATGTATTTCTTCAAGCGACACACAAAATAGGATCCCAAAATAGTAGGAAAATAGAAAACAAATACAAAATACTACTATTTACCCAAATAAACACAAACCACTTGTAAGAATTAATAGGAAAATGAATAACCCAAGAATGAATTAAAATAAACCTAAATAGGTCATATCTGAAATCTATTCCTCAATGCATTTTGAATTCAAGATAATGCAAATGTAACAAATTCAAAGAAGAAGATCGAAATTAAGAACATATCAAAGCAAAAGCATAGGGGAAAATTAAAGTACCAAGAGAGAGAGGAGAACTAACCAAGCAATAAGGCAAGGAAATGAGTCTCTGAATGACAAGCCATTGAAGACCATAACCAAAAAGACCCATGAAAGCAGCCATGAACATAACAACCCATAATGGAAAATACATAAGGCAGACACCTGAACACCACCCAAATGCCTTACCCATATCCGATGCCACGGACAGGTAGCTCAGCTGCATCTGTGATATGCCCAAAACCGACTTTAAATCCGATGAATACGCCGAGAAATCGAAGTTTGTTCCTGTGAACGCCTGTATCCACGTACTCGCCACCAATATCACCCATTTTCTTGATTGTCCTACCATTCTTTATGCATCTATTTCTACATAAGAGAGAGGGAGAGAATTTATGGGGAATTTTCCGGCGAATTGACGAGTATTTTCCGGTGATGGTTGGATTATTTTCTTCATGAATTCATGTGTTTTTGCATGGTTTTGCTGTGTCGGATTTTGTTTTTTTGAAGGCTCAGGGAATGGGTGAAGCTGGTGATTAGGGTTGAGGCCTAAGAGCCTGAAACTTGATGTGTTTTTGAGGTATATGTTTTTCTAGTTTTATAGATTATTATATAATTAGAATTAACGTGTAGGTGTAGTATTGATGTTGATATATATATAGATATAGACATATCCATAGCCTTACGGTGGTTAGTAATTTGAAGAGCGCCGAAAGATCATCTTGATAGCCCTCTTCGGTCTTAAACTAGTATAACCGTCAATTATCTATTTTCGATATGAATTTTAAAATTTAAATTTTTAGCTTTAAAATATAAAATATGACAGATTTTAATAAATTTATCCGACTGTTTTAAATAGACTTATCAAATGATCACCAACATTTTTTTCAAAATCATTCACATTGCAGTGTACGTTTAAACACAAGTTATTCCTAGTATTCTATAACCACGACACAACAATAATTTTTTTTTAGAGTGAACACTTTAATTATAAACTTAATTTTTTGTTTCGCTTGACAAAAATAACATTGTACATTAAAAATTATTATAACATTCATTCAATATAAAACGGTTCAACGTCGATATATATAGCTCATACAAAGAAAAATAATAAAAAGAGATTAATTATAATTATTTACGATTGATCTTGACAAGTGTTGATTACACTTTAAAAGATAACTTCATTATTAATAGTACGAGGACTATTTTTTTCTACTAGTTAAAATTAAAAATAAAAATAATTATTTTTTTTTGTACTAGTTAAAATTAGGGGTAATAATCGAGTTGATTCGTATATGTTAGATTCGTATTGAATCATTACGGATTTGTGTTGAATATTAGTCAAACTGAACTCATTTAACTATTTGTGTCGTGTCGAGTTGACCTGCTTATTTTTGTATCGAGTTCGGGTCGTATCATTGTATTGAGTCAAAAGTTTTCATTTTTAGTTAAGATGGAAATTTTTTTTTTTTTTGTTAATTTAAAATTTTTTAATTTTTTTTAAAATACATATACATATTTTACCATTATATTTTTATATGAAATTAATGTATACATAAGATATATAAACAAATAAGATACATCTCAACACAAATAATAAACTTTCTACCCACTTTCCTTCCAATTTTGGAGAGATTGATTTTGGTGAGTTAAAAGGAAAGTTAATTCATCCACTTTTCTATCCTTCCTTATCAAATATGATGTTTTATTTATCCCTCCAACTTTTCATTTTTCCAACTTTTTATTCCCCCACTTTTCCATCGTACTAAACGGAGCATTGGTGAGAATATTCGGTGAGTCCTCAATGCTAAGTAGGTAGGGACGAAGCCATAAACTCAAGCTAGCGTGGGCCCTTACCTAGAAGTCGATTAAAAAAAAAATAAAAGCACTACTGAAGAAAAAAATCTAAACGAGAACTAAAATCATGGATCATACAGTTATTGAAGAGTAGCACAATTACTAATCTGGCCTTGCCTCTCATGGACATGAGGTGAATGGGTACACAATTGCAAATGTTACAACGGTTTGGAAGAAGGATATAGCTTCCTGGGTGGGGTTCATGGAAATTCATCACCACCAAAATATGCAATGTCACCAGGAATGGCGTCTCCCTCTCCTCGTTTTACGGAAAGGCTTGCACGCCTCGATGCTCAGATCAACGGCTGCAGTGAGTGCCATAAAGATGGCAGCGTCCTCTACGCAATTCACATGTCGCATAGCAAGTTGCACCAATGGCTTGCTGCATTTCCCTTCCCCTTTCACTCTACAGCTCATGACAAACCCCACAACAACTGGACTTAGTGCTGCAAAGTTTCCACTGCTTTGTGGGCTCGGTACTGGAGTTGCTGCTGCTCGAACCTGTCTGTCAGTGTCTATAAAGAACTCCCCACCCTTTTCGGCATTGATCAGTATCTCGGACATGAGAAGCTCCCCTCCCTCCTGGCCTTCAGATAGAAGGTGGAAACGACAGCAAATGGAGTCTTTGATGCCACGATCACGCCATGCCTCGAGCTTTCCCCATGGCTGCCAGCTCTCGGGTCTGCAAGCATCAGGTCGAACAATCAGCCAGGCTCCTGGGTTGGATCTGGAAACCCAATCACAACCTGTTGATGGCACAAAGGGAGTTGTTATTAAGGCAGCTGCAACAGCGGAGCCAGAGAGGTCGTGTATCTTCACCTTCCATCCCTTCCTCTCTCTTCTCTCTATCTCTTGGTCGAACCCGTCAACAGAAGTTGACCAATATGAGCTCAAAGGACCTGCCAGGGATACCCTGTGATTTATAATAACTGAAACAAATTATTTAAGGGCAAACTAGTTATTGGAACATCAGCATCAAGTTCTGTTCATAGGTAATGGCTGATGCAATTGCATTTCAAAGAAGAATATGCAAAACCACTTTCACATGCATTTAGATTGCCGAAAAAAGATGAGAAAAAGTAGAAATAACGATTCAGAATCCAATGAAAGACAACAGTCTGAACGAATTTTGCTGAATTTGAGTTTTCTTCCTTTCTCTCTCTTCCTCCCAACCCCCCCGCCCTCCCTCCTCTTTTCTTCCAAGAGAGGGAGGGTCCACAACTTGTTGGAACCTCTATGTAATAAGTTTTCGTTGAGTTTAGAAATTTTGTGCTGTTTCCAGCAAAAAGTCCATACATGTGCCCAGAGTTGAACCATTTTGGTGAAGGTGAATTCTTCAGCAAGAGGGTCAAGCACTGTGAAAACTCCATCAACCAATTAAACTATCTATGCAACGGAATCCAGAGCTAGTATGAACTCTGTAACATTTACAATTGCTTATGAAATTCAGATAGCTTTTACATTTATAAATAGAATAGTATTATTTGCAGCTCTTTCGAAAGTCCCAAATGATGATTAAAGCATAGAAGACATAACATAATCAAGAAACATTACCTGTCTTGACTAAACCTGCAACTGAAAATAGGCTGCTTGATTGTGCCTTGAAGCTGAACTATCTGGGGACTCAATTTAGTCTCGTCTTCAAACTGGAAAATGTATCTTGGATCAGGTTCCAGTTTCACTCTCAAATGCAGCTCTGCTCCCGGTTTTCCAGTCTCCTGCTTGTTTTTGCCAATGCCTATCCAGCCACTGAAGAGAATAACTGGCTTCCCTTCACACCATTCAGGACCCACTTCCAACTTAAATGTTCCAATCTGCTGTTTTTTAGTACCAGTCCCACAATGAGATCCCTTCCTCCAAGTGAAAACAATTATTTCCAGATATACACGAGGGGCATAGAAACATCCGGGTGCCAACAAAGTATTTTGATCAGATTCTTCAAAATCAAAGCTTGAGGCAATGCTGTGAAAATCTGGGGTAGTTTCAGGAGAAGATACATAGGGGACTGACGTTGTCTGCACTGGAAAACCTCGCAGACGGATGTCACACAAACATGGAGAAGAGAATGCATGGATCCCAGATTTTGTAGAATTCAAAGCTGTCCCACGATTTCTCAATCCCAGTGACCCTACTGACAACCTGATAAACGCTTGAGGATCCATTTTGCTCACAATTCTTTCTCCATTGATAGCAAGCTTTTATCTTGAACAACTCACAAAAGCCTGTTATGACAGTCAGAAACTGGAAATCAGGATAGGGACAATTTTACTAGTGTGTGATAGCAAACTTAACATCAAAAGAGAATTTCACATTTTTACAGGCAGAAGTTGCACCACTTATGTGATAGATTTATTTGGTACTTATACTGTTTTACTTCTCATTAAATTAAAAAGATGAGAAGGTCAGAGATTGAAAAGGGGAACATTAAAACGAGTAGCCCTATCTCAAAATTATTGAACCGTACTCTGTTTTTTTTTTTTCAATGGGAACCGTACTCAGTTCAATTAGGATAGTCAGGACCACAACTACGCCATAAGACATATACTTGGGAAAAATATAAATATCTTATTTACTTCATCAAAGACTTCATGACACTAATACTTGTTGATTCTTTTCATCAAGTAAAATTCATTATAAAGAGCCATAGAGAGGGGTGAACCCCAAGTACAACAAAGTACAAGTCAATATTGATGCTTATTGATTGCTGATGTTAAGTACAATGCCATCACTAGACCCTTTATTGTTCTAGGTACAACTAATCTCACTGTGTATAACAGCAAAACCATATTTTGTAATGGCATGGCCGGTGTCTACAGTCCTATATGCTTTGCAACAACTAGCTGTACATCTCAACAAGAAATGCTGCTCTAGCTTACTTAATTTGGTTGAGTAAGATGGATAACTAAGGAGCAACCTCAAAGCAACTCATGTATTGATTGGGTTGGAAAAATATATTTAAACAAACTCAGAACTACTATGGATAAAAGGGTCTTAGCAACTTTGTGGTAAAAGCAATCAAATAAAACTCAATTAACCAAAGAAAACCCAATTAATCAAGTCCTAAAAACAATTCGTTTAAATTTTAAATTTCTCTTAGTTCCACACACTGTAGCTAACCACAAACACACACACACACACAGGAAAAAACTTGAAATGGTGGGACATATTAGAAGCCGAATACTTGAGTCCAGAATAATCCCAGCCACTAAGACCATATTTTTGCCCACTTATAGATCGTTCATGAAAAAAAGAAAGAAAGAAAGAAAGAAGCCACCCCAATGCCGTCTCTTTCAGTGCTGAGTGAATCTGATTCAGCTTCAAGTAGCGAAGTAAGGCTTTCCACATTTTATTTGCAATACACATGAATCAGAGGGGGGAAAAAAGGTTCATAATAGAATCCTATACAGTAACTCAAACCTCGAAGGTGTTTACTAACTTCTCAAATATAGGAAAGAATTATCTTAAAGATTACTGACCCTTTATAGTCTAGAATTTTAAGACATTAAAATGCAAAGCCCTCTGTTACTTATTCCCAGCAGAAGTCTGACAAAGAATTCAACGTAATTATAATCTTAACATCAATTACTTCCTCAGCCAGTATATCCTATGGCTACCATATAAACCATGATCGAACAGGACACCCGTAAACTAGACTATACAAATATTGAGACAATGAATTATGGTACTTAGCCTTATGCCAGTCTGCTCCAACAACAGCGTCAACATTTCTTACTCTAAATATTAGTTCATTACTTCAGTGTTTAGTTTACAGACACATATATATTAATTAGGGAGAAACAAGGAACCAGAAATATTTACGTATTATTTTTCTTTTCCTTCTTTTCTTTTCTAGTACTCCTTTTGGCTATTGGAGGAATTGAAAGGGAAAAAATTTAATTCTGGGATAATGCCTAAGAAAGGAAGCCTCATCTAGCCATTTTAAAGCATGCTGTTTTCTTTCCTCATATTCATAGCAAAAACCAAATGGTACAAAAAGATTTACCAATATTGAAATTAGAGCTAGTATGTTAATCTCAACATAAAAAAAACAGCAGCAGCAATATCAGGGTTGGTACTGAAGTGTGTGTGTGAGGTATATTTAGATTTGTCTGCAATAATGGTGTAAAATCTGTAATAGTTTTCGATTGATCTGAATTCAAGTATGGATACAAATCACTACCTTTGTCTTTTTTCTTTGGCAAAACCTCAAATTAGTTATTTCAATAAATTCCTTAATTGCAGCTTCTTCTCATAAACATTCTTCATAATTGTTGCAGTTATGTGACAATTCACAAACCCATTCAATCAGCAATAGCAGGCTTCTTCGTTACAAATTCTCCTATTTTATGTGACACAATTCAATTAGAGCCATAATTCGAAACTTGTCAACTCCGCTGGGGCGGGCCACGAGGGATGGATTAATCTAGTTTTACATAAACTAATCCGAACACCACTTAATGTAATACCTTAATTCACAACTGCAAGTTTCTAATGGACTCAATACAAGAAACCTATATAGTATGAGAACAATAACTTACAACTATGAAACTGAACTTAAACTGCCAACTATGCTATTTCTACATAAACATCGCCAAAATTAGCAAAAATTTAAGTCAAACACAAATAAAATACAGAAGATTAGATAAAGAAGAATTGACAAACAGCTAAATAACCGAAAACCCACCTTAATCCTTGCAAAAAGCCTGTGAAAATTATTATCATAGCTTTTTCGTTCATACCCATCAAACAAATTTCCAAGAGAACAACATTAATGATGTAAATTCAGTTTCTTCTCATCCAAGCGCACCAAAACATTATATGGGTCTCTCTCTCTCTCTCTCTCTCTCTCCCTAAACTTCAGAGTAAGAGAAATAATAAGAATATGAATGATCAAAGAGGGGTTGATGAAGAATTGAACCAAAGCACCAAACCCTCTAAGAATGTATCACGCAGACTGTCCACGGATCACAAGAAACGCATATATATATACGTTGAAAGTGAGTATCAGTAGACAGTAGATTGTATTACATGCATTTATGGTGGTTTAAACAGTGAAATTTTACTTTCTTTTGGGTAAGTGTTTAACCAGTGAAGTTAAAAGAGAATAACTGGGCCTGCATCATTTGGGACAACATAGGCGGAGAAGGTAAAGGAATGGTAATAATTTTAGTGTAACAAATCACCAAAACATTTGATACATGGTGAAGACTACCATACCCAGAAAAAACATACAGTATCATATCATCATGTACAAATTTTGTGCGTTTTCTTATAAATTTTGAGTGTCATTTACAATTTTCGGGATTGTTATAAATTTTGTGCGTCATTTACAAATTTTGAAATTCCTTTGGGTTTTAGGATCAATCCTAATGTAATCTAAAGAGTTGTAAATAATTATAAAGTTATACATTTTTTTTTGTATAAAATAATCTAAAAACTTGTCTCTCAACTTATAAAATTTAACAGTATGGTAATAATTTTTTTTGGGTACCACAACCTTTTCCGTGACATATATAGGTAAAGATAGAGAGAAAAAGTGAGAACAGAAGACGGATTTTTTAGATGGGGAAGAAAAAGGGGTCTATAATGCAAAAAAGAAAAAAATGAGGTGACAATAAGTCATTCTACAATAATATGATTAATTTCACTTGAGCCCCGTAAATTTTTGTCGTAAAAATATTATAACCCTTTGATGTTTAAAACATGACACAACAATCTTAATCAACGTTTAGTATAGATTGATGTCAATAATTAAACGAGTGATTCCAATCTAATGTTGACCCGATCCGTTTATCATTTGTGATAATTAATGGTTTCAGTTTGGGTTATGGATTATGGTCGATTTGTGTTGTATTCATGTTTGACAATTAAAAGTGACATCCTAGTTGGAACAAAGTGGAGGTGGTGCATGGGGAGTGAAGGTGGGGGTGGATTGGGTGGTGTTTTAAGGCTGGAGTTGGTAATTTTAGTGTTGATTATGAGCGCATTTTAGGACTTTCTATGGTTAGTCTTTGTGCATGTAGACAAAGGTCGAGGTTGAGGTGGAATTTGTGTAATTTGGATAAACACAAAGTTCCAATGTTTGATGGAGTCCACAGTTAATTCAAATGTCAGAATGAATTAGGTCTCAATAGCATTACTCTTATAATTTATCAAAACAACCACTAATAGATACATCCAATAAGTAAATTGATTTTTTTGTTATAAAGTAGGTGAAATTTTATGGCTTTCGTATTCGTTGAGTGTGCCAAAAAATTCTTGAATTTGTATATTGTCAATGTACACCGGTACAGATTCAAAGCACTTGGAAGGGTTGAACTCCAAAGTCTAAAATACTTTCCAAGTACATGGTAGTTGGGATTCCACTTCTTTGCAGCTACCTTCTCTCCCATTTAATTTATACCAATCACACATCATGTGTCTCAATTAAGACCTATTGCATCAAAGAGGCCGAACCTAAGTAAGACTTATAATGATGACAAGTTATCATTTCCGACTATTCCCTTAAGTTTAGCGGTTGATGACCGTGATTTGAGGTGGATTAGTGCATAACCATGAAAAGAGAAATGATTGAACCTGAGACTTCTGAATTATTAAAAGTTAAACTCAATCACTGAACCACTTCTAAGAATTTACAGATTCATAAATTTACGTCTAAAGAGATGGAATTTAAAATGATGGCAACTATTCATCGATTTAAATAAATACATAATGCGTTCGGGTTTGAGAATTCGTCTTTTCAGAGTTAACGTAAGACTATCTATATCTCACTTAAATTTCTCTGTATGTAAGAGCCTTATATTTCGGGTATGATTTTTTTTTTGCTTGTCGTTTTAATTAAATCTTAGTAAACAATGGAATGATTGATTTATATAAAGTAAGTGAAAGAAATTAGACAGTAATCAGATCCCTCGGAGAGTTGGTTAACGATAGACTTAATAACTGCTACTCTTAATGTAACAATTAATTATAACAAATAAAAAAAATATGTAAAAAATTATAAATACTCAAAAAACATTAAAAACACGAATTCGAATCTCGTCGTCAGTCTCTTGCTAACAATAAAAAACTAAACCTGTTGAATTGAACTAAATGAAGAGGTCAAAGTAGTGGCGCCTAGGCAAATGGCACATAAATAAGAAGCCAAAAGGAGCAGTTAACAAAACAAAACAAACCCATTGAACAACTACTACACGAAGAAAAGAAAAAACAAAGTAGGTGCTTACGAGGTACCATTGATATTGTTATGTTGTATTTATACTCGAAGAAAAATTACCACAATATTCATTTGTCAAATATAAATTAATTTTTTCAAAAAAAAAAATTGACAACGTTTCAAATGACAGTAATTAATTAAGAATGTACGAAATTTTATGGACTTGAATATAGTACAGAAAAAAAAAAATCGTTGTCACACCTCTAAAATTTATTATTTGAATAGGTATTTTTATGGGTTATTTTACAACAAAAAAATTCAACACTTTTGTGGGTGATTTATCACTTTTTTGGTACAAAAAAAATCACCACTTTTGTAGGTAATTTACCACATTTGTGAGTGTTTTTACTACTGCTGCTAGTGTTTTATTACTGTGATGATAACTATTTTTACCACTTTTCTTCGGTATCACAATAGTGATAAAAATATCCATAACAGTGATAAAAACATTCATAAATATAATAAATGTCAATACGATATCCATTTCTTTCTATACCTTGACAACTCCATATTTTATAGGTGACGGGCTGGTAAACACCGAAAATTTTCCCTAAACTTCACGCATGTTGCATGCAACTGGGACAGATTCTATGAGTGTCATCTGGTCTTGTGTTTCCCTGATTTTCTGGAATTATTTTTTCTGGGGATCCAAACAGATACAAAACTTACCTAGATTGAAGCCAAGATTTGATCACCTAACCCCCTTTGTTTAGAGCAAATGTCAACGAATGAGTAATAATTGGTATCCAAATTTGTGGGATACCGAAATACAACATTTGAACTAACTTCAATCACGTACTCTGAATTCAAGTTGAACCCATTATATACAAATGAGTTTTGCGTTTATCAATGCTAAATGATATTTCAAGAAGAAAATTAGAGGAAAAAATTATTAGAAGAGATTTGAATCCCTCAAACATCATTTTGAGGTGGCTCATATTACAATTTGAACAATCATGAATTAGTCGAAAGCAAGTCGATCTTGAAAAACACTGACCTTCAAACTATTGTACCAAAACAATTTTTGAGTGTAAAAATTTGACTTCTGGTTGATTTTGAACCTAAATTAAAGTGAGACTAACTCATTATTTTGAGTAAATTTTTGCGCGTTCGTGCTCTACTTTGTAATAAGAATTATGTAATATATTTGCTTGCTCAAATTGAATAAAAAGTGAATGAGAAAATAAGTTTAAAGTGACTCATTTAGAATGTAAAAATAAAAGTTATGACACGTGAGATTTAACACTTATCTCACATTGATTGAGCAAAGAAATTTTGGTGGATATGTATACTCCAAATTTGTTCTAAGGGTTAGACCCCAAAAGACACCTCGCTTTTGTAGACGGGAAAAGACCTAAATGGAATTGAGTTCAACCACACGCACCACTACCGCTAGACCGGCTCAAGTACCTGTATGGATGTGGACCTAGACGAGTGTGGGAGCATATATATCCCAAATTTGTTCTAAAGGCTAGAGCCACAATAGGCACCCCACTTTTGAGGACAGGAGAGGATCTAGATGGACTTAGGTTCAACCATATGCCCCCATCAGTCGACCCAAACTCGGGTATGGGTGTAATTCATATCCAATCTTATCTTTTTGGGTAAAATCCATTTGCTAATTGGATCATTAATTTTGTATCTGAATTTAATTTTTTTGCTTATTGGAATTCAAAATTCAAACCGATTCAAATTTATATTTCCTCCAGTTGAATTTGAATTGTCTAATGCTTGTTCATCAATGGGTATCTCTGGTGTCTTTTTAGGTTGCATCTGATAAGTGGTGGTTGTTTCAAACAGTCACCTTTGTATTATAAATATACTTAAATTCATTCAGCATGAACAAAATTCATCATTAAGGCTGTTAATTATATCCATCATTCTTGCGATTAAAAGTATTTACAGAGAGTACAAAATGTAATTTATGATCCGTTGTGCAAACAGATCATAGTGCTCCTTTTGTTTGCGTGATCATTGTATCCCTGGGAGGCAAACACCTAACAATCCATATGCACCAGAGTGGAGGCAAAATCTGTTTTAAGAACATACTATCAAACATAGCCTTGATTGAATTCTCGAATAATTTCTATTTGGCAATTGGGTCCGTTTTTACATGCTACTGTTTTGTTCTTAATTGCACGATTTAAATAAAAAAAATTTGCTGTGGTTGTTAGTGTTGGGAGGATGTCTCAAATTTGCAGAATACAAATATTGGAGCAATGCTTACAATGGCCATATTCAGCTTCAACGGGAAACTTATACATAAATCCAATAAGAACAAGATATAACTAAGCATATATGCAAGGGCTGCACAACACTCGAATTGCAATCACAGGTCATCACAAAAAGTAAAGGTCACCTAGATCCTATTGAACTACTACTATATATATACATACCATCATCCATGGCTACAGGAATCACTTCCATCTTTTGAACTTTCCCCCATGCATTCCAAACCGGCCATGCTTCCAGCGCTTGCCGAACTTACCATGCTTGAACTTGCCATGCTTAAATTTCCCATGGTGATGGCCAAAGTGACCACCGTGTGCAAGGTTATGCCCACCGTGTGATAGATGGTGAGCCCCGTAAGCAGCGGCGGCAGCAGCTGCACCCCCGGCTAGCAAGGCTCCAAAATTTGGTCCGTGCCCTGTAGAAATTATTCATATTGGATTACCAACAATCAACAAAATAATGTAGCACAAAACATAGTAACCAACAACCAGGATTTGAGGATCAATAGCACTTGTAAACATGCAATCCGAACAGGTAAACTATACTAGATATTTGTGGATGTAGAAGAGAGGCAGAGAAACAAGAAACTTAGAAAGGGAAAATATTATCCACTCTCTTTGTTGTGCCAACTTTTATTTTGGTACTAGATATTTTCTAAACAAAGATTACAATTTTTACGAAGAACCATGTAAAATTTATGTTTAAATGCTGTTTCTTATGAATCAAAGAACCATCTGGATCCATCCAGTGGATGGATTTTGACCAGTGAAGGTTTCTTGTTTCCGTTTTAAGAATTTCTGGTTTGTTACTGCAAACCAATATTATTCTAGCATTTCTTACTGGTAGAAACAGCCACAAAGCTTTTATGTTGTCAGATAAGTTACACCTCGCTAATAGGAAGTTTAAAATGGAAAGACTTTTCAAGGATGCTAAAAAGAGCCTTGAGTAGGTTAGATATGGTAAGTCATCTTGGCTTTGCATTTACCAAGAAACTTGGAGATGCATACCATTATATTCTTCCCTATGCAAGGGTAGACACAGCATATCATGTATCTCAGACTACAAGAAAGAAAGATAAAATGACTAACAAGTGAATCAACGACAATTAAAAAATAAATCATCTGAATAAGAAGGATAATGCTCATCAGCATAAAGACAGAAACGTCAATATATATGAGTAGAGCAAACTAAATCAGTTTAAAAGCATGCTCAAATGTGCGAAGTTAGAAAAACTGAGATGATGATATGGTACAAAGTTAACCTGAACCTGAATGATATGGGGCTGATGGACCTGGGTAACCCGCTGTGGGATATCCACCGTGGGGAGGATATGCTGGTGGTGGGTATCCAGCAGGGGGAGGATATCCAGGTTGTGAGTAACCCCCTGGAGGAGGATATGCTGGTGGTGGGTACCCTCCGGGAGGAGGATATCCAGCTGGTGGGAACCCCCCTGGAGTAGGATAAGGATATCCTTGAGGGGGGTATGCACCCGAGGGGTTATAGTGTCCAGCAGCATATCCAGCAAGGGAAGAGAACAGCCCTTTGTCATCGTTATCATGCCCACGCTTTCTGTCTCCCATTTTTCTTCAAATTGAAACTGCAAACAGAGAACAAGGGGTGACATGCGACATTGATTTATAGAGAATGCAATGCCAGTAAACAATACGTGGGACCATAATCTACAATACAAGATACTGCATAATGCTTCCTATCTATGATTTGCTTAAAAGCTTTTGTTCCCAATATTACGTAAACCCCCTAAAATAATAAACATCTCCAGATACTTAGGTGTCGTTTGGTAACTTTGTGTTTTTATTTTTTTTCGTTTTTGTTTACATTTTATGGCAAAAACAAAAAAAACAAAAAGGCGTTTGACGAATGTTTTCATTTTTTTTAACTGCTCCGTTTTGAAAACAAGGCTAAAATATGAAAGCATCCAAAATAATGTTTTTGAAAACATCCAAAAAAAAAAACAAACGCGTGGTTTAAAATATCTCATTTAATGAGATCCTGGCTTCAATCTTCCTTAGCAACAAAAAGTGAATTTTCTTGCTTTAGTATAAAAGGAAAATACTATTTGAACCTAATTTGGGGACCTAATCTAAAGACCTAATTTAATACAACCATTGGATTGGTTGTGGGCTCCATTTAACATTGGAACTCACAACTAATCCAATGGTTGCATTGAAATCACATCATTAGGTCCCCAAATAAAATCCCTATAGCATTGCTCAGTATAAAAAACCCCTATCTCTTTCACCTTTTTTTTTTTTTGTTCAAATCTCTCGACTCTCAATCTCTCTCTCTATCTCTTTTCTCTTCCTCTCTCGCCCTTCTATGATGGGTTTTGCTGGGGAGTTTCAGGGGTGGGTTTCGAGGGTAGTGGTGGGTTTTCAGGGATAGGTAGTGGGTTTTGTTAAGGAGTTTCAAAAGTGGGCAGTGGGTTTCGATGGTTGTAGGGATGGGTTTCGGGGGTTGGGTTACGGGTGGGTTTCAGTGGTTGTGGTGGTGGGTTTCGGTGGTGGGGTTGGGGTGGGTTTCGGTGGTGGGGTTGGGTGGTGGTTTTTGGTGGTCAGTGGGGTTGGGTCGTGGGGTTTGGATGGTGAATTTTTGATATAATACAAAACAAGTTTTTTATTTTTGTTTTTACAATTTTGTAAATATAAATGACTACTAAACATGATTAATATTTTTAATTTTTATCACAAAAAAACACAAAAAATTAATTTTTTTTCATTTATAAAAGAAAAAGATAAAAACGAAAACGTTACCAAACGCACTTTTATATTTTTTGGAGAATATTTTGTTCACTTTTAGGGGGAAAACAAGTGAACAAACAAAATAAATGGGACTATAAATGCACAAAACCATGCTTCAAAGCTCCGCATATGTCCAATCAAAACAGAGTCTTTCTAAATAATCACAAAACTTCACTGTTTCTCAACCTTGAAAGTAATGGGCAAGCACATCGTAAATCAACTACACACAAAGACATTCAAGATGTTTATTTTTTATTCAAGCATGTACATCTCGTTTTATCTATTAGTACATATGCAGCACAAAAAAAATCCCATGAAAACCTTCTATGTAGTACGTCACACCTCATAGATAGAAGCAGAGATAGATAAATTGTTGTTAGTAATCCCAACTATCCTTTTTGATAAGAAATTAAAGGTTTCCATAGCCTAAAAGAGAATAAAAATAATGGCAAACAAGGAGTACAGCCACTAAAACAATAGAAAAGGTAAAAATAGATAATTCAATAAAGAACTCCAAGGCGAAAATTTTTAGAAACTCCACAATCTTGATTTCTTCATCCAAGATTCTTCTATTTGTTTCCAACCAGACAACCCAAAAAATGCCATAATAGCACAATCGAAAAGTATTAAAGACCTTTCAATCCAAGCAAGCTTGTAAGGAACCTTACATAGCACTTTGAAGATTCAAGAACTCAAAAGTTGGTCCAAGTCGAAGTTTCAAGATATCCTACCACATTAAGAGGGAAAGCTCAAAACAAAAAAAAATAAAGCATGCTAATTGCTAAAGGCCGGTTTGCTATCATCTCGAAACAGCTACTTTGGCTACTCAACCGCAAGGGAAAACCAGCACCGCCAGACATTGTTTCTTGATGGGAATTTTGAAAAAACTGTTTTCGTCAAATTACCTTAAAGCGATTTATTGAGAAGAAGAAACATTTATCTTAATCCTTTTTATGTGCCAATTTCTTGTTAATCAAGAACAAAAACAAGGTGAAATACTCATGTCCAATATTCACAAATTACATGCCTCTAACATCTCTTCTTCCAAAACCCACAACCCACAACCCTCTTTTCCCCCACAGATACACATAAAAAGCGACAAAGAGGTGTTCATATTCAATTCCCATAAAATCCCAAATTAGCAAGTATGGTATACATTGCGTACAAAGAAAAACAAACCATCAAGCTTGTAACAACAAAAGAACAAACAAACCCATGATGAACATCAAGCAAACAAGAAAAAGAAATCCTAACGAGAACATAAACCAAAAAGAGATAAATCCCACCTGTCAAGCATCACAAGAAGCTTAACGATTTTATTAAACATATAGACTCGAAGGGTTAATCCATTAATCATGGCTAGAGAGAGAAAGAGAGATAGAGAACCCAAATGGTGTACCTGAATTCTGAATTGATAGGTATGAAATCGAACTGCTTCAACAGAAATCGAACTGATAGATGTTTATAGTTGGGGAATCGCACTTTGCACCCCGGAGATTTATAAAAATTTATATAATACCCACAAGTATTGAGTTTCTTATATTATACCCTCTCAGTGTATTAAGAGTGTTGCAACTTATAATATTGCTCTTCCATTAGTTCCTATTATTCATTCCGTCAAAAACTGCTCCACAGGCATTGATGGAATAGAAGGAAAATATTAGAACATTTTTAATACATTAAATATATAATATAAAAATTTTAATTTTTAAAAGTATTAAAAATTTAAAATTTTTAGAGGTATAAAATGCAATTTAATCTTTATAGTTTCATAGGCACACGTACACCTTCAATCTCACACGTTACTTAATCGCGTCTACTAGTATGTAATTTAATACCGACATCCCTTAAATTTTATTAAAATAGAAGGTGATGGTGCACAATCAACTGCTAGGATGTAATTTAATACCGACATCCCTTAAATTTTATTAAAATAGAAGGTGATAATACACAAATTATGCTATGCACATTCGGTCAAGTATATGATTCTGGATAATTAATGGAGCAATTAATAGTAAAAAACAAATATTAAATGATTGGGCCGAGGTGACCTAATCACTGAAGACGATGACAGTGACCGAAAAATTTTATTAATAAAATAGTAGACGCGAGAGAGAGAGAGAGTAAAAACAAGCTCTATGTGTGGTGAAATAACTACATGAGAGAGATAGTTGTATGTCTTTCATGTGTAGAGGGCTCAGGCACAGAGTCCTAACCAAGGCGGTGGCATGAAGGTTGGGTTACTAGTCTCTCAGGGAGGAGAAAAAATTCATTACAATGATGATATCACGTGACAAAGTGATATGGTATCACCAACTAATAGTACTAAAACAAATAAGCACATAGAACCCACAAAAATTAATAATTAACCTGTCATATAAACAAATAACTTCTCACCCTCCTGTCATGTCAGCCCAAGTAGGGTTCACCTTTCCCATTTGAGATTTTATTATTGATAGGTGATACCATGTCATCAATTACCACGTGATATTATCGTTTCATTCAATATTTACTCCTCGAAGAGAGTAGCTACCACTATGGATGAGTAGAATAAAGGATAGACATGATTTTTGAGAGTTGGACCGGGCTAAGGTCACAAACTAAATTTGACATACCTTCTAATTAATTTGAATTTCCCAAAAACTGGGCCTAGCCGCCTAGCCCAATTGGATTTGGGCTTGCCAAGAGGTACAAATTATATTTGGAAAATTTGAAGGCCGGTCCTCTTATATGAACTTGTTTGAATTTAAGTCCGTCAAAAAAAATTATTTGTTATGAAGTCCGTTTTTTGTCAATTTTATCATATTATTCCTTCCTTTTAGAAGTGAAATAAAACTAAAAATTAAAAACTCTTAAATTTTAGGAGTTTTACTAACATTAAAATCTTTTCTAGCTCATATATATATATATATATATATATATATATATATATAGTAACATTAAAAATAAAAAATAGTAACATTCAAATACAAAAAAAAAATTATCATTTGGACACAAAAAATAATATATTTAAACACAAAAAATAGTAACATTTAAACATAAAAAAAATTGAAACATTAAATATTAATATTTTTAAAAAATAATAACAGTAACATGTTCAACAAAAATAGTAACATGCTTAATAAAAACTATAACATACTTAACAATAATTATTTTTTTTCTCAAATTCAAACGCAAAAATTAGTATAATTCAAATACAAAAATAGTAATATTCAAAAAAAAAAAAGTAACATTGAATATTAATATTTAGGAAAATAATAGTAGTAACATGTTCAATAAAAACAGTAACATGCTCAACAAAAACAGTAACATGCTCAAAAATAATAGTACATGAACAATAACATACTCAACAAAAACAGTAATATAAACAATAACATAATAAAAAAAATAGTAACATGAATTTGAATTTTATTATTCAAATTCATAGTAATTTTTTTTTTCGTTTTTGAATGTTACTATTTTTTTTAATGTTATATATATATATATATATATATATATATATATATAAGAGGAAAAATTTTAATATTAGTCAAACTCTTAACCTATATATGAATATAGATAAATATGAGAGGGAAAAGATTAACTTCCTTTCAAGGAAGAGTATTTTTGAGATAAAAAAAAAGTAGACCGAAGTCATTACATATAATTTTAAACATAGACTTATCCGTTATAAGTTTTTTTACAGGACTTATCTCCAAACAAGTATATCTAAGGGGCTCATTTTCAATTTTCACATTATATTTTCCCTAGATTTTAATATTGAATTCACTCAAATTTTATAATCTTAGAATCTTGTCTATTTTCTCGGGTCGGGAAACTCTTGATTTTCAAGATTAAATTAAAGATTGAATGTCTTTACTTTGAGAACTCATAATAGTCGTCGTTAGTTTTTATAACGTTATTTATTCTGACTTGGTGGGAGATATGCATTGGAGTACCAATGTGTGTTGTGCACCGTACCCATTAACATTTTTCAGAACTACATAAAAATTCTGAATTTAGGATTTTATTAGAAAAAATGTTTTTTTAATAGTTACACAACGTCAGTATTATTACGTCAAATAGCCACTCAATGATAAACAAATAAGTGATCAAAGTGAATCCAAGAGAGAGTCACGTAGCAATTGATTGAATATGAGACTTCAAATTGTTGCAATTTTCTCTCCTATTTATCTATTTTTCTTGTTGATCCATCAATGAGACTTTGAATCAAAACATTCTCAAACATTGTTGATGTAGAAAAGTCGAGTTATTTGATGGCATACATGCCGAAAGGATTCATTTGGAATTACCAAGCACAAAACAAAATCACATTATTTTAAGTGTTCTTTCATCAAAGTAATGTATCTCGAGTTCGAGCTTGTGAATCAACATTTTCAAAATAAGGGAAATATCTCTCTTAGAATTCATATGCAGTGAGTCTTGTGTAATGAGTACCATTTTTTATTTTTATAAGATAAATGATAAGATTATTTTTATCACATGCCAATTCTTTGATGATATGTGCTGATCAGTCTATGTAACTTGAGTATATCACTCTTGAAAGTGAGCAAGTCCTTTAGCCATGTGTGGTCTAAATCGACAAGTAAAAAAATTATAGTATACTAGAAATTGATGAACTCTATAAGATTAGGCATGAAATACTATCACAAGGGTCCCAAGAAAGAGTGACAAAATACACCACCCCAGTGAAACATTTTCCATGGGATGAATATGAAAATTTAGAAGCTGAGTGAATCTTGGGGTTGCTCTAAGTAATAATAAGAATAAATTATAAATTTAGACGTTCTGTACTCCAATTTTGACAATTCTTTGGAGTCAGACCATGAGAAATTTAACCTTCATGAATACCTTAATTCCAACGTAAATGGTCTATCTTTGATCGAATCGGAGAGATGATTCACCTTAGCTCCCTGGTTATGGCTCAACCACTCATTCCAACTAAATAACACAATTCAAAACACCAAGTTTCTTTAATTGACAGTGATAATTGATAATGCACAAAAATGACTTTATGCAAAATCAATTAATAATGAAATAAAAAAGACCCAACACATGCAAACAAAAAGATTAGGTGGTTCGCTTTAGGTGACCTACTCCACTTGGAATGATTACGATTATGGTGGCCGAAAAATATTATTGCTCAAGAGGCGTAATGTGCTGAGACGTGTGTCATGCGCCCCATGTGTAGATGAGGCTTATAATTTATAAGAGAGTATAATCTTCATGGCGCCCCAAAGTGGGCTTTGACGGAGACACCATCACGGGGAACCTTGATTAAGGCGTTACCCTTGTGACGAGAATGGGTGATTCCGTGATATTGGCATAATAGACGAGGTAGTTAAGGCTTGTAATGCGTACCCTAGTTCCTTTCCTATGATGGAGATCTCACATACATCACTAATAGATTGGATTTCCTGAGACAATGGACTTGGCCCTTGTTAGCTTATATTTTTTACGGTAAATTGGAAGGGGGTACATCAAATTAGACTTAATTATAAAAAATTACACAGAAAAAAATGTAGAGTAAAAAAGTCTTTAATATTAGTTCTTATCTGTGTCCAAGCATATAATTTGAAATTTTCAAATTTTTCTTTGACATTTGTGTCCTTCCTTAATTCATGCAATTTATTTTTAAAAACCAATTTTTTTTCCAGATTATATGTATGCATTAAAATCTCCTAATTTAATGGAAGATTTGATTCTTTCTGTTTTTTTAGGATAAATGTATGCATTAAAAATCTTCTAATTTAATGGAAGATTTGATTCGTTGATTCTTCGGTTTTATTTTGAGGATAAATCAATTGGTTTGAATTTTAAATTAGTGTAACAGTAACAGTGTAACAAGACACTTACACAAAATATTATATTATTACATTTTGTCAAACATATATTTGCATATAATTTCATTCAAACAGTTCATCTATATTTTAAATTTGTTATCACATCTACAAAACCACTAAACATTGTTTTTATTACAGTGTATTTTTATATTTTTTTTGTTACACTATGAGGGAAACACAGTCAGCAGTTAGGAGATACACACAGTTTATTTATACATAGTGAATTAATATGGCAGAAACACATGACAAAAACATCATATTTCACATAGGCCAATGATCAACTTTCAACAACTGATTTTGGTTTTCAAATGCTGAAATTCGTACAAATCTTCAAAAAATAGATGTTGCTGTCGATCTTACATCAAATTGGTTAAACAATAGATTTTTCTTCAAAGACGAAACCCTATAGATGTTTAGGGAATAATTTTAGAACGTATCGTTGAGGAAGATGAAGTGATTTTTGGAGAGAAAGAAGCTCAAACGTTTTCCAAATATGAAGTGCTTCGCAAATAAATATTTCTAAATTTCAGCGGTAAACCATTATTATTGTGTATCTAATTAATTAATTGAGATATATTCCTAAAAACGTTTTAGGAAAGTAAATTTTAGGAAGAAGAGATTCGAAAATAAATGTTCCTAAATTTTAGAAATTAAGATAAATTATTTGTTACAGTTTTCAGAAAATAAAATTTTACAAAAATGGGCAGTTACATCTTTGTTTCTCAGCAGTGTATTTCTTTCTAAAATATTTTTTTTGTGCACTTTTATATAATTATATCTAATTTACTATATCGGTTTCTAAATGACCCTATTTTTTCCAAGAGATTCACTGCACCTGTAACTTGGGCCTGACCTAAACCGGGACCACGTATATGATCTGGGCTTAGTCTAGGTTGGACCTGTCAATAACCTTTCACTAATGCATTGGAATTATACACAACCGGCATCATCTTATAAATTTTAGTGACAAACTTGTTACTTGGAATACTCGAGGCTAGTAATGAATTGTGTAGTGCAAGAAATCTGAACGTTTTAATGAGTTAAATTGATTAAAAGTTTTGTACGAATAATAAATAATAATTTATTTTTATTTAATTATATAACTTAAAATTAAAGTGAATAGATAAAAAAATAAAAGAGAGGTAAATGAGAGAGAAATGTATAGATTAATGAGATTATTTAACATTTAGAGAGTATTTTTGTTGAGTTATCAAATATTGGGGCGTGCAGAGAAGATAATTTTTTGAGTGAAAATTTTTTTTTAGATAAATTTTATACCGTTGAATCGAAATAGATAAAAATTGAATTAATTTTTACCATTGTTATATTTTTATCAGGTTTTTTTCTTGAATTGGATGTTTTTATAAGTTAAAAATTTTACTTCCTAGTTAGTAATATTAGATAGATCTTAATTTATTTTCCTAAAAATGATGGGCCAAATCAAGAAAAAAATAAAACATGAAAATTCGAGAAATGTGGGGATCAAAAGATTTGTAAAATGTAATTTACACAAGATAATGAATTTTAGAAAATATAGGTGCTAAAAAATTAATATAATATTATTACTAGTAAGTTGAATTCTCAACTTATAAAAACACAATCATACAAAATTTATTCTATCTTTTTTTTTTTTTGTTCGAAAATATCAAATTATCTGTATGGCCTCTAATGTTAAACAATTCAATCAACACAATCTTCGATATCAAATAATTCAACCAATTCACACATGTCTCTCTCTTTTATCACTCCTACCTCTCTTTTTTTATCTCTCCTACCTCTCTCTTGTTTTATCTGTATTAACTTTAATTTTAAATTATGTAATTAAAAAAATAAATTGTAATTTAAAATATAAAAATATTATATAATTAATACTTAATTTTTAATATTACATTGTGTCTTCAACCAGGAGATTATTTCTTGTTTGTATGTAAACTAGAATAATCCAGTGTTTGAATTGAAGACACTGTAAAATACAAAAATTAAAAATATAAATATTTTAATAGTAATTTAATTTTTTTAATTATATAATTTAAAATTAAAATGAAGAGAGAGGTATATGTGAATTGATGAGATTGTTTGATATTAACTAGGGGTGACAATTTTTGATTCAATACGACAACGTGACTTGAACTCGATACAAATTTTATAACACGACTCGATTATAACTCGACACGAACTCGAAAATGACCCGACACGCGAACACGAAATATAAACATGTCATGTTCGGGTTCAACACACCAAATCCGAAATTGACACGATCAACCTGTTTATTTAAGAATAAAAACTTTTTATATTTTCTCGTGTGTATGGTAACATGAAATTAACATGTTTAACTAGTATTATAAAAGTAAAATATTAATTATTTGCAATTTTTTATTAAATACTGACATAATTATTGTATAAAAAGATATTTTTATTCATTATTATTATTATTATGTTTATTAAAAAAAGATTTTAATTAAGTGAAAATAAAATATTAGCGCTAAATTTTTTATTCAAAATTTACGTGAGTCAACACGAATATGAATACGAATACGATATGAAAATAAACATGCCAATTTGACACGACACAATTAATTAAACAGGTTGGGTTAGAATTGACTAATGTTTGACACAAATTCACAATGATCCGACCCGAACCCGACTCGATTGTCACCCTTAATATTGAGAAGTGTTTTGATTGAATTGTCTGATATTGAAGGCCATGTCAAAAAAATTTTGTATCGCTGAATGAAAATGGACAAAAATTGAATCAATTTTAATTATTATTATATTTTTATAAATTTAAAATTTTAATTTCTTAACCATAATATTAGATAAAAATTTTAGGAAATACAAGGCAGAGTTGACCATAAAATGTTGGGCCATATTTGGTTAGTTTTTCGGAAACTGTTTTTTGTTCTTAAAATTTTAAAAACACCCAAAAGCTGGCCATATTTAGTTAGCTTTCTAAAAACTGTTTTTTATTTTCAAAATTTTAAAAACACCAAAAACCTGTTTGTTTAGCATTTTTGTTTTCAAAATTTTGAGAAAAAAATGAGATTTTGTGACACCCCAAAGTCCGGGTGTCTATAATTATCCGATTGGTTATCCATCGACCTGTGCAATACTGGTGGATATCGTGTAATTTGATACCACACCGTTATGCCCCATTTCTTGGGATCCATAACTTAACAAAATTTGAACAGAGTCTCCTTTGTACAAGGAGCTCTACTCAAAACGCAACTTGTACAATATTGATCACACCGAGTCTATCTATCCATTCACAATTGTATAGTCTCGAATACTACCATAATGATTATCAGTACATACATTTATTCGTAAAAGAATAAATGTCTCAAAAAAAGTCTCATATACATGTCTTTGTAAATATAAACAAATGTTTGTTACAAAAATTATACAAGGTCAAAAGTAAGTATAAACAAGGGACTACAATGTCAAAATAAAAGCCACAGACCGGCTCTGTCGTCAAAGCGGGCCCATGGCCTCGCCTTCGGTGGATGTCTGTGCGATACCTGAAAAATATTTCCATAAAGGGTGAGCTAACGCTCAATAGGGTAACTCCTATAGAGAATACCTCTCAACCTAAATGCATATGGAATGTCACATGCAACAATCATTTGATACATTCATTTAAATATATCTATTATGATTGAATGTTATAGATCATGTCATGCCATGAGATCAGACTCACGTAAGCAATACCAACCCCGAGCCCCATCCTGAGCTCCCATAACACATGCAATGTCATGCGTATGTATCCGAGCATTCCAAGCCCCCATCATTGGTGTTATGTACACTCAATGACTAATTAATTCATTTTCTTGTGTCTTTGTGGGGAAGTGATTTATGGTATTACACCAATGGGACACCAACCATCAACGGATCTTCAGGACATCCCACCTGCGGCTCCGTTTCCGCCGTTACACTTTTCTGGAATTTCATCGCCGGAAAGTGTATAAACCAAGTAAGCGGGTCTTGCACCCGAGGGAGAATTTAGCCCTTCGTGCTGTCCCCAACACATTTATCCATTTAATTTCTCGTGCGACTCAACCGAACCTTGGTGCGACTTTTTCGAGTCCACGTTCAACCACCTACGTGGTGATTGATTTCATACCATGCATACACTCTCACCCATGTCAATGCCCATGAATGTAGTGCAACCCATACATAATGAAATACAATGTCTATTACATAATGAATACAATATAATGACATTTTAACACGATCTCAAGCATGTTATGTAAGGTAATCAACTCAACTAACATACTTGTATTCACCTAAGCATTTAATCAAACACCTAAAGAGCACATCAATTTACACAATTAGCATGCTATGACTTGCAACATGACAACATGTTTAATATAAGCACAAGTCCACCAAAATAATCATATGTTAAATAATCATTTAACATATATATATTATTTCACAATCATATAACAAATTAATAATTTTATTAAACTTGATCTGCCATTAAAATATAAAGTAATGCTAACATACAATTAACATGCTTTAAACTACTAACATTAACTTACACCAAGTTAATCACAATAGAATTTTATTAATCACAAGATTAATTATAAATTATATATTTGACCCACTAGTCACACTAGCCAAGACCTAACATGTGATATACACTCATAATCTACTCATTCCATATGTCATATTTTAAGTTGAAATTAAATCTAAATAGGGGAAACCCTACCTCTCGTAGCGTGAGACCACTTACTAGAACGTCAAGGAAGCCCAAATTTAGCTTCCTAAGTTTTAGGCCTAGATTATCGGCTTTGATATACCTTCGAAGAAAAATACGATATTTGGTGTGATTGCGTAGCTCTCGCTGAGTAGAGCAACTTTAGTTCTTGGCCCGAAGCGATTAAATGGTTAAATTTTCCTAGATCTGAGAAGGAAGAAAAGAGAGAAAAAAAAATAAAAACTCATTTTTTTTCTCACTCTCTCTGTGTCGCCGGCTGTAGATATATATATATATATATATATATATTATTTTTTTTAAATTTATGTTTTTGACCCATAATTTAACAATTAATTATTATTTTACCCTTTTATTAGGATTTTAATAATAATAATAATAATAATAATAATAATATTTTTTTATCGGGTTTTACAGATTTGAGTCAAAGAAACAGAAAACAAGTCTAGCTTGTTTTTCAGAGCTTTCTTTGAAAATTTTGAAAACAAGGAGAACAATTTTGGACTTTAATGAGGTCTGCCCTTCGAGTCTCCTTAGTAGCAAATTTCTTCATTCTTTTTTTTTTTACTTCTTCCTCTCTCTCATAATATATAATATAATATAATATATTATATAAAATCGAGATTTACTATTAAAACGATTGAAATGACTGTTCCTTTTGATCAAAATAGAGATATTTTACAATTGTTAACTGAACGAGAAGTTTTAAAGGCTCAAGATCAATATTATAAATTTTTGCATATTGGTTTAGTACAGGTTGCTTTAAAACCTTTAACTTTTCATGGATTAAATGTCTCCTTTATATTAGCATTAAGAGATGTTAAATGTCTTAATTTTGATCAGTCTTTAATGGGTGTTATGCAGTCCAGGTTAAGTACTGATCCAGTTTATTTTAACTGTTTTCCAAATCTATCTGTATCTTTAACTGATAAAAATATTTTGGATGTTTTAACATGTCATATAAAACCTTATGATTATAATTATAAAAAAAGCACATATATAATTGTGTTTGCTTATAGGGTCTATTATAAATTTATGAATATTTTATGTCCTGAAGCTAAGCTTTTGAACCTTAAAGGTCAAACTACTTTAATTGAAACTAATAGGGTTAAAAATAAAATTGAAGTTCCAAAAACCATTAAATGGTCAGATATTCAGTTTCCAAACACCTGACAATTGGAGTCTGTGGTTCCTAAAGAATCAGAAATCAATAATGAAATAATCCAGATCGTCCAATTATCTCAGGGTGATGTCACTATAAAATTTGTTAAGATAAATTCTAGAAATCATTTACAATCTTCTAATACATTAGAAACTTCATCAGGTTATAATACACTTTTTGTACCTTTAAGAAAATCTACTTCCTCGGTCCAAAATCAAAGAAGAGATAAAAAACCTATAATTGAAGGAATTAAAATTCCAAAAAATAATATTCCACATGGTATCTATCGACCTGTTAACATATCTTCTCAAGAAGAAGATTTTGATTTAACTTCATCCGAAATCGGATTCCAAATATAGTTTTTATGGAATTAGATCCAAGAACATTCCAGATGATAAAGGACACCTGTAATGAAGAATTTTATCTTCCTAAATATAAAGAATTTAGATATTGGTTTTTTAAAAATATAAGTTCAAAAGAATTTCAAAATTATGAAGAAATGTTTCACCTTTGGGAAAGAAAAATAATTCATTTTGTTAATTGGTTTTTAACTTATTATGTCTCTCCTACTATGGAACATTTAAATGTTTTGGAAATTTTCCAACATAAATGGGAAACCCTTGATGGAAAAACTATAAATAGTTTTTATCCTCCAACCACTGAAACAATAAAAATTCCTTTAAATAATTCTGAAGAAATTCATATAAATGTTTGTTATACAGGCAACACTATTTTCATAAAACAAAATAATTACACCAATGTTTGTCTTCAACCTATAGGTCGACATCTCACTAAAATTGAGAATTTAATACATTCATACCAAACTTCAACCTCATAGTCCCATAACAACAAGGAAGTTGAACAGGTCAATATAAAACCCCCGGTTGAAACTTCCACTTTCAATCTGCATAATAGAGTGGAAGATGATTTCATAAATGCACTCAAACTCCGTGTGGATTTGAACTTTTTCTATCACTCGAAGTGGGGTTGGTGCCCTGCGAGGACCAAACCACTATTAGCTCACGGGTGCCATGTCAGAGGATTAGTATACTATGCCTAAGTCGGATTCATTATTGGCAGTGCATTGGTATGAGACAATGCATTGGTAGGCGCCCTTCCCGAAGTTGTTATCCTTACGAGGAATTATGTGTGTGGGCCAGGATATTCTCTATGTGTTTATTTTTACGATTATTTTATATCATACTTGATATACATTGTGGTTATTGTTTATTGCGTTATCTTTTGGATATAATTATCTTAGAAATTGTTGTGGAAATAATTACTCTTTGGAATGGTTATTTATGGTGGAATTGACTTTACGCTTGCACTTAATTATTGTTAATGTATAAATTTGAGATCTTTGAAAATGTCTTGTTTTCTTTCAAAATTTACGTATGCTATTTGTGAAATGAGACCGACCATTTTCTTCATTTTCTAAATCTTGTTAGAGTTTGAGAGGATTTCCCTACAGTACTTAGTGTTCACCCCCTACCAATAACGTTTTTTTTTTTCAGATTTCATGCTAGAGGAAGATCCCGGCGTTGATGAGCCGGAAAATTGGGAGGTTCCACCAGAGGGGAACCTAGATCCCGAGGTGGACATCTAGAGCTATAGTTTCTTTTTGTTCTAGACTAGAAAATTTATTTACAATCATGTATAGTTTAGTATTTTGTTTATTCCGCTGCTAAGTTTGAGTGTAATTCTTTTGGAATGTAAGTGGCATAGCTTGACCTATTCTTTTGGGATGATATGATGGATATTACATGTGGTGAATGAAATTTTATTATTTGATGGGTAAATAGACCCGGTATGGTTAATGTAGTATAATTGCACATGTTGTATTTTGGGTAGAGCTCCCCATACAAAGGAGACTCTGCTCGAATTTTATTAAATTAAGAATCCCTGATTTTTTGGGTGTTACAGTTTTTCAAATCTATCTGTATCTTTAGCTGTTAAAAATATTTTGGATGTTTTAACATGTCATATTAAACATTATGATTATAATTATAAAGAAAACACATATATAATTGCGTTTACTTATAGGGTCTATTATAAAGTTATGAATACTTTATACCCTAAAGCTAAGCTTTTGAACCTTAAAGGTCAAACTACTTTAATTGAAACCAATATAGTTAAAAATAAAATTGAAGTCCCAAAAATAATTAAATGATCAGATATTCAATTTTCAGACACCTGACAATTGGAGTCTGTGGTTTCTAAAGAACCAAAAATTAATAATGAAATAACCTAGATCGCCCAATCATCTCAGGGTGATGTCACAATAAAATTTGCTAGGATAAATTATAGAAATTATTTACAATCTTCTAATACATCAGAAACTTGATCAGGTTATAATACATTTTTTGTACCTTTAAGAAAATCTACTTCCTCGGTCCAAAATTGAAGAAGAGATAAATAACCCATAATTGAAGGAATTAAAATTTTAAAAAATAGTATTCCACATGGTATCTATCGACCTGTTAACATATCTTCTCAAGAAGAAGATTTTGATTTAACTTCATCCGAAATCGGATTCCAAATATAATTTTTATGGAATTAGATCCAAGAACATTTCAGATGATAAAGGAAACATGCAATGAAGAATTTTATCTTCCTAAATATAAAGAATTTAGATATTGGTTTTTTAAAAATATAAGTTCAAAAGAATTTCAAAAATTTTGAAGAAATGTTTCACCTTTATATAAAAAGGGAAAGGAAAATAATTCCTTTTGTTAATTAGTTTTTAACTTATTATGTTCCTCATACTATGGAACATTTAAATGTTTTAAAAATTTTCCAACATAAATGGAAAACCCTTGATGGAAAAACTAGAAATAGTTTTTATCCTCCAACCACTGAACCAATAAAAATTCTTTTAAATAATTCTGAAGAAATTCATATAAATGCTTGTTATACAAGCAACATTATTTCCATAAAACAAAATAATTACACCAATGTTTGTCTTCAACCTATATAGGTCGACATCTCACTAAAATTGAGAGTTTAATACATTCATACCAAACTTCAACCTCACAGTTCCATAACAACAAAGAAGTTGAATAAGTCAATATAAAATCACCAGTTGACACTTTCACATTCAATCTACACAATAAAGTGGAATATGAGTTCATAAATGCACTCAAAGATAAATTAAAAGGCTTAACATTGAATGTCATATCTAAAACACAGGGTGAAGAGTAATTTGAAACTGAAATTCAACAATTTGAAGATTCTTTACACCAGATACAATCTGAAAAAATAAATAAAATTGGATTTGCTAAACCAAAATCCCAAGCTAATATTTATGCACAAGCTCCTCCCATGAGGGCTTATTATCAGAGGACAACACCTCAAGATATTTTATATGAATTTTTTTTTTTATTAATCAATAAGCATATGGTGCTTCCTCCATTTATGAATGAAATATTAATGGTATGTCTGAATATGTCATTCATCAAGTTTTACATAAAATTTTAATGTATGCTTCAATATGCAAAGCTAATTGAAATTATGATCATGCTACTGCTAAATTTATCACCACTGATTTTACAGACCAACTAAGAGGATGGTGGGATAATTATTTAACTTCTGTTCAACAAAATGAAATTTTAAATGCAGTCAAGGTTACAACAGCAAAAAATGGAACCATAATTACTCAAGAAGATGTTGTTTATACTTTGGTTCAGACTATATTAAAATATTTTGTTGGATCCAGTTTTCAAAACTCTAATAAAATTAAAGAGCTTTTAATAAATTTAAGATGTCCCATCTTAACACATTTTTGGTGGTATAAAGATGTATTTTTGGTTAAAATTTTGTTAAGACTAGATGCTAATAATGAATTCTGGAAATAAAAATTTATTTCAAGATTATCCAGTTTATTTGCTGAAAAAATAAGAATTCACTTAAAGCAAAAACATGGAGGATTTAAAATCCCTTATGAGAATTATACTTATGGAGAACTAGTTTCTGAATGTATTTCGGAGGGATTAGCTCTCTGTAATGACTTAAATCTTAAAGCTCAACTTAAAAGACAAAGATTAACTAGCAGAACAGAACTTGGAGAATTTTGTAATCAATTTGCTTATACTCTTGATATACCAAAAGATAAATCTTCTAGCAACAAAAAGACTTATTCCAAGCCTTATAAAAAGGGTCAAAAATTCTATAAAAAGAATTATGAGATAACTAACAAACTTATTAAAAGAGTCAAAGAAAATGACAAAAGACCTTATACTAAATGTTTTAAGTGTGGAAAAGAGGGTCACATTACCTCTAAATGTTTTACTAGACAACAGATAAATGAATTAATTACTGATGAAGACCTTAAAGAAAAAATCTTTAAAATTCTTTTAAACTCTAAAAGTGAGTTAGAAGATAATTCTGATAATTTTTCTGAAGATTACAATATTAATGAAATTAATAATTCTTCTTTAGAAACAGAATTTTTAAGACAAGATAAAGTTTGTTCTTCACATTATAAAGCTGAAAATGATTATTATAAAGCTATTCTAGCTATGAATGGATTAAGTATAAATACTTTGACTAAGTCACAAAATTTTATTCTAGACCTTATAGATAAAATTCAGGATCTAGAATCCAAAAGAAAAGCTATACAACAATTTTTAGAGATAAATCCAGAAGAAAAGAGATCTAATCTGTCTCAACCATATTCATTAAAAGAAGTCTTTAATAGAAATGAAAAGGACATGAGTGATAGCCCACTCCATATAAAGGAAGCTTGGCCTACTACGGTTCAAAATATAAAGATAGAAATCAATAAAGTCAAAGAAGACATAAAAGTCCTAAAGTCTAGATTATTAGCTTTAGAAAAAATTCCATCTAAAGAAAGTGACATACAAGATGATATAGCATCTCCATCACTATCTAACTTTGACGATAAACCATCACCAAATGACAATATAAATATTTTAGAAAAAATAACTTATCAAAAATGATATGTTAAAATTATTTTGGTTATAAATTCTGAGTTTACTATCGAAACTATTGCTCTAATTGACAATGGAGTAGATATGAACTGCATAAAAGCAGGATTAATTCTAACTAAATTTTTTGAAAAAACTACTCAGTTAGTCAGTGTTGCTGATGAGTCCAAATTAAATATAAATTTTAATTTTAATAAGTTATTTTTTCTAAAATATTTATATTGTCATTTGATGATGGTTTATCATCAAAGTTAGATTGTGATAGAGATGCTATATCATCTTGTATGTCACTTTCTTTAGATGAAATTTTTTCTAAAGCTGATAATCTAAACTTTAGGACTTTTATGTCTTCTTTGACTTATTAATTTCTATCTTTATATTTTGACCGCAGTAGGCCAAGCTTCTTTTATATGGAGTGAGTTATCACTCGTGTCCTTTTCATTTCTATTAAGGACTTCTTTTAATGAATATGGTTGAGATAGATTAGGTCTCTTTTCTTTTGGATTTATCTCTAAAAATTGTTCAATAACTTTTCTTTTGAATTATGGATCCTGAATTTTATTGATAAGGTCTAGAATAAAATTCTGTGACTTAGTCAAAGTATTTATACTTAATCCCTTCATAGCTAGAATAGCTTTATAATAATTATTTTCAGCTTTACAATGTGAAGAACAAACTTTATCTTGTCTTAAAGATTCTGTTTCTGAAGAAAAATTACTAATTTCATTAATATTATAGTTTTTAGAAAAATTATCAGAATTATCTTCTAACTCACTTTTGGAGTTTAAAACAATTTTAAAGATTTTTTCTCTAGGGTCTTCATCATTAATTAATTCATTTATCTATTGTTTAGTAAAACATTTAGAGGTAATGTGACCCTCTTTTTCACACTTAAAGCATTTAATATAAGGTTTTTTGCCCTTTTCTTTGACTCTTTTAATAGGTTTGTTAGCTGTCTCATAATTCTTTTTATAGAATTTTCGACCCTTTTTATAAAGCTTGGAATAAGTCTTATTGTTGCTAGAAGATTTATCTTTTGGTATATCAAGAGTATAAGCAAATTGATTACAAAATTCTCCAAGTTTTTTTTTATCAGTTAATATGTCTCTTAAGTTGAGATTTAAGATTTAAATCATTACAGAGAGTTAATCATTCCGAAATATATTCAGAAACTAGTTCTCCATAAGTATAATTCTTATAAGGGATTTTAAATCCTCCATATTTTTGCTTTAAGTGAATTCTTATTTTTTCAGCAAATAAACTTGGTAATCCTGAAATAAATTTTTTTTCCAGAGTTCATTATTAGCATTTGCTCTTAACAAAACTTTGCCAAAAATATATCTTTATACCACAAAAAATGTGTTAAGGTGAGACATCTTAAATTTATTAACAACTCTTTATTTTTATCAGAGTTTTGAAAACTGGATCCAACAAAATATTTAATATGGCCTGTACAAAGGTATAGACATCATCTTCTTGAGTGATGAGAGTTCCATTTTCTACTGTTGTTACCTTAACTGCATTTAAAATTTCATTTTGTTGAACTGGACTTAAATAGTTATCTCACCATCCTCTTAAGTTGACCTGTAAAACTGGTGGTGATAAATTTAGCAGTAGCATGATCAGAATTTCTATTAGCTTTGCATATTGAAGCATACATTAAAATTTTATGTAAAACTTGATGAATGACATATTCAGACATATCATCAATATTTCATTCATAAATGGAGAAAGCATCATATGCTTGTTGATCAATAAAAAAGTTTTTTTCATATAAAATATTTTGAGGTATTGTCCTCTGATATTAAGCCCGTATGGGAGGAGCTTGTGCATAAATATTAGCTTGAGATTTTGGTTTAGCAAATCCAATTTTATTTATTTCTTTAGATTGTATCTGGTGTAGAGAATCTTTAAATTGTTGGATTTCAGTTTCAGATTGCTCTTCACCTTGTGTTTTAGAGATGACATTTAATGTCAAGTCTTTTAATTTATCTTTGAATGCATTTATGAACTGATTTTCCACTTTATTGTGCAGATTGAATGTGGAAGTGTCAATTGGTGATTTTATATTGACCTGTTCAACTTCCTTATCGTTATGGGACTGTGAGGTTGAAGTTTGTTGTGAATATATTAAATTCTCAATTTTAGTGAGATGTGGACCTATAGGTTGAAGATAAACATTGGTGTAATTATTTTGTTTTATGAAAATAGTGTTGCATGTATAACAAACATTTATATGAATTTCTTCAGAATTATTTAAAGGGATTTTTATTGTTTTAGTGGTTGGAGGATAAAAACTATTTATAATTTTTCTATCAAGGGTTTCCCATTTATGTTGAAAAATTTCCAAAACATTTAAATGTTCCATAGTAAGAGGGATATAATAAGTTAAAAATCAATTAACAAAAGAAATTATTTTTCTTTCTCTTTTTATATAAAGGTGAAACATTTCTTCATAATTTTGAAATTCTTTTGAAATTATATTTTTAAAAAATCAATATCTAAATTCTTTATATTTAGGAAGATAAAATTATTCATTACAGGTGTCCTTTATCATCTGGAATGTTCTTGGATCTAATTTCATAAAAACTATATTTGGAATTCGATTTCGGATGGGGTTAAATCAAAATCTTTATCAAAGTCTTCTTCTTGAGAAGATATGTTAACAGGTCGATAGATACCATGTGGAATATTATTTTTTAAAATTTTAATTCCTTCAATTATGAGTTCTTTATCTCTTCTTCGATTTTGGACCGAGGAAGTAGATTTTCTTAAAGGTACAAAAAGTGTATTATAACCTGATGAAGTTTCTAATGTATTAGAAGATTGTAAATAATTTCTAGAATTTATCTTAGCAAATTTTATAGTGACATCACCTTGAAATGATTGGGCGATCTGGGTTATTTCATTATTGATTTCTAGTTCTTCAGGAACCACAGACTCCATTTGTCAGGTGTCTGGAAACTGGATATCTGACCATTTAATAATTTTTGGGACTTTAATTTTATTTTTAATCGTATTGGTTTCAATTAAAGTGATTTGACCTTTAAAGTTCAAAAATTTAGCTTCAGGACATAAAATATTCATAACTTTATAATAGACCTTATAAGAAAACAAAATTATATTTGTACCTTATTTATAATTATAACCATAAGATTTTATATGACATGTTAAAACATCCAAAATATTTTTATCAGTTAAAGATACAGATAGATTTGGAAAACAGTTAAAATAAAGTAGATAGTACATTATTTCTGTCATCATGAAGATTTATCTCCATATCAATATTTAGCAAATCTTCATTAATTTCAATCCCTGAGAATTCATAAAGTCGTAATCAGAATTAATAAGAGTGAGAGATTTTCTATTTTCCTCAACTTTATCTTTTTTTTTGCCTTTTATGGCAACTGTAGGAGTGTTGACAAGATCCATCTTCTCTATTTTGCTCATGCCAAAGGTAGACATGATCTGAAGACGGAATTCCTCCATAACTGCTGCTTTAAGCTGCTCAGAGTTTAAATGAAGATTCTCCTTTTTAATTAGTTCTTTAAGAATTTGCACATGATTTAAATTAGTTCCAGTATTTATACTGATAGAGGGAACCATGGATGTAGAAGATGAAGCTTTATCAATTGAAGATTTATCTTCTTCTTTATTTATGTCTTTAAGACATTCTTCAATAGTTTGACATTTAGCGTCAGTATTATAATTATTCTAGAAACGAACTTGATATTCCCTGATTAACCTAGGGCGTCCGTTATGATTATAATCACAAGACAAAGTCCACGCCCAAATTCATGGAACAAAGAATTCAAGCGAGAAATTTATAATTGACTTAGTTGCTATATCATTGTCCTTTAAGGACGAACTTTTGTCTTTATACAAGTCAAATAATTTCTTTTGTTTTTCAGGGTATATCCTGTTAATAGCACCATGAATTTCCCATAAATCGAAATTTTCGTGCAAGTTTCGGTGAATTGGAAGAACTATGTATGCTTTAAATTGATAGCTTCATATAAAAAAGCATTATTCCATGCATCAATATAATTAAATTAGTTATACTCCATATATGAAATTTTTCTTATTGTTCTGGGGATAGTGAGATTAAGATCCCGTTCTTTAGCAGGAATTACCCTTAATATGAAGGCTTTACTATATTGAGGATCTTTATAGTCCTTATTATAATTATAGAATCTCTGTAATTTAACAGAGTCAGTTTCAAATAAAATATTTTCATAATATTCTTTGTCTTTATTTCCAGAATATAAAAAAGGCATTATCCAAGGTCATAAACCTTCCAGCAATATAATATGGATCAGTTAGCCAATTTTTATATTCATAGTCAAGAGTTATTATACTGCTATAAGCAGACAGAGTGTATAACTCTGTATAGTTTAGCTTGGGCTTAGCTATAAGAGCCTCTTTAATAGATTTTTTAGATCGGAGAACAGTATAACCGTCATTATCTTTATCGTCACTTTTATGTGAAGACGAATCACTTTTATGTGATGAAGATTCACTTTTATGTGAAAGACTTTCTTTAAGAAATTGATTATTAACAACTTTAAGCTTACTGGATTTAGTTAAAGGAGGATAATAAGCGTTGACCTGGGCTCTACCACTAGGCCTTCCTCTGCCGTGGCCTCTGCCACGAGTGCTACTCTAGCCTCTATTCATGAGAACCCTACGAAAATTCTCAAGTTAGAAAATCGGGAAGAAAATTTAATTCTCCTTTAACATATTCAATTTTAAAATAAAAAACATATAAGATAGCCTGTCATCTTGCAAAAATTTGTTTAGATGGAATATTCTTGACATCCTGTTCAAGTATATTTTTAGCAGAGCTACAATCAATTCTTAGTTTAATAAATTATCTTGAAATTTGCTAACAATGGATAAGATTTCTTTTTTAATAGTTGAATAATTTTGTTGAGTAGATCCCCGTTTTCCTAAAGTAAATCTAACAAGTAATTCTTTAGTGGAATTAGGATCTCTTTGTTTAAGAATACCTTCATATCCTTTATCTGAGGCATCAGTTTCAGCAATTTTAATCTATGTTGGATTTATCAAAGAAAGACATGGTAAATATTTAGCTTTAAACTTTATATTTTTTACTGCTTTTGTATGATCATCTGTCCAAGGAGATGGATTTTTCTGAAGTCGAGAATATAAAATAGCAGTATCTTTAGCAAGATTTTGATAAAAGTCAGTTAAATAATTCAAACTTCCCAAAAATCTTTGTAATTGCCTTTTTTCTTTAATTTCATCTGGAAATTTGGATGCAAATTCAATACTCCTTTCAGTTGGGACTATATTCCCTTGTTCAATATAGTGACCTAAACATCTAACCTTTAATTGAAAGAGTTTCATTTTAATAGCAGCGAGCACAAGGTCATTGGTTTTAACAGTGTAAATGAATTTATTCAGATGTTTTAAATAATGATCAATAGAATCAGAAAAGATGAGTATATCATCAATATAAACGATGCAAAATGCATAATAAGGATAAAAAATATTATTCATTATATTCTGAAATTCAGATGAAACATTTTTAAGTTCAAACGGCATAACATTCCACTCATAATGTCTAAAAGGAACAGTGAAAACAGTTTTATACCTATCTGCCTCATCAATTTGGATCTGCCAATAACCTGACTTTAAGTCAAACTTAGAAAAAATCTTAGCATTATATAATCGAGATAATAAATTCTTTTTATTAACAATTGGAAACCTTACCCATTGCAAAACCTTATTTAAAGGTTTATAATTTATAACAAGTCTAGGAACGCCTCTTTCTTTTTCGGCTGCATTATTAACATAGAAGACTGCACAGCTCCAAAGGGAATGACTTTTCCTAATTAAAGACTTTTCCAATAAAGAGTCGATTTCTTTTTTACATAGTTCCAAATATTCTTTATTCATTTAGATTGGTCTAATCTTAGTTGGAATGTCTTTTTCATTAAATTCTTTTATATAGGGAAGAGTCACAACATGTTTCTTCCTATTCCAAAAAGCAGTAGGAAGGGTATCACAAATTTCTCTACTTATCTTATTTTCAATTTCTTGTACCTTTCTTTTAGTTTCAGGAAAGGTAAGCTTAGCTGCTAAGCTCAAGATTTTTATATCTTGTTTTAGAAAATTTAATTAATTTTTTTTATAAATCAGATTTTCTTTTATTTGATTTATTAACTTTATTCGAGGTAGAGTTATAAACTCAAATAATATCTATTGACCATTTATGGTAGTCAAAATACCTTTCGAATCAATTCTTTCTATAAGTTCAATTAAAGATAAAAATGGTGTTCCCAAAATCACCAATTGATTTAAATTATCAATGAGCATAAAAGTTGTAAGAATACAAATTTCTTGATTACATACAAAAATATTAGAGAATTTAAAATTTATATTTAATTTTGACTCATTAACAATACTGACTGACTTAGTAGTTTTTTCAAAATATTTAGTTGAAATTAATTTTGCCTTTATATAGTTCATATCCGTTCCACTATCAACTAGAGCAATAGTTTCGGGACTTCAATTTTATTTTTAACCGTATTGATTTCAATTAAAGTGGTTTGACCTTTAAAGTTCAAAAGTTTAGCTTTAGGACATAAAGTATTCATAACTTTATAATAGACCCTATAAACAAACACAATTATATCTGTGCCTTCTTTATAATTATAACCATAAGGTTTTATATGACATGTTAAAACATCCAAAATATTTTTATCAGTTAAAGATATAGATAGATTTGGAAAATAGTTAAAATAAAATGGACTAGTACTTAAGTTGGACTGCATAACACCCATTAAAAACTGATCAAAATTAAGACATATAGCATCTCTTAATGCTAACATAAAAGAGACATTTAATCCATAAAAAGTTAAAGGTTTTAAAGCAACCTGCACTAAATCAATATGCAAAAATTTATAATATTGATCTTGAGCCTTTAACACTTTTTGTTCAGTTAACAGTTATAAAATATCTCTATTCTGATTAAAAGGAACTGTCCTTTCAATCGTTTTAATCATAGTTTTAAAACCCGGCCCGGACACCAACCCAGAGAAGGGACCAGGTCAATGAATTTCTGGTTCAACCACTGGGTCACTGGTCGAATCGGTGATATAATAAAAAAATAAAAAATAATTATTAATGATGATAAATAGACTAAAAAATTAAAATAGTTATAAAAATAACATGTTTAATATATATTAAATCAAATAAAATTATCAAGCCTGAATCACTTAATTGCATTCAATTAACAAACCAATGCATTCAATTAACAGCTCAGCCTCCACCCTCAAACTTGAATCACTTAATTGCATTCACTTAATTTTTGAGTTAATAAATACTGAACGAATGATTTAGGATTTAGGGCAAAACAGAAGGGGAAAAGAAAAAGACACAAAAATGTAAAAAAAAAAACATATTTATACTAAAGGAACAAAATCGGCGTGTTTTGTAAACCCGGTTCGGTTTTCACGGGTTACCGATTTTTTGACCGGTTCACCGATTTTTTGATCGGTTCTTTGCTCAAATGGTCTAATTACAAAACCGGCCCGGTTAGGGGACCGGTTCACCGGGTCAACCCGCCGGGCCGGGCTGGGTCGGGTTTTAAAACACTGGTTTTAATAGTAAAACTCGATTTAAAATTAAACGTGCCAATATTATAGATTTTATTAGTTGGGTACTGAGGTATATCCCAGTTCTGCAATTTATTTTCAATATCAGAGAATTTTATCTCTTCCATATTTTTAATATAGTCATCTTTATGATTAAGTTTAAATTTAAATAGGTTTAAAGTCATAGTGGTATCTCAAAGATTTTTCTGTTGAATTATTTGTTTCACTATTACCTTTTTCAAGTTACTACTGTAATTCGTGTTCTAATTCTGTTACAGTACCGTTACTGTAACAATTGTTACAATAATCTAGAAATAATAAATTTCTCAACATCTATCGTGAGCTAAACCTGTTCTAGTGAATTTTTCCAAAATCTTATATATATGTATATATATAAAATAAAACAGGAGTGTGTTTGAATTTTGTCCCAGTTATATTTTTCCCCTCAAAACCATCATCAATCACTTACTTCACCCATCATTCTTTTATCCTACTCAAACGTCAAATCACACAACTTATTTATATCATATGTTTAATCATTTATATATTTTTTTCTTAAAAATATCATAACTCATTTTTATCATATATTTAATCATTTAATATTTGATTAATTTGTAGTTAATATATTTAAAAAAAAATTAATATAATGGGATCTATTTTTTGGATATTCGAATTTTATATTTTATTGTACCTTCAGGCACAGTTTATGACTAGTATATTTATATACCTATATATATAATATATAATATATAAATATGTTTTTATATATAAGTATAATTATGTGTGTATATATATATATATTATGAAATTATCAATATAAAAATATATTTTTTTATTAATATTTGATTTACTGTTCAAATATTTTAAATATATATTTACACCAGATTTTCCTATTTTTCAAATTGATTTTGAAATTATCTGGCCAAATAAATTTTTTATCACGTTTCGCTTTACAGCAAGGACATCGACAGAAGCGAAAACCAATTGTGTGTTCGTGTGTGTGTGTGAGAGAGAGAGAGAGAGAGAGAGAGAGAGAGACAGGGAATGACTGGTGGGAAAAAGAGTAGCGGAGGAGTAGGCACAGAGTCGGTACAGACACCACCAACTCCAGACATCGACGGCGGTGGTGATGATGGAAAGATGGGTTTTGGTGGTGGAGATGCGGAGGATATGACGGTGGCGGAGGTGGAGGCGGTGGTGGATCAGGTGGAGCATCGACAGCAGGAGGAACTGAATAATCATGAAGAAGGAAACGAAAACGAAGCTGAAGAAGAGATAGAAGACGAGGATGAGGAGGAGGAGGAGGAAAATGATAACTATAAGGGTTATGATCAGTTCGATAACATTGAAATCGAAGAAGCCGAGGCTGAAGCTGAAGGTGAGAGGCCGAAGCTTGCAGAAGGGTTTTATGAGATTGAAGCCGTACGAAAGAAAAGGGTTCGAAAGGTCAGTTTTTATTCATTACCAATTGATTCAATATACCATTTGTGTTCTTCATTTGCCAATGCTATTCAATATTTAATTGATGGTGTGGTGGGTTGTTTTCCTGATCATGATTTTGTGGGTTATTATTGTGGATTGGTGATCTTCAATGCTGCAAAAAAGGGCAGAGTGTAGTTTATGTCATGATTGTTTTATATGTTTTTCCATTTGCTTCCATTAACTGTTTGATTTTATATTTTATGTTGTTATTGAATGTTTCGTTGAAAATATCATTTGTACATTTCTGCTTATTGATTTTGTGAGTTTTGTTTGTGGATTGGCAATCTGAATGCGGCAATAACAGGGTGAAGTCCAGTATCTCATCAAATGGTGAGTCTTCTAATAAATACAGACATGTTCATTAACTTTTGATGGATGTAAATGTGTTACTGTTAATTTATTATGGTCATTTTATGTCTAATTGTTGGAAGGCGAGGCTGGCCGGAGACGGCAAACACATGGGAACCCTTGGAGAATCTGTTGTCATGTTCTGATGTCATTGATGCATTCGAGGAAAGGTTTTCCATTATTTTCCCCTAATCTTATATCTTTTTACTCATTTTTCAATGCTAAATAGTTGATTAGTGGCAGATGAAATTATTAAGACGTCCTATTTGTTATAACCACCTGGGTTTAAGAATAAGTTTTTATTTTTATATTTATTTGTCTTCTACATTTGAAGTTTGTCATCGGGGAAACGTAGACGTAAACGCAAGTATGGAGGGCCCCACACTCAAACCAAGAAGAAGCAGCAGCTGCAGCAGCAGCAGCGTTCCCCTGCGGCTGCTACTTATAGTGTACCAGCTGTGAAGGTCAGGATTATTGAGGAGCCTTTGCACTTTCCTCCTATGAATAACTCCAGCCTTACCAATGTAGGTGAGACTAGTGCCAACAATGTTGAAACAGTCAATCTAGCATATGAGAATGGGCACACTCTGGTTGCCCCACAACTTGAAGAAAGGAAAGAGCAAAATGAGCTGGATTTGAAGCTTAGTGAACTGAAAGGAACTGTGACTATCAATGAGGACCATGTGGATGAGTTTGCTGTACATTTCCAACCGGCCTTGGCCTCAGAAGGGAATGGAACTGCCAATGGACTATCAAAGATTGATGGTGTGGAACCAGTTGAAATGGGTCGCCGCACTGGAGCTAAAAGGAGGAAGTCTGGTTCTGTTAAGAGGTTTAAGCAAGATTCTGTTTCATGTGTCACAAATGAACAACAAAATGGAACAGCAAGAAGCACTAGTAGCTCATATGGTATTGCTGAACAACAAGGGATTCAGAACGTGAATTTCATGGGGAATGATTTTGGTTGCAAGAATAGATTTGGTAGTTCCAGAAATATGTTTACCATCACTGAGATTATCAAGCCTATGAGCTATTCAGCTTCTGGGTCAAACAACATTCAGGACGTCTCTGTAACCTTTTTGGCCATGAGGTTTGTGATCCAACTCAACTTTCTCTCCTGTGTATTCTTCTATTAAATTTGTGCTTCTATTTTGTTTCCATGTTACCCTAAATAGTAGAAGTTATCCTCATTGTAGAAGTCATCTGGAGCTGTCATTTAGGTGCAGTGTAATTGATTGAATACATCTTGAGAAATCCTGCAATTGAAAATTAAGGTAGCATATGAATTAACGGCTTATCTTGCACTGTTAGGTTTCCAACATAGTTTCAAGGAGATCTGCAACTCGGTTCAGCTGTAGATGAGCATGATATATTTGGATGTGGATATTTATTTAATGGAAGATTGCTTGCATTATACTTTTTGTCTCGTCTTGAAGTCAACTTGACTTGACATCTTCTAAAACTTTCTTGTTTAAGTGTGGACCATTTGTCATGTTGCTTGATATCTTCTATTTACCATGTATGCAATGGCTTCTCATGCACAGTTGCATACTTCATTCTTTGTTCTTTCTCTTTTCTACGTAGGCATTGCTTTGGAAATTTTTGTGAATAAAAGATTCAGATAATTGACAACAATTTTTATGTGTATTACTCTATCTGGGGCACCTCTCTCCAGAAAGTTCAATGCTTAAAAACATGCATTTGAAGTTCCTTTTTATCTCAGTTTTGACTGATCTTGTGATTTAATGTAATTAAACACAATGAACATAAATTTCATGGTCATATAGGGCCATAAGTGGTAGAAGGTGGTTCGTTTTTCTGTCTTGGAACATCTAGGTACTTCTTGTTGTAGTTTGTAAAGTTAATGTCCGGCATATCAGCTGTTTTTTCACCAGTTTGAATGCTTCTCTTAGACTATTTGGTTTGCATAGTTTCACCATAAAATGAAATACTTAAGGATTTGAATGCCACAACATAAGCAGTTTTAGAAGAAAAGAAAGGGCGACCAATACACAACGCTCCCTCCACTATGCGGTTTGGGGAGAATTTTGACGCAGATAAAAACCTTGGGGGAACTTAGGCGCAGCTTTAGAAGTTTTTGTGGATAAAAGTTTCCGGATGTGTGACAAATTTTTGTACGTATTTCTCAAGCAGGGAACCCCTCTCCAGAAAGTTTAGTGCTTAAAATAAGCATTTGAAGTTCTCTTTATGTCAATGTTGATTGTTTTTGTGAATTAATGTAATTACATGCAAAGGACATAAATGTTGTCGTTATGTAAGTGATGTAGATTGTATTAGCTTTGATACCAAATTGATGTAAATCGTAATAGGGAAGAATTAGGGATGAGAAGGGAAGAAAAAAGGGATGAGAAAAGAAGAAGGGGATGAGAACAGAGAGAGATATCAAGATTCAATATCAATAATCAATGATAATCAAAGTATAATCTCTCAACAAATATGTATTCCCTATATATATAAGGAGTTCACAAATCCTATATATATAAGGAGATTACAAACTCTAAAATAAATAAATAATTAAAATGACAACTAAACCTTTAAAAGTTAAAAAGAAAATACTTAAAAGATAAATATTAAAAGTATCTAAATAACTATCATAATTAATCTATAATATCTATCAAATTCCTACACGATCCCCATCATTCTTCTCCGGTTGAAAAAAATTCTCCTCCGGAGAGTCTTCAAAGTAGAAGTACCCTAAGAAAGCAGGGTGAAGATGACATAATGCCTCATCTATAATGAAAGAACCATCGACTTCTTTCTATCGACCAGGATAAATGCAAGAATCTCCATCTGTATGAACACCTATGAATAAAATAGGAGGCTTTGGAGTACCTCGATGAAGCAGCATGTCCTCCAAATAAAAATCTGAACTAATACTAACATTCAATGAAAAATTAAGTAAATAAGCATTAGATCCAAACTCAAGAATAGCAAAACAATTTTCATTAGATTTGAACAACAGGCATTCAATGGGACAAGACATCAATGACAAATGAGTAATTATAACACTCTGGTGCTGAAAATAAGAAAATATAGACTCAATTGAACACTTGACAGTAGGCAAAGAATCAAAGTTAAACACTCTCAAGTGAGGCAGAATTTAAAACAATGTCAACAATCTCAGTGGAGAAGAATCCGAAACAAAATCAGCAATCTCAAATGAAGAAGAATTCACAACAATGCCATCATGATTCAGAATAGTAGACATAGAATAATTGCCAACAGAATGTAAAATAGATAGCTCAATATGCTCAACATCTTGCATAGGAACTAACTGAATGGATTTTTCCTCAAAGTTCAATGCTTAGTGATGATTCAATTTGTGACACCGATGAGGTAGGAAACATGATAGGATCAAAAATAATCTCATCATTAGTATCAATGTTCAAACGATTGAAAGTATATTTTGAAAGATGTAAAGCATGAGGGTCCAATGGAACAGAAATATGACTATCATTATGCGGGTGTCTGACATTAGGTGAAACTGGAGACTTGTCATTATTTTCTTCTATTTGCTGACTTGCAAGAATTTTATTCAAGTGGAAAAGTTGACTTTTTAATTCAGATAATTGGTTTTTTACCTCTCTACATTCTTCACGTAATTGGCCGAGTGAATGTTTAGTATTGACAACTTCAATTTCAAAGATCTCAACCTTTTTTCCTAGCGCAGTTTGGGCTTTTGAATGGTCACTAATAACATTGAAGATTGATCCAGATTGACATTAATGATGACTTTGGGAAGTATGACATTGGTAACTGTTATGTGACTTAAGTGTCCCAGAGTAGTATTCTAGATAATCTTCATAACAAAACTCAAACTTATTATGGACTTTATGGAGATGTTTCCGTAATTTGCTGGGAACTTTGGGTCAAAACTTAACCCACCAGGCTACTGCGACAGTGACGAAATCTGATAAAAAAAAATTTTCTCATTTTTTTTTCTTTCACTGGTGAACAGTGTTTTCGGATGAACAGTACTCGTGGTGAAAGATGCTTCCTTTAGGTACCTTGGAAATCACTTCTTGTTTTAGTATTTTCACCAAGTTCCTGTCGGCATAACATTTGTTTCTTCACCATTTCTGAAGGGCATCTCTTAGACAAATTGGTTTGCATTTTTTCACCAAAAAGGAAAATTCACAATATGGTTTGGTTTGCATTGTTTCACCATAAAAGAAAATTATAACATGGTTTGGTTTGCATTGTGTCACCATAAAAGGAAATTATAACATGGTTTTTAAAAAACAGACAGTTGCGAGGGTGCGGCAATTGCTAGTGGATGGTATCGGATGTCTCCTATACTGCCATACCCGATTTTGCAGATGTTCTTTTTCAAACCTATAATGACCGTTATGGCAATGTAAAGGCTTGTAACAGGTCTGTAACGCTCATAACAGACGATACGGTCACGTCAAACTGTTACAACCTATTATGACCTGAAAGCCCTTGTGAATACACAAATTTACTTGTATAATTTTCTATATGGGTTCAGTTAATAATGCTATTGGGGCGCCAACTGGAGCAGTCTCATCTTTACCGACGACGAGAATATTGTCGCAGAAGGCTAGTTAGGCTTAAAGAGGTCCATCGACTTGCTTCTGGAGACCCCGTTGCTCATGGATTTCACTCTATGATGATCTTACGCTCTATCATTGTGGAGCTTATTGTCGGCATGAAGATTTTGTGATTTTGGACAAGATCTTGGAGGTTCTACAGTGGGTTTGGAGGGAAATACAGTGCAACGATGGCATTAAATGGTGTTGGATAGAGAGAATAAGATGGTTTAACCTATTGCTGGTCATATAAGACACTTCTTCGAAAGGTATTGTGGGGAAAGAGGGGGTGTTTAGGAAGATTAGGATTGTTGAGAAACAATTGGGGAAAGGAATGGGCGAAGAACACAATGTAGTCACTGCACACAAAAGTTTTAATTTTTCTATGCTTGTCATTATTGCTCAATAGGTGAGCATTGTTGGTACATGAAGATATTTACCTTTTTGGACAAATGAACGAGGCTTTTGCGATTTGGTGTCAGTGGTTAGCTCCATGCTTGGATTTTTGAAACATCAATATTAATCTCTTAGTTATTTTGTTGGAGTAATTAAGGTTGTATTTGGTAACCGTTTTTATTTTTTATTTTATGTTTTAAAAAATGCATTTGGTACTTGTTTTCATTTTTTTTTCCCGCCAATCTGTTTTGAAAACAAGTCTGAATTTTACAAACAAAAAAATCATGCTTTGAGAAACACCAAAACTGAAAACACGTGGGCGGCTAAGGGACCTTTAATGAGATTCACCCTTCGAATTTTGTTGGGAACACAAATCTGTGCCTTTTTATTGGGAAAAGTAGGAAACCCTCATTTATCGTCTCTCTCGTGTCTCTGCCTCTCCGTCTGCTAGGGTCGAAGGCTACGAAGCTTTGTTCCTCTACAAAGCTCTCCCCTCTCTCTGAAGCTCAGCTTAACCCCTCTCTCTCTCCATCTTTCTCCCTCAAAGGTAAGTAATAGAACCTTTATAGTATATATATACACACACATACATATATACCTGTGTGTGTGCGTGCATTTGTGTGTGTGTGTATGTTATGCAAGTGTTTGTGTTGTGTGTGTGCAAGTGACTGTGTGTGTTGATAAGATCCAAGTTGATTGGTGAACCCATTGTAGATATGAACAAGGGATAAGGAATTTTGATGTGTTTTTTTATCAAGAATTAATATAAACCTACAACATATGATTGAACTTAAAGTGAGTATTAAATATATTTTTTGTTTTTATGTTTAGAGTTTCTTAAATAAAAATTGAAAGCAAACAAGTTTTCAGTTTCAACTTTTTACCACAGGAAAAAAAAAAAAACATTATCAAACACACCTTAAGTAATTAAACATATTCCCCCCTTTAATAATATACTTTTTAACATTCTCCTATAATTTTGAGAATGTGGTGGGAATCTACCATTTCCGTGCATAAAAATAGTATATAAATAATCCACAACATCTTTTATAATGAGTGAGCATCATACATCTCCCCCCCCCCCGGCCCCCCAAAAAAAAAAAAAAAAAAAACTCTTAATACTAATATTTGATACAATAAAATGCATTAAAACTCATTAAATATTCCTATTTACATGATTTTAGGGATTATATATGCAAACATTCCTTTTTAAAGGGAGGTGTGAGTTAAAAAAAATTTAAGCCTCTGGTTATGTAAAGCCCATTATATCCTGCATCCATTGCGCTGTTACCATTATCGTTCTGGTGGCCGACACCGCTATTTATAACTATGATTCACTAGGATTTGAAGGCTACAGCATATGATGTTTTAGAAGTATGTTGAAAAAGAGAAATTTGTTTTTGTCTAGGAACCTAAAATCTTGACAGGGAAAGAAAACTTTGTAGATGGAACAGATTTAAAGATAGCTAGCATATAAGAATACTAATGGGAAAGGATAAGATTCTAAGAGATAGCTGGCATCAATGCTTGGGGCGCTGAAGGAAATACTGGAATCAAATTACCATATTTAGGGGTAAACTTGGATTTCAATTTGTCGGAAATGTATAAAGTTTATTTCTTCTTTCATTCCTTCTTTCTTCTTCTTTAAGAAAAATTATCTTTTTGGAAAAGCCTTTTTTGGGTATTAGCTATAAGATTTAAGTATGCATATCAAAAGGCATAAATGTGTGGCATAATTTTTTTTTTTTATGGTTGCTGCTGTTATCATTATCATTACGTGCATCCATGGTATTCTATGTAAGACAGCATTTTGCGTGCTTCTGAAGGAGTGGGCTCTTACGAACCTGGGAGAAGCTTTTATGCCACACTTTGAGAATACACTTGGAGATGGTAGCGAAACTTCTGTTTGGTTGTGCTTTGTGGAACTCTATGTAAAGTTATGGAAAGAATAGGATTATCTTGGTCTCTTTAGGGTGCAACTTGGGCGCATTGAGGAGTGCACCAGGCTCAACACAAGATCTATAACCCTCAATCGGAGCTCAACCCAAACTCGAATTTCAATTACAGACTTTCAATGCTAGTGTTGCCTGTATTTATATTTTAAACTTGGATTGAACTCACGGTAAAACCGAGTTCATTGTACCACCACCACATCACAACCACAACATCTCGCCGCCATTGCTGCACTAACACCGTCACCCAGTTCATCCAAATCCTCCATCACCAACAAGAGTCAACCAAACCAATGCCCATGGAATCACCTCTCTACCACAACCATCTCCTCCACAAAGTGAGGTCATCTATGTATGTGAGGGGAGAAGAAAGGGGAGAGCCCCAAATGGAATCTTAGCCAGCCTCACTCGCTATATTTACTACAAAAGATAAGGTGGAGATTTCTCTCAAACGTTGAGAAAGGGGATAGAAGAGAATAAAATGCGGAGGGAGAGGATGGCTTGCGAGAGAAGAGAGAAGAAAATAGGGAGGGAAAGGATGGCATGCAAGAGAAGAGAGAAAGTCAGAAAATGGGATTAGATGGGGTTGAAATTTTTCTAGACAATCTCATCCCTATTGTAAGTCTCTGACTCTATCCAAATATTGAATTTTTTGGAGCGGTTCGGCTTAACCCGCCAAAGTTACGCCCCTAGTCTCCGAGCATGGTGATCATGGAGAATTGGAGATAGTTCAGCCTGTGGAAGTTGCTTGTATTTGTATTTATGTTGTCTTCTTTTCCTCAATTTATACGTTTTTAGCCCTGTTGATTTACTTATTTATTGCCTCCATGATGCCATCTATAGTTTTTAATGAATAGTTGGTGATATGATTTCCATATCATTAGAGAATAATGGAGGAGAATAACTTTTGCATACCTCTCTGTTTATGTATTTTGAGGTGAATAGTAAAATCAACATGATTTATTGTGTGAATGACTTCTTATAATTGTTTCTATCTGTGCATGGTGAATAATTGGCCACATCATTAATAACCTCCAAAACCAAGTTCTTATACCTGTACTCTCGATTTCATTGCATACGGTATATTATAGTGGACTTGCTATTAAGAGTCATTGGTACAAAAATTTTAGATCAATATATGTTGTGATCTATAGATCTTGCATTTATAAGCCTCTTGCCATCCTAAAGTAAGTCTTCATTTATTCTGTTAAAAACATCGTGGAGGCAAGGAAATCAGTTGATTGATGAACCTAATGAGGCTGATTGTACATATGTACTCACATAGGCCAGTGGGTGGTGCTTAGACACCATTTTTGGTCATATGCACCTGCTTAGCACAAGTGAATACTATGTGTTTTCTTGTGGTGATAATGGTTTAGGTTTACAGCATAAATAGTGACACTGTGATGCTATATTTTGGGGATGTGTGTGTGTGTGTGTGTGAGAGATAGAGAGAGAGAATTCATCTCAAAGTCTTTCTTTAAGGTCAGTAAATTTTCTCCTTCGAAAGGGTTGGTAAGGGCCATAAGGCCTTGAGTAATTTATTTAGTTTTTAACAACCTCGCAGAACTACCTTCTCAATTTTGTCAAACACCACCAGCCCATACAATCTGACTCAACGTGCTAGAACACACGTTGAAACTTGGTGTTGAAATTGTTGCTGCTACAGACTCCATCAATCACCACCACTCCATCCTCGTACCAAACTTCATCTCCATCTCCCCGCCTTCATCTCTCTTCCATTACTTACGATGGATCTCTCTCTCTCTCTCTCTCTCACACACACACACACTCTTGTTGCCTGCATGGGATGCATTTGCGCACGTACGGTTGTCTCTATTCCATTAATTACTACGAGTAAAGCCCTCATTTCCATTTCCAGACGCAATGACCACTCTGGTCACTGTATAACCTTCATAAAGCACCTTCTTAGAGAAAATGAAATCACCGCCACAATTAGTATTACTTTCTAAAAATGTCAAACACATGATCTCGTTATAGAAAATTTCAAATTGAATGAAGTATTCTGAGTTACCTAGAAACATTTGAGACTCATAAATGACAACTATATAATTTTCAGTCCTCCTATAAACCTAGAACTCTGGATGAATAGCCATCTTTGTCACTTTTATCCATAACGTGCAGAACGCGAGAAAAAATTACTATGATTGATAGTTGAATAGGTTTTGTGGTCTTTAATGCTAGGTCGTCGGTTGTGGGCTATAGGTCGGCTTTGAGGTTGTCGAAATGTGTATTGTAGTTTGTATCTTTTTTTAAACTGAGGTATTGTGTATTAGAATGTATCGTATATTGTAAGGCATGCTAAATATTTTTAATCATGTTTAGTAGTTTGAAAACAATAAAAATACTATTTAAACTTAACTTCAATACAAGATTAAAAAAGAGACTAAGTTTTAAAACATGACTTATTAATTCTAGTTTACAACATAATTCATTAATATTAAAATTTAATGATTCGCAAAATCCAACAAAATCCATTTTTAAAATTATACACTAATACAAAATGTGTAGTTCTACTCCTATAACAAAACGCATCGTACGTATCGCAATGTGTATCGTAAGATACTACCAACCATGGTTGGGTTCTATTCAATATTGTGATCTTTGAATATTGTTTTTTGTTCTTGTTATGTTAGTCATGAATTCTCACTTGTGGAAAAAGTTGGTGGTCATGGTGATGGTTGTCTTAAATTTGAGGGTTTCAAGTTGATGGGTGATGACATTAAGAGAGACGTGGTCTAGGTGGATAATTAAAGAAAGGTCCTGATCACATTTTAAAGTACTATGAAAAATTACTTTTATAATACTTAATTCAACAAAGTTTTTTTCAGGTTAGTTGGGGTTGATCACATGAATGTTATTCTGTCATTGGACCCACAATAGGTCCTTGTTTTTATTAAATCGAAAGCTATAATTTCTTTAATTTCTCAATCCATTATATTTTTTTTTTGTTGTTTAAAACTGATATTAGGGTTAATAGGGGTCTGACGAATTTGTTCTCACCAGTGTTGTTAGAAGTTTTCTTTGCATATTTGTAAACCACTTTGATCAATTCTCTTAGTCTATTGCTTATCAATAGTTGAATAATTTCATTACTAATTTTATAATTCATCTTAATATCCACTTTTCGGTCACATTATTTGAACTTTTTTTTTTAGTTGCACAACACCCTGACTCATACAACATGATTGGGCTCGTAGGCCTTACTTGCCACATTTGCTAGCCCATTGGCCTTAGTGGGGCTCAAACCCTTCCCATTTCCGGTGGGAGGATTGGGAATACCATTAAGCAACAATGGCTTGTGGTAAAATTATAATCTTTGCTAATGCTCTTTGTTCGTCCAAAAATTTTGATGGGGTATTTTGGAGGCTGTCATCAAGTGCCTGAACATAAATATATTTTAGGTAATAATTGTGTAATAGATGCAGGATATGACTAGGTGTAAATAAGCAAAATAAGTTGAATAAATATTTCTAATATTGAAGTCTTCGTAAGGCAAAACACATGGTAATGTTATTCTTGTGACTAATCAAATTATCATCGGCAAAATGATGTCTAATGCTAAAATAGTACAACTTTAAGTTTGTCAAGATTTGATTATATGTTGTTTAGCACAAAGGGTAAAATTATATAGTGCAAAAAGCTTTTTTGACTTCCAGGTATGAAATTTGTTAAGTTTAGAGAATGGAAAGACAAAACAAGAATCAGAGAGAGGAAGAGAGTAGTGTATCTTGACCTACCTCTCACTCTCAACTTATATTTAGTATATCATTATAAAGGTATACTTATTACAACCCTATATAATAGAAATAATATAATACTCATTTTCGCAGTATTCTCCCTCAAGCTGGAGTATATATACTATATAATCCAAGTTTAGAACAAATTACTGTAAGACGAATACGATTCAATGCTTTGGTGAACATATCTACAAGTTAATAATCAGATTTCACAAATGGTGTTGCAATGTCTCAATTTAGTATCTTGTCTCGAATAAAGTGATACTCAATTTTGATATGTTTGGTCCTCTCGTGGAATACAGGATTAGCAACAATGCGAAGGTGTGCCTGAATGTCACAAAACAATTGCAAGGGACGTTGGATTGAAAAGCCAATCTCTTGAAGAAAGTGTCATAGTCATGTCAACTCACTAGTCGTATGTGTCATAGTCCTATATTCAGCCTCAACATTGGACCGTGCTACCAATGTTTGTTTCTTACTTTTTCATAAAACCACGTTACCTCCCAAGAAAGTACAAAATCCAGTAGTTAATCTTCATTTTGGGGGAGAGTTAGCAATCAGTATCTATAAAGCCTTCCACTCTAAGGTGTCCATTGGCTCGATATAACAATCCAAGTTCAGGAGCGCGTTTAAGATATCAAAGAATATGGATGATTGCATTCCAATGTGTTATTCTAGCGCATCCCATAAACTGGTCAGAACACTAATTGCATATGCAATATTTGGTTGAATAATATTGAGATAATTTAGCTTCCCAACTAATGTACGATACCGACCCAAATTTTCAAATAATGCACCATCTTTTATCAACAACTTTTGGTTCAGATCCATAGGGTCGTCAATTGGTCTACCACTCAGTAAACTTGTTTTTTCTGACATGTCAAGTACATATTTTCTCTGAGACAAACAAATGCCCTACTTTGATCTGACAACTACAATACCCAAAAAATACCTGAGTTTGCCTAGTTCTTTAGTATGAAATCGATCCTGCAAGAAGACCCTCAACTTTGCAATGCCCTCAGAATCATCACCTGTAACTACAATGCCATTCACATAAACAATCAATATAATGTACCTAAAATTAGTATGTCTGTGGAAAATAGAATAGTTTGTTTGACATTTCAGAATACTAAACTCTAAAACTACTTCTGAAAACTTACTAAATCACGCCCTCTGTTATTACTTTAAACCGTACAACGTTTAAAGTTAGCCAACAAACAATCTTATAATACTCCCCTTGAGCAGTAAACCTAGCTGGCTACTCTATGTTCCATGTACACTTCCTCAGGTTATTGTTTAAGAAGGCATTTTGTACATCTAATTGAAACAAAGACTAATGAAGATTAGCAGTCAAAAAAATCAATATTTGAACAGAAGAAATTTTGGCAACAAGAGAAATGTTTCTAAATAATCAATGTCATAGGTTTTGGTGAAACCCTTAGCAACAAGGAGGGCTCACTCAAAGGCCAAAAATGTACTCCAGCAAGTTCAATTATTACTTGAGACGTTGTAACTATCAATTGTCTGCCCCTACAACAGGTTGTGAATTCTACTATTGTCAATTATGATGCGTGATGTTCCATCACCTCTTTCAAATTCTAGTCAAACATTTACATGTTTGTATAAAGTCTAATCAGGTTCCTTAGAGTCGAAAATAAGCTTGCTGAACCTTATAGTTTCCTCTGAGTTGCGGGATTAAACCTTGCCTTGCTCTTTCTTATTGATTTTTACCGCTTTACAGAAAAGGTTTATAGCCTAAAGAACCTGAGTGTCAATGGTGTGGCATGCGTACTTGATCGACGGCATGACCCTTTCTGTTTCTGCGCTGGCATATTGGAGTTGTCTCCCTTCCTTTTCACAACTTATTTATTAAATAAAACGTTTTAGATGTAATTCTGAAGGTTTTTATGTCTTTAAAATTCGTTCGAGTTTTTTCTGCTTATGGTAATTTATTTCTTTTTATTTTATATCTATATGTTGATATATTAGATTTTCTAATGTGTGATGAGCTGTCACCTTTTTCAAGTTCAAGTTCAAGTTCCAATCAACCAGTTACATGATTATGAAAGCTTACCACAGCACATTTGTTAAGTACATCATTTTAGATGCAGTCTTGTGGATTTTAATATTTTTAAAGTTTTTCTATTTCTATCTGACATGTCCACACTTGGATTGTGTAAAACTTATGGTCAGCTTCTCATTAAATGTACGAATATCTCAATCATCTCCATGGAAAAGAATAACTCAGCTCTAATATATTAAATTTCATATAATTTGTCAAGCAGTAGTATGCTTCAGCAGTAGTTATGGTTTGCTTCGGGGTATATGATTATGGATGGACTTCTTTTTTCTTTTCTTTTTTCGTTTTTTTAAGTTCACCAGATATTGTGGTTAAGTGTTGACTCTAATGCCTCTAATTTGCCTAGTATGTGGACCTGTTGAAGGCCACTCCTCAACATAGAACTAACTAATAAATGATATTGAGTGACATCTAGTGAACTGCTCAGCCATTATTTTTTGTGAAATATTGCCAACTTTTATGTCAAAGGAAATTGATTTTTTTCTAACCACAAGTAGAGTTTTTAGAAGTTCGTTAGGCTTAATTGTGAATTTGATGTAATTGCCTGTACCTAGGTCTGACGGAAGAGAGATGATCGTGGATAACAAATTTCTCAAAGCTCACAATCCCCTCCTGGTAAACCTCTTTTCTCTCTTGAAGTTGTGACTTCCTTCTTCCTCTTCCACATTGTTGCAACTTCGGAATTTTGTCACATACTATTTTTGATATTATGCATATTTTTCTTATTATGTCTCCAATCATGGCAGTTGATCAATTATTATGAGCAGCATCTTCGGTATAGTCCAACATAATGAGTAGACAGCCATAGATGGAGAGTGGATGTAGCTGGATCAGCCTAATTTTCTCCATATGGTGGTGTAATTTTGTAGGAGACTGTCATGCAGGCTAACCAATGCAAACTTTCTTAGGATGGGTGGTAAATAGTGCAATGTTGACTTGTATATTAGTTGGTTGTTCATTTTTCTTGTTTTCTTGTGGTTAGCTTTTGAATACTTATAAATCTAATTACTTCGTAATGGATTTGGTTCTGATATTAACATGGGATATCGTATACCTATGGGTACACACTCTTTGATGGTGGTACATCGTGTGAGTGCATGTATGGGTCTATGCAAGCATCTTTATTCTGTCCTTTATTACCTATATATCCCATGGTGGTTCTCAATTATTGAGCTGTCAATTTTCTTGAAAATTAATTGATTTCTATTTCAAATGTCCTTAAGAGTTTATTGTGTGGCGGGACTCTTGTGCATTGCACTGCGCTTATAAGATGGCCAATTCTTTTAACAAGTCTAGTTCTCAGTTGTCTGATCATGTTAAAAGTTTTGTGAAACGATGTTATTTTCTTACTAACATTTGCAAACTTGTCGTATTTCTTACCTCTTTTTATTGTTCTTATTGTTCCCAGGTAATGCTTCTATGTATAGAGTCTCACTATCACTTTTTCTTTTTCGAATGTCAAGTTTTTTTTCTTTTTGTGTTTGTAAACTCAGTGGAAAGTGCAGTTAATTCATTTCATTGGCTGTGGCAAATTTGCTCTTTTCTATTGATCGGCTTGATATAACTATTTCTTTTATTTATTTATTTATTGAAAATGGCCCTTATCTTGCTTAGTGACAAGTGATCCAATAGGTCTAAGCTATTTCTTGGAAGTACCATAGATTTTACCTAGAAGACAAACTTTCACTTTCTTAATATTGTTGTGTAATTATTTCTTAATATTGTTGTGTGTAATTACTTGCCCATAATTTAGTAGTCTTCTTGTCATTGTAAATAGCACTTTCACCTTGAAGGCATCGAAAGATTCGAAACCAAGTTGGTATCATTTTTGAAATTTCCAAATGATACAAACGTTTCGTTCTTATATATAAACAGGTCAATTTATATTCTCTCTGTTGAGTTTATCTTCTTGTTTTTTTTGTTAACTGAAGAATAGATGATATGTATTTAGGTGAAGGAGGTTGCTATGTATGGACCTATCTCATTTACAGAGAAGTATCAGATTGCCTTAGCACTGTCATCTACACTAAACAGGCACTTTCTGTTGCAATTTTTTCTCAACTCGTGTGGCTTCTGTTCTTGCAACCACATATGGGGAGCAGAGGGCCATCACCTCTGGTTCCTTCTCTAATGTTGGGGGCTCTTAGTCTGGTTATCTTTGGCGGTACCAGACAGTACTTAGTGGAATGGGTGCTGCCGCTGATGTTTCAGTCAGGATTGGAAGAAGCTACTGGCGTGGCTTCTTTCATGACGTTGCTTCTTCCCATCTCAATGCTACTGATGATTCACTTGCTCACCAAATTCTTCCCTGGGCGAAACGTTTCTTCTGCTGTAAATCAGCAAAGCAGTAGCTCTGCTTATGATGCTGAGGGGTTTGGGCTAGGATCTTTGCTTCTAGTTGTGCTTTTCTTTGTCCTGTACAATCTTTGGTGAGATTCTACTGCTGCTGCAACTATATGCATGTGGTGCAGTTGTGTTTAAAGAAATTTTTTAATAAAACACGAGTTAATGCAGAGTTGCTGTTAAACTAATTGATCCAAAACGATGTTGTTTTGTTAAATAGAACGACATCGTTATGCAGTAGAGGAGCTGGACCCGAGACAACTGATTGGTTTGTATACCTCTCTTTTATAACTATTTTGTATTCCTCTAGGATCAAGGTCTTTGTTTAGGACCGTTCTGCGGGAAGCTCATTCAGTTCTGATAATAACCCATCCACGGATTGCAATCGGAACTCCTGGTGGTGGTATAACGGAATAACACTGGACTTGTCGAGGTGGCCTCCAGCTTCGTCACTTTCTTGTCTCGTACCCTCTAATATCCAATCTGAACTGCACTTCTGTTTTGTCCTGAGTCACTATGTTTCCCTCCTGGAACCCAAGTACGGTGACTGGAATTACAGACCCACCCCATTATGTCGACACCAACCTCCATGGAGAGTGACATTGGGGTGGTGCAGAAGTGGGTTTTGGACAGTTGTAGTACTTGGAGAGGAAAGATTTTGTTTATCTCTTTTGATCTCAAAGTTGTTACCGTTCCATTACCTGTTATCCTAATGTCCTATATGATTGCGGGGTTGTTTGAAAATCTTGACACATTTCCTAAAGCCACGCCCCTACTGTTGGTGCCCTTTGATCCCATTCCGCTCGGGGTTTATTCCCTTCGCTCGCAGCCCACTTGAACAATCAACCGATAGATTTCTCATAGAATGAAGATCTAACTTGACTCTAAGGACAAGGCAACTCAAAATGGGTGTTAGGTTTGAGTTTGGAGGGTTTGGGGGTGGAGAGAGGGAGAAGGAAGGAGGAAGATTTGGAGGAGTGTAGAGAGGTATAGGTGAGAGATTTTAGGTGTAGTATGGCTTGAGTGGGGTGAGGAAGGGAGTGGGTTTGTAGAGGTGTGTTTTGGACGCAACAATGGAGGAAATTGAGGCAATGGAGTCATGGCTGTGTGATTGGAACTGTGAGAGAGAGAGAGAGAGAGAGAGAGAGAGAGAGAGAGAGAGAGAGAGAGAGGAGTAGGAAGGGATTAGTTGGTGACATCATGTCAACATGGTCACATGACATCATCGTTATATTCAATATTTACATATTTACTCCCGTATCAGCGCAGGCCGAATCAATCCAATAATTAACGAGCCATTTTTGCCTTGAATTAAAGAAAATGCAGTCCAACATTTATTTTGTTTTTAGATGTTGCATTTGTAAATGTCTTATATGTAAAATTTTTATTTTTCAGACACTAATTATGGTGTTTCATATTTATAATATGATCAATTCTGCCATTAAAATGATATTATTCTATGGTAGCAGTTGGTCAAATTGAAAAGCTTGAAACTAAAAATTGTTTTTTGAAAAATAAAAATCCCACTTCTCATTTTTTGGACTTGAAAAACCCTAATTCTGAAGACGTTGATTCCAGTTCCAATGCACAAGAACATGAATGCAATTCTGGCCAAATATCAATGGAGCATAAAGAAAGACATGCTGGACATGCCCTGCTAATACAAAGTGGGACTCTTTATGAACAAATAATGTACTAACAACACAATAGTGCACTTGAAATGGAAGATTTATCGGCACCCAATGCAACTATTTGGACTTTGAGCAGCTTCTCTCCGCCAATTTCTTGCAAATCCCTTAACTATCGACTCCATATAATTCGTAAATTTCCTCCATAGTCCCTTATTTATCGAAATTCTAAGCACATGTCACCATCTGTAAAGAGACAACCCTAGAAGTGCTCAGGCCAAATGCCAAAAGAATCCCATAGTTGCCCCTTTTGCCAAGTTACACTACTGTGCCACACACCATATTACCTGTTTCTTAGAGCAATTAATCAAATGCATTCCTTCCTTTCTAAAAAAGTTAAATAAACACAAAATAAATTACATGCTGCTGGTTAATGACCAATTTTATTTTTGTTCGTAATATAGATTATGATCAATTAGTTGGAAACTATAACGATGGGGGCAAAAATGAATGTAAATACAAATCTAGAGGCACTACAAGCACCTCAGTTACAACAAACTTCCCGCTGTGTATCATTTTCTATCAACGAACAAATTGTGACGTTCCTCTTCAAATATCCCCAGGACCATTGATCAGCTGAACATCAAACAAAGTCCATTCAAGTTAAAAATGTGACAGATACCTGCTTAAAAGAATTTACTAATAAAATCGGGTGAAGTTTCAGATTTTACCTTATTTTGCAGCACTACTCCATCAGGAACTACTATTTTCATCCCAGGTCTTGCAACAATACTAACTTTACCCTAAAAAAATGAAGCACCAGAGGAGAAAAGAGGGGGGTGGGGGAGTTTAAGAAACAGTTCGATGTCAAAACAAAATCAGTAAACTTAAATAAATTTGGTCAGCATATAGATTAATTAGATAGATCTTTTTCGGAAGTACAGAAAAGTCAATTGTTAGCTATATAGAGCATAACTGCCCATAACATAGACAATAGTAGACAAGTAACACATCTGTAAAGGAATGTAATAATCATGCATTAGGAGAATGTTGAGTACCTTGAGAGTTATGCCAGTTCCAAACCAAACATCACCAGCCACCTTCAAGCTATCAAGCTCAATAATGCTAGGGATGGACTTGAAACGACTATGGAAATCACTAACCTGAGGAAGAAACAATCAAACTAGGGGTAAGGTTGCCTACCACTTAGCTCTCCTAGAACCCGCCATAGGTTTTAGGCTTGTGCCCCGAGGACAACCTTTTTATGGGACAAGATAAATTAAAACATAATAGGGGCAAAGAAACTCCCACCTTTTCAAATTCAGGTCCTAATACAATAGAAGGATTGATAGGATTGGCTCTAGCACTGTTTCTGCTTAGAGTGCCTTCACTGAGTGTGAAAAGATCTGACTGCATGCATTTAATGTGTTGAATATTTTTGCATTAACAATTCAAAGCATAAAACTGCAGTGAAGATGGGCTCTAGTGTCACCTGGAGAAGTAATAAATCAGATGTTGCCTTCACTGGAAGATATCGAGAATGGGGAACGCTTATACCAATAGCGCGGTCAAAGAACTGGGTCAAATGTAAAGGTGACGATGACAATAAGAACGAGAAATATTGTATAGTACACAACACATGACAAATTTGACGTATTTAAACATGTACTGAATTAACTGTTTGTTCATCGTAAGGGATATTATTAGCATTAAATAGCATCAAATTGCGGGAGACAGCATGAACCTTGCCAATCCTTTGTCCATTCAACTTCAGAATCCAATTCCTCAGTAAAGAGAAAGCAATGGTACCTTTGACATAGGATATTTCTCCTTCTTCAGGGCAATTCTTTCTAAAAGCTGTTCAATGGACTTCATGCTCATCCACCTGTGTAAAGTTGGTATATTAATCTCGAGTTGAAGTATGACTGCAAGTTACTGGACAATTTTGCAACAGCAATACTCACATTTTGTCAGTAAGTTTCAAATTCCCCTTCGACTTCAAATTACCGACCATGATAAAACATGAAGGAACATATATCAGTTATCTGGACAAAAATCTAATGCTAAAAGTGTTAAACAGATGGTGGAAATAATTTAAAGAAAATATATGGAAAAAGTAAGGGAGGAAAGGAAAATCACAGCTTAAATGCTAAGCAGACAATCATCCAATTTCCATAGGCTGCATTGTTATGTTTAATAACATAGTCCAGGATGCATTAGTTGTAGCGTTTATCAGATGATACGCATGAAATGATAGATAGAAGAGGTGAGAGATTCAAACCATATCATGGCTTCGCGAGAGAGTATCAGGCAATAAGTTGTATCCAACAACTTGGCCAAGTCAGTTGAGACTTCTACGAGTTAACCAACGGTCGAGTGAGACCCATGGGTTTTATAGAATGTAAAACTGTTTCGGAATGCAAATTGCCGAGTCGGATACAACTTAGTTGATTCATTGAACCATGATTGTCATACAATATAGCATAAAAGTAATGCATCACAAGTACAATTTGCATCTGAGATTTTTAGATCTGGAAAATTATTAGAGTGGGTTTCTTTCCAGGAAGTTAATGGTTTTCTAGAGTAAGAACAATATTGAATTCCCAACACAGATATATTACTACTGCTTGTAAACAAATATCTTTTAGAATGAAATATCTGTAATCTAATGATTGCTTGTCTTGTTATTTTTTTTGGTTTGTTTTTACATTTTCAAATAGGTTTAATCAAAGTCAATGGTTCCCACCACTAAGAATCAAATAATGGTCTGCCAGTTGATGAACCAGTGACAGAGCAATCTGGTCCATACTCCAATTTCATCAGAAGATTCTGTATTAAGTTTGTTTTTTTGATAAGAAACAAAATATTTAGTTAATAATAATTGATTGTACAACATAGTAAAAGAGGATGGACAAGAAGTCCATGCCTCCCACAACAAAAAGCAAAAAAAAAAAAATGTGAGCAAAGACATGAAACGAAGACTGTAAATTCCTATAGTAAAAGTCGACATACCGTTTAACCAAGAAAAGTATGAGATAAGACAAACAAGCAGGGGATGGTGAGGTTTAATGTAATAAGGATGTACCTTTTGATAACAAATGGATAGGAATGCATTTATCACTACCGAGCCAAACTTAATTTGTTGACCATAAGCACGAAGCAAAATACAAACATTCAAAGTGCTAACAATCTTGTAACTAAAGTTGAGGTTGTAATACCTAAAATTTGGGATTATGTGCGGGAGTTTGTTGGAGTGTGTACTGGAAGAAACATTCCAAAACTAATAATCACGTTGGGAAACTTAAGATGTGCAAAACAGAATTATGAAACTGGTGACATGATTGAAACCTACCTATCACCTATTCACCCATTTGCTGATGATCCTACATAGATTTGTATTATAGCTTATTTATTTATTCAAGAGAAAAAAGAAACAAAGAAACAAAGAACGAACATGCATCCTTGAAGCCTTTTACTGCTCAAACAGGAAAAAAGTAGATTATGTCATAGATGAATTCAAATTGTAAGCAAACCAGATTAAACTGGCTGAGGAGGTAATTCAAACATAACCTCCTAGTCCATCAGTTGTTTTACTATTTGCCACCTCTGCCAATGATCAAACCAGTCGTCATTAGTTTTAGGGATGCCTATCTGTGTTGAGAAGGAATTACTTCCCACTTCATTGCCCATTCTCAACATTGGACAAAAAATATGCACAACAGAGTAGTCGGGTCAGAGACTTATACAATTACCAATACAGAGAATTGACTCACTCCATTGAGAGATGGTTCAATAACTGAGAATAAATGCTAGCTCATATGTTCAGGCTTATCCATGGGCTCACAAGTTTTGTTTTACGGTTCTAGACATAAACTTATGTTTCAGAACTTTTTGCAATACCAATAGCTTGAGGACATTACCGTTAAGCTTCAAATATATTCTGATGTTAACCTTACCTAAATTACTCCAGGAAGAATAGAGGCGATACTTGAATCCCTTGAACCAAAAAAAACATGGAACTACGACAGTAATGACACCAGAATGTGCTAAAATTGGACGTAGCACCAACCTGAAAATTCTCTTTGCCGGATTGAAGGTCACTTTCTTCTGGATTAGATAATGAGGTGGGTATTACCTGAAAAATTACAAATAATTAGAAAATATTGGAGAGCAAAGAGCAAAGTAAGTAGCAGTCCTGTTCATGTACCTCCATGCAGTACTCAATATTGCTTTGGATCAAATGATTTAAGATTTCTAAGACTTTCATTAAGGAGCTCAATTATGATGGATTGGCTTTTAACGATACACAATATAGTGATAAGTATAAATGTTATGAAGTCCCAAGGGCAGGTAAAACTACAAATATTGGCAAATGAATTATTGCAAAACAAGGATACTTGGGTCAACAGCATCAGAAATATTGTCGGGATTCAGCACAAGCATATATTCCTTACCCTGGAAAGCAAGTTGAAGAGGTTAGTAGAAATACCGATAAGGTCATGTCAAATCTCCTTCCCCAACCAACAGTGGTCAGGAACAGCACAAAAACACATTGGTCTCCAATTGTCCAAAAAACATGGAATGAGTCTGGATTTGTATTACAAATGGCACAAAAACTTCTACCTGTGACAATAATACATCAAGTTTTCCACTGTGCTTCAAGGAAAGGAACACATCACCATAGTCGGCAGGATACCTTAACATGTGCAATATTCAAATTAGATGACAAAGATATGAGATTATCAAGGCAATCACACCACATGCATATCAAGACAGAAGAACACAAGTTAACAACCAAATACCTACTTTTATTATAACAATTGGAATCTAGTACCAAAAAGGGCACATAATTTGCCTTTAAAGTTCCAAGCAACATAAAGAAACACAGAGCAAAGAATAACACAAAAAGGTGATCAGAAATCACTAACAATGCCAGCTACTATTTGTGAAATACAGAAAGCAAACAGCATGGCTGACACAACACAAAGTAATTTAGTAACCCAAAAAATAAAAGCTAAATTCTACGCCACCTAAAAAAAATAAAAAAAGAAATCTAATTTAAACATAGAAGCAATTTTAAATACAGAAAATGACATAAAAGCACAGGAAGAAGAGCAGATAAATCCAGATGAGGGCATACATTTCATCCTCGCTGTACTGTCCTTCAAATGGAAGCGGCACAAAATCTTGGATATCTACGCCATGATGTTGGCCCTGTATCAACCACGTTAGGTTTTACAAAATAAACATTATAAATTATGGCTTTCACGACAAAGGCCAGAATTAGAACCTATTGTACCAATACATTGAGCATTAGGAATACAAACCTGGATAAAAGTATAAATACTTTTATTTGAGTGTTTCTCTAAAACCTAAAATAAACAAGCAGCAATAATTAATTTGCAGCAACAACTGATTTCAGAGTCAAAATGGAAATGGAAAGATCAGTCACCTTCAGGGTATCACCATGTGTCTTGACCGTGTTCATCAAAAGCAGGGGAATATTGCATCCATACTTAGAATTAAGAGACTACAAACAATTACAGAGTTGCAAAATTAGAACTAAGACATTGCAAATGAGTAAACAGTTGGATTGTGAAACTCAATATAAAGCAACTAAACAGAAAAGTAGACAAAGAAAAGACAAAGAAATGACCTCAATATGATTAACAATCAAGTCCAGACATGTTAACCCATTACAAACTTCAACAGCAGACCTGCATAAGAAAATAAAAATTAACAAATATATGACATACCTAGCACTTGGTATAAGTCTCAAGAATCCACCTCATGGGAAAAATGGCTAAAGAAGGGTTATGTGAAGTTAAACTTACCCATTCACCAGTGACACCTAATTCTTAAGGACATCATTTTAGAACATGTCAACTTTTTGTCCACAGTAATATAGATATTCTAATTAGTTTCCAGGGTTGACAAAAGAAGTAAGTTTTGATGCCAATTTTATCCCATACCAGGATAGCAAACTAGACCGCAAATTTTTACACAATTATTTTAAAAAATAATTATGTTCTAGTTATAGAACAACATTTTTAGCTATAGGCATTGCCTTGCAAGCTCCACAAGAGAAATTAAACTGGAAAAAAATCTGCTCAACAAGAAATAAATGGGTTCATTTAAGTTTAGGCAATAGTTTACAACTTAACCAATCAAAGGCTAGAATGTCTTGTGCTCCGTTCTAGCGCATCACATTAGGCATGATAAAGGAGGTGAAAGGTAAAATCAGATTCAGATTAGCAAACATGAATACAATTCCAACTGAAGCAAGAGATTTATCAATATGATTAGCCACCAAATGATGATGACAAAAGAGTTCAGACTAGACTGTCAACAGCACCTGGTAGCAAATTTATACTTATAAAGAATACATCGGAGGCCATCAAGGCCTGACAATTTTTTTTTTGACAGAAGTAGATTCTAACAAACAAACCTTACTAAAATCTACCGGAGATAAAAAGAGTAAAATAAAACAGGTATTCCAACAGTTCATGACAGTATGAAGAGAGCTCACTAATGGTTACAGATATTGAGTGATTTAAGCAAACCATTATCTAGCACTGGCTTAGCCTAGAACAAATACCAGATCAATAATCATTAATCCCCCAAAAAAATAAAATAAAAAAAACACCTTTCCTTAGAAAAGTATACAATTAATGCATTTTGTACAACTCTCCCCTGTCTCACAGGTATCTCTAAGACCATAACTGATTTGGAACCGAAAGTTAAAAAAAAACATTAAACTGCTACTTCTTACATTGTTTTGAGATAAGCAAATAGCATTCCCCCTAAATGCAGAAAAGTAATACCCCACCTTCAGTCAACTCTATAGAAATGTAACATACCAACCTTTAGTCATCTCTATACGTTATTGCAGCACAATCATTGAGTCCAAAGATTCCTCATGCGAAGTCTTTATGACATACAATCCAAAGTCATATTAAAATCAATAAACATGCATAAACGAACACCAGCCAATCCAGTCAGGCAAACGAGAGAGTATGAATTCCATAATGTGAACAAAGTATTATATGTATAGACATTGTAATTATAAAACTCATTGAGACATCCTCTAGTCTGCATATAATGTAATCAATGGACATAGCAGCTGCTTCAAGCCTTCAACTATGTAAGACAATTGGTAAAATTCCTGGAATAGAGAAATGCTTACTTGGGTCCATTAAACCCCCATTTTGTCCCCAAACTACCGTTGTACTTTAACACAACAAGTTTGTCCAAAAGATTTTTGATTTCCACGGAGTCTGCATTGGTAGAAAACATTAAACAAAGAGAGAGCAATTTGATAAAATAACTAGAAGCAATCCAATGATTATGCCTTCAACTATACAAACCCAAAAAGGATCAATAAGGAGTAAATAAACAAAGCACCTAGGAGTCATATTGTTACCATCTGTCATAGGCACTAAGCTTTCATACGGAAGCACATATATTTTATCCCTTGACTTGTTGGTCTTGCTTTGTTCTATCTGTTGAACGTCCTCTCTTCCATGCATATTTCATCCAAACCCAAAATCAGAAATAATCATTTCAAATATAATTATTGCACGACCAATTTTATTAGGAGGTTTATACATAACTCAAAATATTGAACCACACTAGATGCATACATCCATAAAATGTATTCTACAGCTATTAATAGGTAAAAACAATTAGTAGAGACATGAAACACAACTTGGTACTGTGAATAAGGTTACTATTCTTAACAAAATTGCCACTGCTAAGGGAAACAGATTAACAAATGTAGAATTTCCACTTATTCAAAGCTTGGTATGTAATTTGATAAGTTCAGTATTCGACAACTCTATATCAACGTATGGCACTAGTAATGCCCAATAATTTGAAGGTTAAATGAACAATGAAACACAATCATACCGAATTTCTGCTTTTGTTGCAATAGCAGTTGCCCCCATTGCCCCGCCAAACCTCTTCCGTTCATAAAGAAAAGTCTTGGTAATCAAATTACAAAACAGATACACAAACTGCACTGAATCATTAGCCGGAACCGGGTACGTAATTCTCTTATACGTATCCCACGGCATACTCGAATCCACCAAACCAACTATCGGAATCTGCAGCCTATCCGCCTCCAAGATCACCGAAGACTTCCTCTCAGTGTCAAAAATCACCACACAATCCGGCGGCTCCACCGCACCCAGATTCAATTTCTTATTCCGTCCCCTAAATTTCTTCGGGCTCGAAGAATTGGACAAAAAACCTCCGAGTTTCCAAGAATTATCGATTTTGCAGCCGATTCTATAGGTCATCTGATCAAGAATTTCGTCGAACAGTGAGTTGGTGTTCACGAAGAGGAATTTACCCTTTGCGCGGACGAGGTTTCCGATGAACTGGCAGGCGTTTCGAAGGCAGATCAGGGTTTTGTCGGAGTCGATTATGGTCATTGCGTTTCGGGCTCCGCAGGAGTAGATTTTGAAGTGGTGCGCCGCCACACGCCGCCCCAAGTGGGCGTTTGTACTCAACAGTTTCTGGATCACAACCGAGTGTATCGTCATTGTGAAATGGTTAGAGTTGAAACTTGGAGTGGGAAAAAAAAGCTTGGTTCTGCTAATTTTCTCTTTGGTTGTGCTGCATTTCAACTGTTTGATCAAAATCCTCTATGAGTTACGCAATGGAGATATGGGTTAGGACTCTGCGTGTGAGTGTGTGTGCGCGAGCGCGGAGGGAATTGAGGAGGGTTTAAGCGGCGAAGAAGGCAGTGAATTTACAAGTGAGCAGAGTCCTCTCTCTGTTTTCGGAAAAAAGATTCATTGCAACCACTAACCAATAATATATAAATAAATAAGAAAGTAAATTTCACATAAATCAATAATTACATATCTATGCAATCAAATAATTATCAAAAAAAAATTTCAAGTAAATTAATAATTATTCAATCGTAATTTATTTTATCCATTTGTAATTTTATTATTAGTTGTTGACATTGTATCACCGTTGTATTGAATATTTTTTCTGTTGTGGATCATTGTAATTTAAAGATTAAATTTTTTACATTAGACTTCAATATATTAAAAATATTATAATATGGTCTTTTTGTTATTTATTTTGTAGAAATTCATCTTATTAACGTTGACGGAATGAAAAATAAAAATTACTAAAAAGACATGTTTATTTTGAGGGGAAGGATGGGTGAGATTGAAATCTTATTTCTAATCCTCTCTAACCCCGTGGGTACAAAAGATATAATTTAATGTTTTTTCTGATTCTATTTAAGGGTGTTAATTGAGCTGAACTTTTGTGAGTTTGAGCATGAGTCTATCATGTTCGTTTTTTTAAATGAGCCTAAAAAAATATTTAAGTTCGGCTTGTTTCAAAAATAAGCTGAGTTCGAGTTCGAATCAATCCTAATAACTTGAATATTTTACATATAAATGAGTCGAACTTTATAAGTTTTGAGCCGATTATTTTTAGGCTCTTTTTTTTTTAAATGAGTCTGAAAAATTGTTCAACCTAAGCTTGTTTAGAACATAAGTTGAGCTCAAGCGAGTGCTATTCAAGTCAAGCCCGAGTAACTCGTCTCGATCAACACCCCTAATTTTATGTCATGTTTGGCTTGTAATTTTTTCAATGCATGTGAGTCCCACATAAAAATAATGATTGCATTTAATAATTAATTTAAGAAAAATTTGGAGGCCGATCCCTCTATATAGACTTGTTTGAAGTTAAATTCGTCAAAAAAACTTATTTGTTATGAAGTCTGTTTTTTATTAATTTTACCATATTATCCTTTTTATTTAGAAGCGAAATAAAACTTCTAAATTTTAGGAGTTTGACTAATATTAAAATATTTTCTCTCTCATATCTATTTATATCCATATATATATACATTAAAAATAAAAAATAGTAATATTTAAATACAAATAAAAATTATCATTTGGATACAAAAAATAATATATTGAAACAAAAAAAAATAGTAACATTTAAATATAAAAAAAATTGAAACATTCAATATTAATATTTTTAAAAAATAACAACAGTAATATGTTCAACAAAAATAGTAACATACTTAACAAAAGCTGTAACATACTTAACAATAATTATTTCTCTCAAATTCAAAAGCAAAAAATAGTACCATTTAAATACAAAAAATAGTAATATTCAAAAAAAAATAGTAACATTGAATATTAATATTTAGGAAAATAATATTAGTAACATAGTCAACAAAAACAGTATCATGCTAAAAAATAATATTACATGAACAGTAACATACTCAACAAAAACAGTAACATGAACAATAATATAATAAAAAAAATAGTGACATAAATTTGAATTTTACTATTTAAATTCATAATAATTTTTTTTGCATTTGAATGTAACTTTTTTTTTTAATGTTACTATATATATATATATATATATATATATATATATAACTATGAGAGAGAAAAGATTAACTTCTTTTCAAAAAAGGATGGACTTAAGTCATTAGATATAATTTTAAACATGAATTTAGTCCCTTATAAATTTTCTTGCATGACTTATTTTCAAACAAATACATTTAGGGGGACTCATTTACAATTTTTACTTAATTTAAATACCCTCCGGTAGGTTTAGATTATTAGACGTTTGAACAACCAATGTTATAATTTAATTTTTGTGTGGTCCGTAAAACAAAAATAAAGATTTTATTTTATATTAAGTGGCTTTAATGCTCTTATCTTGAAGTTGAACATTAGATATTAGAAGGGTTAATCCTATAATTTATTAATCTAATTACCATATATTAGTTTTCTTTCTTATTTTAATTTTATATGTCCATTAATTGTATTATATTCACGTTGTCATGTATAATTACATGTACCAAAGGCTTGTTTGGATAGATTTTTTAAGAGTGTTCAAATTGATTTCTTCAAATCTTTCCAAACATAAACCTTTATTTATAAAGATGAGATTCAACATTGAATATGATCCATACCCATATTTAAAATAACTCATACACATGTAAGATCCACGATATATCATAATTATTAACAATTATTTATCCTATAAATAACCATTTTGTCCTTAATCAATTCAATTTATACTTATGTTAAGGAGTACAATTGTTTTTTACATCTTTAACCCCTTAATCCATCTTTTCAAACCTAATCTCCCTTAGGTTTGATGAAATCTATGATCGTGGGTAGGGGGTGTTAATCGTGTCGGGTTAAATGATTACATGTCGGGTTAAACGAATGACGAGTGAAAATCATGCAAACTCATACACGAACTGTTTAATAAACGGATAACACAATACGACTCGTTTAACCCGTTTAATTTTAAACAAGTTGTGTTTGGGTAGAGTCGAGTTAACACGGTAAACTACCAGTTATAGTCATTTAATTGTTTGTTTTAAAATGTTATATAACTTTATAAAACTAACAATTTTAGATTATTTATATATTTTTTGTGAATGTCACTAAAAAAATATATATTGGCTAATTTTTTAAAATAATCATTAATTTATTATTATATTAATTTTATTTAAACGAGTAATAAACAGGTTAGCAAGTCTCATATAAACAAGACCCGTTTATTAAACATATTTGACAGGTCAACCCGTTTATTACCCAAATCGTTAAAGTTTTACCAAAATCAACTTAATTCTTGTTGATTCGCGTTGATTAATTGTGTTGTGTTGGACTTTGACAGTCCAAATAATAAGTTTAATATTCCGGCCAGCTACAGGTTAGGTTTGACAATCCAAAATTGAATTTTTAATCCAAACATAAGGTTCGAGGGTTTTTTAAACTATTTTTCTTAAATATATCTTACCAAGCTCTCATATCCGCTTACCGTACAGTTCCAAAAATTTAAAATTAGGGCTTTTTTGTTCAAATCAAACCCAAGTCCCCAGGCGTTCAAAAATCGACCGAGATGTTGACAAAACAAAGTAACAAATTTATGAGTCTACTATTATTCCTAGTGTCAAATGAATGGAAAAAAAAAAAAGCATATTTTTTCATGTCAAAATCGAGCCATTATTACTTAATACTAAATCGACCCTTTTATTTTCTATATTTGCAAATAGTATCATTTTCGTACTCCTCTAGAGCTAATTATCTCTAATCCATTAGTTTCGGGCGGATTCGAACCGTGTTAGCATATCATGTCTAAAATCCACATCCCTACCCCTAACTTTAGGACTTGACTGTGGTATCATCAAAAAAATTTTGGTACCATATCTCTAAAATTTACTACTTCAAATAGTGTTTTAAAACTTTTGTGGGTCATTTTATAATTAAAAAATTTATTATTTTTGTGGGTGTTTTTCTCACTGTTGTGAGTATTTTTTATTTTTACCACTTTTCTTCTGTACACAAAAAATTACCACTTTTGTGGGTATTTTCACCACATTTGTGGATGTTTTTATCACTGTTGTGATAATTATTTTTACCATCTTTTTGAATACCACAACAGTGATAAAAACATCAACAAATCTAATAAAAATAACCACAAATATGATAAATAGATATCTGATACCGAAAAAAATAAAAATCCGGTACAGTAGTTAAAACTCCCTAAGTTTAACATAGTAAGATTAAAAAATCGAACATAATTACTGTAATCATCCTAGGATGGTGCTTTGCTTGAAGATAACTTCACAAGACTGACAAGGGTCGCATACGCAAAGGTATACATGAAGAGAAGCATGGGTTTCTTGCTAGGGCAATGCAAGATAGAACATATATGATGTAATTCTTAACTAATTATCTTGGAAAGTTAGCTTCAACTGTAACGGAAATGGGTTGGATGAGTTGAGAGTTTAATTAAATTTCATCACAAGTTTTAAAACTTTCAATCTCGATCGGGTTTTAATCTAAGCCTTTCAATTAAGTACTACTTATTTTGAATGTTATTGACTTGGATTGAACTCGGGTTACGTAACTTAGCCTGTGACTCGGGTTCAATTGAATTCAATTTGCATGCTAAAACTTGAGTTCATTCTTTTATGAACTCGACTATGTTCGAACTCATATTAAGTAATATTATTATAGATTCCTTAATGTTATACAACATATATAGGAACCAACATTGGCCTTGAGTATGGATTTGAACTTGAGTTTAAGTTTCAACACAAGCTTGAACTTGGTTCTTTTCATTAGGTGAATTGACCCAATTCCAAGCTCAATTCACGATGGTTGTGGTCAAGTTTGTTCTGTTTCATATAAAATATCTTAGATTCGATATTTTCTATATTCTTAAATAGTCAGTTATCTTTATTCTTCAAGAGACATATCTTTAAATTAGTTCGGGTTACGGTGGCCGGTCTTAGAGTTCGAAAGAGTAGTCGGCGCAAATTTAAATATCCTGTAACAAAAAAAAAAAAAACTCAATTCATGATTTTGAATCAATCTCGAATAATATTTTTGAATAAACGACCTCAGCCCGTGCAGTTTAGTATTAATTTGGTTTGGTTCATTTGCACCCTTAGTTAGATCCACAACTTTGCATAAAAAACATTCATACAGACATTGGCAAACATAAGTATTGCCAATGCCAAACATAAGTATTGCCAATGCCAAACATAAGTATTGGCATACAAATAGGGCTGATAATCAAACAACTCCAAACGAGCTCAAGCTGAGCTTGTCACTCTCGTTTTTTCAAATGAGTCTAAAAATTTATTCAAATTTAACTTGTTTAGAAAATGAGTCGAACTTAAACGAACACAAAATGAACTGAATTCGAGCAGAACTAGAATATTTATACATAACGAGTTGAGTCTGTCGAGTTTGAGCAAAATTTGTCGAGCTCATTTTTTAAACGAGTTAAAAAACTATTCAAGTTTGATTTGTTTATAAAACAAACTAAACCCGAACGAATCCAAAATAAGCGAACCTGAACCAAACTTAAGTAATTTACAAATCAAAGAAACATAGTGTACAGAATAAGTTCTTCAAATCATTTACAAACAAAAGATAAGAGACTTCCAAGGTTGGAAAACTTTGTTTATAACCAATGATTGGATGCCTTGCACGTCTTAGTCACTGAAGTTTTCCTGTCTTTGTCTTTATCTTTCACTTGTCTTCACATTTTTCAACCCTTTTTTATGCCTACCCATTGTTATAGTCCTTGCAGTTGAAACAATTTTTATTTCTGTTGTTGTAGTGTTTGCTTGAAAGACTTAACAATGGGGAATCGCCTTGGTCTCTATTCTTTTTCCATAAATATGTTTAAAAAAAATAGAAAACCTTTGCCCATTGACACCATGTTCAAGCTTCCTTCTCCAATACTCACTTGGCCTGCAGGTACTCTCTATCCTCTGTGTGTGGTGGGGATCTTCTATTGCACAGCACCGATTTTTGTTCCTCAAAACGAAGCTGTTTTACACACATAAACTGCGTAATTTGTGTGTGAACCGGTGTCGTTTTTAAGGAAAAGCACCTCTACCCATGTGTCTGTCTGTTTATTTTTTGGTTTTGGTTTTTTATAGGTGAAGGCTTTGCAAGTGGAACAATTGATCTAGGAGGACTAGAGGTGTGTCAAATTACATCTTTCACTAAAGTTTGGGCTACACATGAGGGAGGACCAGACAATCTTGGGGCAACATTTTTTGAACCATCTTCTTTTCCAGATGAGTTCTTTATGCTTGGTTACTATAGCCAACCAAACAATAAGGCTCTTTTTGGATGGGTCCTCGCCGGAAAAGATGTCACCGGAGACCCTTCCGGTGAAGGAACTCTGAAGCAGCCAATTGATTACACTCTAGTTTGGAGTAGTGAGTCATTGAAAATCAAGCAAGATGGCCATGGTTATATTTGGCTACCAACACCACCTGATGGTTATAAGGGCATTGGTCATGTTGTCACGAGCTCTCCTCAGAAGCCTTCCCTTGATAAAATTCGGTGTGTTCGTGCTGATTTTACTGATGAAAATGTAAATGATGCGTGGATTTGGGGCCCGACGAAGGAGATCAATGCAAATGGGTTCAATGTTTATGCCTCAAAACCAACAAAAATTGGGACACAAGATTTAAGTGTCTCTGCAGGTACATTTATAGCCCAAAATGGTAAAATTGCTTCTCTTCCTTGTTTGAAGAATGTCAAACAAAATTTAACTGCTATGCCTAATCTAAGCCAAATTCAGGCATTGATTCAAGTTTACTCTCCATGGATTTACCTCCACCCTGATGAACAATACCTTCCCTCTTCTGTAAGTTGGTTTTTCAAAAATGGGGCATTGCTTTATCGAAAAGGCCAAGAATCGAACCCAGTTTCCATTGACCCTACAGGCTCAAGTCTTCCCCAAGGTGGTTCAAATGATGGTGCTTATTGGTTAGACCTCCCAATTGAAGCATCAGCCAAAGAGAGAGTTAAAAAGGGAGATCTTCAAGATGCTGGGGTCTATATGCACATAAAACCTGTACTAGGTGCAACATTCACAGACATAGCTACATGGGTATTTTACCCTTTTAATGGGCCAGCAAGGGCAAAAGTAGAATTCATTAATATTTCCTTAGGAAAAATAGGTGAACATTTAGGTGATTGGGAACATGTGACATTAAGGATCAGCAATTTCAATGGGGAGCTAAAAAGTGTCTATTTTTCACAGCATAGTAAGGGAATATGGGTGAGTGCCTCAGAGCTTGAGTTCCAAAATGGTAACAAACCGGTGACTTATGCATCGTTGCATGGCCATGCCTTTTACCCCAAACCAGGGCTGGTTTTGCAGGGCAATGGAGCGATAGGGATAAGGAATGATACCGCGAAAAGCAAGATGGAGATGGACACTGGGGTGAGGCATTTGGTGATTGCTGCAGAGCACTTGGGGTCAGAGATTGTTGAGCCACCATGGTTAAACTATGCTAGAGAATGGGGACCAAAGATAAACTATGACATTGATGAAGAGATCAAGAAGGTGGGGAAACTGTTGCCTGGGAAGCTTAAAACCGCATTTGAGAAGTTGGTGAAGAGTCTTCCTGACGAGGTGTTGGGTGAGGAAGGGCCTACTGGCCCCAAATGGAAAGCTAATTGGAGTGGGGATGAGAGGGTGTGATTGTAAAACGCGACATAGTGTTCGAGACTCTCGTTGTAAAGGTATATGGAGTAGTTCAAATGTATGCAGTTCTAATTTATTTATTTTATAAAAATATATTTTGCTGAATATTTTATTCATCTTGTGATTTTGCATTTACTCTCAACAATGTGCCATTAATAAATCATTTTAGGCACTAGTTCTACTAGAGGTGTTAATCGAGACATGTTATTCGAGTTTAACTCGAATAGGACTCGATTCGAGCTCGACTTGTATTCTAAACGAGTTGAACTTGAATAATTTTTTAAGCTCGTTAAAAAAAACGAGTTCGACAAGCTCGAACTCAAACTTGTAAAACTCGAATCAATTAATACCCTTAATTGGTTAATATTGATTTAATTAATCTACATTTAAATACTTGAGACCTTACTAGTAAATGCTCCAGACATGCCATGTTGTTAAGGGACCACAACATAGGATTTTGTGAAGGGGCATAAGAGGATTTTTGAATGGGTTTTAAGGGGTCGGTACTATTTTTAGAAATTATAGGATAAAAAGTATTACTTTTAAAAATATAGGTCAAAAAGTACACAACCCCTAACAAATCTCTAAAATACCCTCTTCAGTAGAATGTGAACCGATTCCTATATTTTTGCTTCCACAACCGAAATTTAAGAGATCTTAACAATTACACATAAATTCCTTCAATATCGCCGAAACCCCATTCTTCCAAAAACTTCATAAAACCTCATTTTGGGTGTTCAAAACTTTCTGTTAATCGTTGTTGAAGAAATGATCTTTTCAAAACTTCACTATCCAAATCTTCACCTTTGTAGCAGAAGGATGAGAGTGGTTATAAATTTTTTTAGTAACGAAAAATCAACTCAATCACACGATTTTGGATATGAATTGAAATCCGATTCATTAATATCTCTTGGTTACATTAAAGGGCAAAATAGTTTCAGTAAATGGTCCATCTAGGTGAGAACAATTTAGATAAGGGTTTGAATGGAGTGGTTGTAACAGAAGGATGGGAGTGGTTGAATTTTTGGAAAAGAAGTTGATAATTCAAGAAAAATGTTGTTTTTCCTAACGTTTTTATTTTATTTACTTTTTTTTTCCCTCAATTACCTTTCTACTTCTAGTGCTTGGTACTACATGCACACCAAGTATTCGATCATTTGCCAAAATAAAAATAAAAGAGGCTATATACATTGTGATATGCGTCATGTCAATATATGCAGTTTGATATTGATTTGTAACAATGTGACTTTGGTTTCTAGCAGTGTGAATTTGGTTTGTAACACTGCGATTTTGTTAGTACATTGTAATATTGTCTTGTAGTACTGTGACATTATATGCGAAGTAGTAAATCATCTCGAATCAGAATCATCATCTTGATTATTACGATCATCCTCATTTGAGTCATCATCATTGACATTTATCCTCACATGAACGTGATTGACATTAAGAGACCGTAATGTTTTTTTTTTAAAAAAAAAAACATATGGACGACATTGTGACAGTGTGAATTTGATTGTAGCAGTGTGACATTTTTAATGCTAGTGTGACATTGTTTTGTAACACTGTAAAATTATCGTGCGAGACAGCAAATCATCATTCGAATTAGAATCATCATCTTGATTATTACGATTTATAAAAAAATAAATTATACAAATATGAAAAAGACATGAATGTTTGAATAAAAATGAATGTTTGAATAACTTAAGTTGAATGAAAGAGAAAAATATAATTTAAAATTCAAAAATGATATTCCATAAATTTAGGAAATTGAATCTCTAATATAACTGTCATATTTGTTTCCCACTAATAAAGGAAAAGACAATTTCGTAAGAGAAAAAATTATAACTCAGCAAAAGTGTACCTCTTCACCAAATATTTACACATAAATGTACTTATACACAAATATTTTATATTGAGGTATTTTTACACAAATAAGTAAGATAAAATGTACTTTTTTACAATTTTCTCTTTTTGAATTGTCCACTTGGCAATGGGCCGGTCCGTTTTTCAACATGGTGGACATTCATGGGTCACCCCAATCCCCGTGGGGAGGCCTTGGTTTATGCAGTAGGCCTGGCCCATAAGGTTGCCAAATTGCAAAAACTCAAAAGTTTTTTTTTGAATAGTGGAGTTCTTTTTGATATTATCTTTTATTTCTTATTACCAAAAAAAAAAAAAATCTCAAGCCCTCAAACTTTAATTTCAACTAATAAAAGTAGCAATTTTGTACCTAATTTCACCTTTAATACCTCAAATTATGATTTTAAATTTTCTTAGGGGTATAGATATTATAAATGAAAAACCCATTAAATCCAAAAAATGGAAAAAAATAACGATTCTTTTATGGCCAATAGGCACATCATGAATATCAAATTCATTGTATCTTACTTAATGTTGTTGTCATAGTTGAGGCTCAACCTCCACTTGTAAATCATGACAAGATATACTGTGAATTGTTAGTTGTGGTGGACAAACCATTTATGATTGTGTGAGGCCTACTCATAAAGGTCCAAGTTTAATAGAAAATGAGCGGATGGCTAAGGGATGCGAGTGACTCGAGAGACAAGGACGAAGATCAGGTAAGAAGCAACACATCAGTATTTTTTGTGAATTTTTTAGTCTTACATGTGGGATAGAACTTGAGTGTTAGAGTAACCTTAAAACCAAGGCAAGTTATCGAAATACAATGGCTCGATCGATAATAAGGAGTGAAGTTGACAGCATTGGTCGGATCACAGATCCAAATCCAGTTGCTACTTCAATGGGACTTGTTGGAGGGAAATCTTAAGCCATTGAGTGGCCCTATGAGCTTTTACATTGAACATAATCGGGTCTTTATTTGGTGCATAAGAACCCACACCCACAAAACCACAAAAGTAAAAGTGTGATGCCAAACCCAAAATCCAAAAATATTATATAACTACTATAATTTTTTTTTTTTTTCTAAATTCTAAAATAATAAATTGAAAAGAGAAAATTGTGAATGAAGAGATTGAAAAAAAAAAAAGAAAAAAGAAATACAAATCCTGTGCACCGCAAAGCTTATAATTTTTTGGCTTTGAAACCTTGATGAATTAATTCATTAGATTTACCCGTGTAATCTTAATCCTTGACATGAATGTACATTCTTGCAAGAGTAAACTCTGAATAGCTGTAATTACTTACAAATCACAAGTATCAGTTCAGTTTCAGAGACACTAACGAGGGTGGAATCTCTAACGTTCGGGTCTACGGTTCGTCCAGGTCCAACATCACACCGATGGACTATCCATGTGAGTTAAAACCCATAGAGTTCATGGGCAACATTTGGAGGAAATATTAAAAGCAACGGTAATACGATCTTATTATTGTCACGTGGTTATACTAAATAATCAAAACAACATAAGTTTAGTGAAGTACACTTAATGTGCTAACCACTTATAACTAGACTAGATCCAATAACAATTGTACATTTTATCATGTAGAGTTAACTAGATCTTGCTACATGGTGATTTCTAATTCGTTGATGATATCATATGATAATAATCATGTGGTATATTGCACGTATTTAATATTTTCTCCAATATTTGAGCCGTAGACATTTCAGCCAACTAGCTAGGTGGACAAAGAAAAAAAAGAACAAAAACAAAGAGAGAAAATTGATTAGATTATCAAACTTTATGACAATTATTCGCCTTCTAGACAATCCTCCAACATAGAAAAATAATTTGATCATCAGGCTTGTTACAACCGAGAAAAGGGGAGATGTTAATGATATCACCGTTTTATTGAATATTTTGTTAAGAGGGAGAAGATGTCAGATTGATGGGCATGAATGTCTTTACCTATCTGTTGTGCGTGAAAGTCTGCCTTGGACTAGACCAAGGAGGGAATTAGTAAATGTGCACGTAAGTTGACCCAAACATTCCCCGACAACAGTTCCCCAAAAAAAAAAAGGTTTTCTATAGTTTCTAGATATCAAGTTAACTTAAAAAAAAAAAAACAATGAAATATTCAAGATTTATATCATCCAAAGGACAGAAAACTTAAACTTATGAAAACCAAAACAATATTGTGACCAACCAGACACCAAACTGACCTAAGTTGCAACTAATTCATTAAAATGGAAGATATGAATACTTAATAGATTTAGATGAGTGCTGAAACAATGGTTCACCCACCTCCTTCAGTCCTTGCCTTTGCCTATCTCTTGTGCTGTTGTTATCATAATATTCCTTTATCCTTAGTGCCTCGTGTTGTATACGGATCGTTGTTATCGTTGAATCGTGCTGTCGCAAGTTATTCAGTTATGCATGATTGATTTGGATCGTTGTTATCGTTGAATCGTGCTGTCGCAAGTTATTCAGTTATGCATGATTAATTTGTAGTCTCACGCGATATTATTCTTTTGTATGATATTATTCTTGTTTTTGTATGATTTCATGAGGACACCTTTATAATTTTATACTAACACAACTTCTAGCTTAGCAATTTGTTGCTTAATAATTGTATATTACCATACGCATATAAGGGCCAATGACACTTTTGATACAGAAAAACTTTCATATTTTCAATTTATACCTTAAAAATTAAAATACTTCGCTTGCACCCTCAATAACATAAAAATGTATCAATGTGATATTTTTTAATAAAATAGAGTACAAAATTTTCATGTAAAATATTTAAAGCTGTATAGAAATAGAAAAATATAGAGATTAAAACGCAAAAAAATTATTAGACAAAGCAACAAAATTTTGGTTTTGGAACCACATTTTTACTTTTTTTTTTTGATTGAGGGTTTAGTCTTTGAATTCTAATATTTCAGGGTGTAAATTAGGAATTTGAACATCTTTAAGGGTGTAAAGTACTATTAACCACAGATATAATAGAAAGTTCTATAGATGATGATCTTTATTTTCCTTTCCAGTTTTCTGATAATAGTCGTAGACGAAGAAGGAGAAGAGGAGCTATCTGAAATCTGAATATAAAGGCTTCATTGGCTGGCTTTTGCAAAAAATAATCCATGAAGGAATTGACTTTTTCAAAGGAACAAAATGTAATTAAAAGGTGAAACATGTTCTTTAACTTTTGTTTATGGATTGAAAAAATTATACTTTGACCCCCTCAATTATGACATTTTTCTCAATTACTATATTTTTTACATTGTACCTTCAACTATGCGATTAGTTTCACAGTATCTCAATTATTAACATCTATTATATTTTTAACGGAAATTTGTTTCGTTTTGTCCTTTGAACTATATAATTTTTTCACTTTGTCCCAACGCATCAGCAATTTCAATTCAAAAAGATAGTGGGTTATTTCTGATGGGGCAATGTGAAACAATTTGAGTAGCTGAGGGAATAATTTAAAACTTTTGACAATTTAAGGGACAAAATAAAATTGAATTCATAGTTTAGAGCATCAAAGTGTAATTTACCCTTATGGATTGTCACCAATCTCTTGCTGATTTTTGATGAGACCCAAGCTAACTAGGCTGCACAATATCCCCCATTTTTTTCTTTCTTTTTTTCGTAACCGGAATTATCTCAACCATATATGCCCTCTAAATTCAGAACTGCAATCAAACACACCAATATAAACCACCACCCGCAACTCAAGCACATATCTTAAAACTTTTACGCTATTAAGAACTCAAATTTAGAATGTCGAGTTTAGGACTAGTTTTATTTTTTCAATCACTAAATCAACTTGTGCAGGTTTGTCCTTTTATTATTGGGTATATAAAGACAAATGGTAGCATAAAAGCTAGGACAATGCTAGGATTAGGAGGAGAAGTTCATTTATCACCTAACCAAATTTATAGAGGAAAGTGAATTAGGTCACCCAACTCCTAGCTCTCTGTGGTCAAAATATTGAAGTTCATTGAAGTCATTCAATCAACCTCTAAACCAACTATATATGTGTGCTTCATTAAGCAACTAAATTGTAAAGTATTTAAAGATTCCCATTGCATTATCCTTTTTGTGACAAATGGGGAAAATGGTTTGGATTAGCTCAACTAGTTTTCTATTAGCAAGAAAATAAATTAAAACTTCAAAAATACCTTAGATAATGAAAATTACAAACAAGTTTACATATTTTTACCTTAGTTGTAGCTCATACTTGAAGGCACGATACAACATAAAATTCGGGTGACTAAAAAATCGATACCACTCTATATCAAATTACAATTTTTTTTTCATTCCTTTTTTTAATTACATAATTTAAAATTAATTTTTACCCATTATTTTTTTAAAGAAAATCGATAAAATTTTCTTAAAATACATGATCTTGAAAAAATATCAATATGTGTACACTATCGTATATGGACAATGTATGAAATAAAAATTATATTGAATTATAAATTAGTAAAAAAATTAAATAATTTAACTAGTGATAAAAATTGATAGGATAAATATAATATTCAAACTCCTAGCTTCTGCTAAAAAAAAGAAAGAAAGAAAGAAAGCACATACTAAATTCCAAGATCCTGCCAAGTAGAATAATACTAAATTCAACACCCTCAAAAATTTTTTTTGATCAAATACCATTTTACCCCAAATTTTTTTACAAATTTAACTTTACCACTTGGATTAGAAGTCTTTCTTTGGACCTTCAATTCCTTTAAACAATAAAGATGTATCTAAATTAGGTAGGAAAACTAAACAGGACACATTGATATTCTTTTGAGAAATTTAAAATGATATGTGAGACTTTTTATTTTTTAAGGGGGCAAAAAGAAAAGTTTTAAAGTTATGATTAAAGTGCCCTTACTTGACATATCCGTTTAGGTCGTCCTTAACTCTCACGTGGTTATTAAGTATGATTCAATGCACGAAAACAACACAATTTGTTACTTAACTTTGTAATATTGTGGTGACGAAGTGCCCTTTCAAATTAATACCTATACCTCAAATCGAACATTAGGGAATTCTCATGGCCACTCTAAGAGATTATTACCTACTGGCCAGTTCTCCAAACAACAAAAAAGTGCCCTTACCTTCCCCTCATGGAAAAAAAAAAAAGAGCAGTTTTCTTTTTAAGAATAAAAATATGGTCAAAAGCTGCCTATGTATCTAACCATAAATGTTGAGCATATCGCGGCAAATCAGATAAAACTTCTCGGGGTTCCAAGTCTCGCCACAAGGAAGCTACAAATCAGCTCACCATCCTCCTTCTCTCTCTCTCTCTCTCTCTCTCTCGGCTTTTTGTAGAGCAGGCCGGCATAGAAGAAATATATTTTTTTTCTTGGTTTTCATTCGGTGGAATTTGCCTAAAAAGTAGAACACCGTGTTCTTTGTTTTTGGTCTGCTCTGTGGCATTTCTCCAGAAAATTAATGGAGGTCCAACGTGGTGCCGAAATGAGGCGAATTCACATCATTTATTTTATCAGCCGAAGGGGTCGTATCGAGCATCCACATCTTGTTCGGGTCCATCATCTCTCTCGCAATGGCGTTCGCCTACGAGGTTCGTTAAATTTAATTTTACGATACAAATAGTAATCTCGTGCACTTAGTCGCATTTTTATATGTACAACTCTCGGTGTGTGTGTACTTTTTGTTTGTGTTTGGGCTAATGAGGTTTGGTTTTTGCCATTAGATGTTAAGCGATGGCTTTCAGAATTGAGAGGGAACGACATGCCAGAATCATTTACTTGGTCATACAAGAGGTAGTCAGATACATTCAATCTACAAGATTAAATTTACTATAGAATTTGTTAGACATTTCAGTATTCAATGACACCACAACAACTAAATGATATTCTTCATTTTTAAATGGGATTTTTAGGGGTGCTATTCAATCCGAGTTCCTCGGTTCGAATAGAACTCGATATGATTCTAAGCTTGAACAATTTTTTAGACTCGGCTCGGGTTCAGTCCGAGTTTGGGTTCGTTTAAAGAATTTTTTAGACTTGTTTATTAAAATATACTCAATAAATTCAGGCTCAAACTCACTAAATTCGGCTAAATTAACCCTCTTAGAGATTTCTTAGTACAAAATTGTTTGTATGTCATTGCAAAGTTGGTTTTCATCAATAATTCTTTGAGGAAGCTTGAATGAGAAGGTAGGTGTAGTACCTCGTGATCTCAAGTTTGAGGTCTCTACTTCCCCCAATAAGTTTGCCTTGGCAAGTGATTGTGAGCATTGTGTTGAATCTCGGGTTTAAATTATTTGTGATTAAGTCGATTTTTTGTTAATCGGAATTTTTTTTTTCACAACTTGAAAGTGGTACGATAAATTATAAAATGTTATATTAAAATTAATCATCATTTTCAATTAATCTTGATTACAGGAAGTACAAGACAGGGTATGTATGGCAAGACTTGCTGGATGAGGATCTAATTACTCCAATCTCGGACAGTGAATACGTCCTTAAAGGATCCGAAATTACCTCCACCACCTCCTTTAACAATGGTAAATAATTTTTTTCTTTTTAGTCAAACAATCAATTTACTTGATTTATTTCACATGATAATGTCAAATCATTTGATTCATATTTCTGGTCTCTTTTTTTTGTTGGTCTAATATTACTTAAAACATTTAATTCTAATACTTTTGAAAAAAAGATTTATACTTTGACCCCTTAACTGTGGACTCAATTTCACTTTATCTATTGAACTATTGTACTTTTTACATTGTCTTCCAAACTATTGATTTTACACCACCCTAAATGTAGACATCCGTCATCTTTTGGACAGAAAATATCAACATGTCTAAGAAAAAGTGTGAGACAACACATAGTTTGGGTGCAGAGGCGAAGCCACCCTTGGGCTGGGTTGGGCACATGCCCGTCAATTTTTTTTCTTTTTTATATAAATATATATTTTTTAAAATAAAATTTAGACATTTAATTATGCCCACCCTAATATTATGTTCTAGCGATATCGATTTAAATAGACCCCTAATTAAATAATTGTTAATTTTTTGAACAATGTTATTGAGACTTAATGTAAGGACCAAATACATTGTAATATTAAGTCTAATAGTTAGTTGCAATATTTAATAAACTTTACTATCTATCCAATGATTACAAACTATTGAATCTCCACCAATTAAATATCAAATTAGGTACAACTAATATTATTGTTAACTTCTAGACACATTTCAGATATGGCTGAATATGTTTTGAATATAATGAGGTTATTTTATAAATTTTTAAAATTATTAAGTTATTTCGTTATCATATAAAAAAGTGTCGTTATTTAATAAATTATAGGATCATAAATAAAAAATTGTTATGGTTTTATATATAAAAGAAATATTATTGATAAAATTGATTTGTAACTCTTTTAAATAATAAAAGTAGTTTTAATTATTTTTTATTTGTTCAAGTTATGCATATCGTTGTTTAATCTATTATGTTTACTGAACTTATAAGTATTAAATATAATTTCAATAAATATGAATTTATGAACTTCTATAGTCAATGAAAAAAAAAATTAAAAGGTGTTAATGTGCCTATCCTAAAAAAATTTCTGACTTTGCCCCTGTTTTGGGGCAAAAAAAAATAATTTTTCTCTCAAATTTGTAATAGACGTTAATAATTAGGATATTCTAAAACTAATAACATATATACTTGAACATGTAATATGATAAATATGATAGTTAAGGAGACAACATGAGAAAAGGGTAATATTTAACGGGGTTAGATTGTAATTTATCCTTTAAGTTGAGGACAAAGTGCAATTTTTGAAATTTATTGCTTCCACAAAACAGATCTGATGTCTGGTGAAAAAAAAATTTCCAAGCAAAAAGAGGCAACACTTAAGGATGAGGCCAAAGGCCACAAAATCTCATCAAAAGAAAGAAATGGAAGACAACCACAAGCTAAAATCGATGTATCAACAAACACACCATGTGAAATTGAAGAAGAATCACCTCCATTCAGCTCGGAAACGTCAACGTTAACCGATGATTCGATAAAGTTCGAAGAAGACAAGGTTTTGAATGACGCAACCAAACAAGAAACAGATGAACATGGAAACAAATTTGACAATAATTCTTCTGCTTTTTATTCAAGTTTTTTGAATAAGAAGAGGAAGAAGAAGAGGAATAGTGTTAATGTGGAGAAGGAAAGTACTCCGGCGGGCTCGTCGACATCGTCGGAAAATTCTTCTTTCATGAGGAGTAAGAGTTATTCCAGTGGAGCTTCTCATATGTTTCGGAATTTGATTACATGTGGGGCTGTGGACACTAATGACTCGGCCATGGTGATGTTCAACCGCCGAAACAGAGCTTCTTTGAGTATTCCGACCGGTGAACGGTGTAGTAACTCGTCGGAGATTGTGAAGAGAGAAACGTTGGGTGGCTCTGAAAGGATCTTTGGGACTCCATGGAACCAACAGCAACATAGTGGCAGGTACTTTAGATTCAAATACATTACTTTGGTTAATTGATTGTTTCTGAAAATATTTTAAATTTTATTTTTTTGAATTTTTTTTAAATATGTCGATAATCAAATCGAAGTTTACGAGTTTGAGCTGAGATCGTCGAACTTGTTTTTCTTAACGATTTTAAAAAATTGTTTAAATTCAACTCGTTTAAAAAATGAGTCAAACTCCAGCCGAGTTCATGTAACTCGATTATTTTACATTTAAGCGAGCCTGCGTCCAACATTTTAGACTTATTTTTCGAAACAAATCTAAAAAATTATTCAAATTTGGTTTATTTAGAACACGAGTCGAGCTCGAGTCAAGTTCCATTTGAACCGAGTCCAAACTACTCGGCTCAATTATCAATCTTATCTTTAAGCTACATATTTATACAATTTTGAGCTACATATTTATACAATTTTGAGGATGAATTTTAGTGCAACGGTAAAACAATTTCATTATGGGTTTTTCATTCTTGGTGGCCCAACAGCCAACTAGGTCATGGGCCACCCTTGTGTCTCACAATACAGTCCATAGCAGACTATTTACCTTTCTGCCCACTAAAATTGACAGATTGGCCCATTAATAAGGCCCACAGAAGACCCATTAGGAGGTGAAACGACGAGCTATTTCAGAATTTACTAAATTCTTGACAAACTACGATCTAAATGTATCGATTATAAATGAAGTAAGTTCACGATCTAGATCATTAAAATATATGATCCTAAATTACACATGTAGTACAAATATAAATATATATTAATTAACTATATATATTAATTTATAATTATATATTATTTTAGATAATAAAAAATTGAGCGCAAACAAAATTAAATGATAACTGACTTAGTGTTTATGAATATTGTATGATATATAATGTTAAATAGTAGTGAAAACAATCTAGATAAGTCTTTCAAAACAAATTACGATTCAAAATACTGTATCAGCTAAGTCTACCCCCATTATTTGTGTAGTATTGCGTACCAAAACGACCCAAGATTCAAATAACATTAGATATGACCCCTCGACAATCCTTACATATCGTTAAAATTGTGTATATATGGTTCTCTTTAATCCAATAGAAGTGTGAGGTTACGAGCCTTTTGAATTGGGATTTTATTTATTTATATGTAATAGATGTATTTAGTATGTATATATCGTAAATATATGAATGTGGTGCAGGAAAAGCTGTGATGGAGTGATGGATGCAAGGAAGAATAAGAAGAGTGAATTCAGCAACGAAAAAACTGCCAACCTTGGGAAAAGGCCAAATTGCTCGTAAGTATTGCAATTATTGCTAGCCAACCAATTCGTCCCTTTAATTTTATGGTTTTAGCGGATGTGCCACTATGACAAGAAATTTTTGTATGGGTTTAACACGCACATAACAATTGACAAGTGGTATACATAATCAATAAAATATTATGTATTCTTAATGAATGATAGACACTTATCGCTTTATTACAATTTTTATAAATAAAAACAACCTTTTTCGCCCCCACAAACTATTTTTGTGGCAATTTTTCATTGGGTGTGCACACCATATGGCATGTCATCTGGAGTGTTAAACATATTCAAATTTTTATTGAATTATCTCCCTTGTTACATACTTAAATTGCACTATGCTCTTGCCAATAATATGATTCTATGAATTAGTAGTGTTTGGAGTTTCGTGTATTAGACAGGTATCAGTATGCAAACTATAATGAGGGTTGTAGCCCATTATAATTTGAACAGAATTCTTCTTGCATAGATATCAGTATGCAAACCCTTTCTGAACTTCTCATTTTTAGTAGAAACAAAATAGTGACTAAAACCACTTGCATATGTGATGCAGGCAGTGTGGGAAGCCATTCAAGCCAGAGAAACTGCCCACACATATGAAGTCCTGCAGGGGAATGAAAGCCTTATCCAAGGATGCAAGACCTGCTACTTCTGCTACCACAGCTGAGAAGACACCACAGACAACAAAGAATTCTTCTCATCAGGACTCAGTTTCTGGCCATTACTTGACCACTAACTGAATGGTAGTCACTTCTTTAATGATTTTTCTTCCTGGATTCTTTGTGAAAGAGCTTTAATATTTTCATAATCTGTTGGTGTTTCTCAATGTAAAGTGACAAAGGGTAGCATAGGCAGAGATGGTCATGGAGGTACAAGATGTTGAATTTGCTTCTCTTTTCTTTACTGTTAGACATGAAGCCTTCAGAACTGAAACTTCAACCATCACCAGACCGAAAAAATGAAAGAAAAAAACAAGCACGTTTGGTTTGCATCTCAAAAAACAATATTCGAAAACTTTTTATGGGAAAAGTTTTAGAAAACTATTTTTGGTGTTTTTTTTATCGCATAACTTATTTGATTATATGATTCCAAAAATAGTTCTACGAAATAGAAAATATTAAAACTTGTTTGGATAGTAACCGAACAAACAATGAAAATAAAAATGCGGTGCTGGTGGTGGTGTTGTAGACTTGGTGATGGAAGTGTGGTAACGGTGGGAGTATGGTGGTGGTGGCGGTGATAGTGGTGGTGTTGTGTGGTGAACGTGGTGTTGTTGGTGGGAGTGTGGTGGTGTTAATGGAAGTGCGGTGGTGTTAATGGAACGGTCATGGTGGGTGGTGGTGGGAGTGTAAATGTGGTGGTGGTGGTGTTTTCTAAATTCCCAAAAATTGTTTCCAAAAATACACAAAACAATTTTAACTTGTCTGAATCTATCCAATTTTTGTTCTTAGTTTTCAAAAAACAAAAATAAAAAACAATTGGTCAAACAACTATTCTTCCAAAAATTATTTTTGAAAACAGAAAACAGTTTCCATCACCTGACTTGCTGCAAAATGATTTTGGCATAGATGGTCTGTAATCTCAACACTACATTTCAAACTACAAATAAAAGAAAGGAAAATTTCATATATCAGGAATTCAGAGAAATATCAGAGGAAAATTTCATATATCAGGAATTCAGAGAAATATCAGGCAGAAGGGAGATAGAACATAAGGAACCACCTTCCCCTGTCCAGAATACACTTTCATGATAAAAGAGATACAAACTAAAGTCATTGGCATTTTACTGCTATCTTGGTTAATGGAAGTTAGAAACACATTTGGAACAATGGTAATGATGTTAGATGATTTCAGGTACATTTGCGACGAAAACTCTCCAACAACAGAGGTTTGTAACTGTATTGCAGTTTAGATCTGCAATTCATATGGATCAGTCCTAAATTATGTTCTCATCTAATGCTGTCAGTCTGTACCTCGTCTAACTACCTACGTGCAACAATGGTGGAGTCAACATGCTCCAGAAGAAATCCATACAACTTATTTTTCAAGCCTTTAATTTTCTCATTAACCGCATTTCCATTCCCAGATGAGTCATCCAACCACTGATTAACCCTTTTAAGTTGCCCAAGAAGGCCTGCAACTTCAGAACCTCCTTCCCCATTCCTCAATCCAAATCCCTTGTTCAAGGAATCCTCCAAATAATTCAAGAACCACGAGCGAGATGCTAAGAGCAGTTTCTCTGCCAAATTGGATGCCTCCCGTAATCCATTTCCCTTAGACCACTCTTCCCTTTCAATGTTTGAGTTTTTTGTGGTTGGAAGACGGCATCTAGAATTAGATGGTAACACCTTTGCACTTGAATTTGTTTTGGAAGCACCACGGTTGGTAGGACTTTGCTTGTTTTGAGGGGAATGGTTCTCGAACTCTATTTTCTTAGGGGTACTTTCTAAGACAACATAATGACATTTGTCACCCTCCGAAACATCCCTCTTGTCTTCCCTTGCGAACAACCAAAACTTGGAAAGATCAGACTGCACCGCAGCTTGCAGCCACGATGTGGAATTTTTATTCACTGTATCTCTAAATGTTTCTGGCAGTGGAGACTGCGAGGCAAAAGCTTCAGGAAACCTGATGCTGAGCAATGCATCAATAACAGCTGCTGCTTTCTGTATACTCTGATGCAAGTCCAAAAATTGTTCAACTAGTGTTCCAGCGGAACCTTGCTGAAAAGACGTACAAAACTCTGCAAACATGCTGGATGTAGGAAAATAAATCATCTTCACTAGTAAACTAGAACAGAAACAAACAAAGGAAAAAAACATCTATTGTCTGTAAGCATTTAATGCAATGGTTACAACATGTATGCCGAGTACATGATCAGTTGTTTCAGAGAAACATATTGGCCAACAAAAATACGGAGAAGCATCGTTCTTGAAAAATGGAACATAAAATGTTTCCATGAGTTTTGTCTTGTTAAAGAGGACACAACAAGTTAGCATGATTTCAGTATGCCAAAGATGACAGAACACCTTACTAATTATTTTCTGACTATTTGAAGATAATGTTATAACATCGTTCCAGAAAAAATGATTTGTGTAATTGTGTCCCAACAGATTCCACAGGCCAAGAAACACGAGCAGACTTGGGACACAGACTGGACGCCAACATGCACAGAAAGTCCTAAAAAATAGAGCACTGATGCGGCAAGGATGTGGCCAGATTACCACTCAAAGAGATTAGGTGCTAAAGGACACGTTGCATAACTTGGTATTGTCATCTCCAAGGCCACAAAATCGACTAGTTGATCTCCTTGAGGGCTATAAGCAACTCAATTGTTGCCCTGGCATGACATTTTTGCAACAACAAACTTCACAGTGAAAAATCACAGGGCTATAAGCTACACTACAACCTACTAAATGAAGTTCAACATCAAGACTGGAGGGGCTGAAAGTATAAAAATATAAATGGTCAACATGAATATTATGACAAGAAAAAGATGAAAGCCCCATGAACTCGACAATTGAAGAAATGTTAATCATACTGTAACTTTTACTTCTGTTATGTACCACAATGTATTAGAAGTGTGTAGTTAATCAGTGACAGAAAGGTGGCTAAGCCACTAAGGTATGATATGATAAGAGCAAAACTACCACTTTGCATACCCAATCATCGAGATTGTAACACCTGACAAGGAAGACCAACCACCTAAACATTGCCAAAATGCCATAATTACACTTCCAAAAACAAAGAATACAAAAGCCCTGTTAGCAGCCATGCTGAGTACACTCGTATTTTGACCTTTTAAAATGATCGTAAAACTAACCACGATTTACTGTAAAATATGCAGATACATTAAGAGAGAAACATGAATAGAAGATGAGTGTCACTCAAATAAAATCTTGCAGCGGAAGAGTGGCAAAAATTAGAATGACTATACCACTACACACACACAAACAGGGAGAGAATCAGTTGCATTAGTTGGATAATGTACAATGGAAATCAGTGACAAAATCGGTGAAAATATTATGGTATTGGAGAATTGCATAATGACAAAACATACATTATAAACTCAAAAATGATTCAGGATACCAAACAACAGATGATATTGTGTTGAATCAAGTAAACATGTCAGGTAAAACCATATTTGCTTAAATATTGTAGTTTGTTGCATGGACAAGCATTACAACAACCACAGCAAAAACAAAGAAGACAATAAGAATATGAGAAGATCAACAGCATACCTCAGGCATCGAATGACACCCTCTGCAGCAGTTGCTTCTTCAAGTGCACTTACAGCAGTAAAAAACGCAACATTTCTATTGCATACAGTTTCCTGAAACACCACCATATTACAAAAATATCAAGATTTTGCTGTACTATATGGATTAACAAGATTTAGCAATAAATGTCTCTCATACCTTTCCAAGTTCCCTCATAGTAGTTGGAAGTGAATCCCAGGAAATCTTCAGGTCAGACCAAGTTCTTGAATTGATGGGAACCTTAATAAGATTACTCGGAATAGCGGCATCAACTGATGACTTCAAATCCTTTTTTACAGGCTTTATAAGCAATTTCTGAGGAACTATTACGTTCTTGTTTTTGAGGGGTGAAAAGCCACAACTTGGATGTTCCGGTGATGAATTCTTCTCAGAAGAAGCCTTCTTATTGGAAAGAACCTTCAAAAGAACAAAAAGAACAATTAACACAACCCCTAAAAAGTCAAACACGAGATGCATATGAAGCATATTTACCAAAGCAAAATTAGTGGCAAACCATAGGTACAACACTTCATTCATTGTTTTGGTCAAGTAAGAAATCTACGGAAATCTATTAGAACCAAAATCTTCGGTAAATTAATCATAGACAACATTAGTTATCTCCTAATAATGAAAGAGTATATTAACTTCGAAGCCTCACAGCTTTATGTTTTTTTCCCTGACAGCTAACAAGGTCTCTTGCTTCTTGATGAATATGGAAATACTGGACAGAGTGTCTGAAGCATACCCTGACTGAAAACTCAAACTTCCAAAACGAAGGGGGAAAGTAGCAAGTGAGAGAGAGGGGTTTTGGGTGAGGATGAGGATGAGGCTTATTTTTTTTCCAGAAGGGCTAAACTTTCAGCCATAAACACTAATAAGGTAACAAACATAAAGCACCAGTTAAAAAAAGTTTCAGGGTCTATGTAAAATGCATAGGATGATGACTACTAGAGTTCAACTGAAGGCAGAAAAAATGCCAAAGTATCTAGAGCAAAAGACACCAGATATAGAGAATGAAAACAGATAACAAACTAAACTAAACTAAACCAAACCAAACCAAGCCTAGCCTAGCCTTATGTCCCAATGATTTGGGTTCGGCTACATGAGTCTGTCTTCAGCATTTTGGTCAGCTCATTTAAGTTAAATAAAACAGAGAACAATAATAGCCCCAAAAAAATCTGGTGAAGAAACAGTTCTAAAGGTATCCAAAATGCGACCCAATAAATGCAGAGCACAGAAACATAATCCAATTATATACAAATCTATCTACAGAATAACAAACTTACAGAATCAGAGTCACAAGAACTGAAACTCTCCTTCAACTTGGACCGCGAAACCGGCCGAACCCCATTCTTAGTCGCCGGACCCCGATCCCAACCCTTTCTCCCAGAATCCAAACTCAACCTCCTCAAATCCAAACCCTCCTCCTTCCCATTCCCCAACGAAAGCCTCCGAGACTTCGACTCTTCACTCACCTTTGGCTTCAGATTTGGATTCGCCTCGACCTTCTTCATCTTCGACTTTGGCTTCACCTTCGAAAAATCAACACGAGTCCTTATTTGCAGCAAATCGCTGGAAATCAAATCCTTCGGATCTCCGACGCATGGCCGCCTATTCGGGACCGGCTTTACACCACGAAGTACTGGAACAGGAGAGCCCGAGTCGAGCCGAGTCACGTGAATGAACTGACCGAGTTGGATTTTATCACTCAGTACCAGGTCTAAGTCTTCTTCTGATACTGATACGTACGCCGAATGAACCGAGTCCGAAACTCTCAGAAAGAACCCTCTGTTTTTCCATGGATCACCATCAACTCCGGCGAGCGACGGCAAAATGCCGATAACCTGCACACAATGAATAAATGGTATGCTTCAAAATCTTGAAACGATGGCTAAAAATGATGATTACCCAGTTCAATAATCGATTATTCCCAGTTCATCGAGCTCTGAGAGACATCAACTGGGTAAAAATCTAACAAAAAGAAACCTGAGTATGGGCATGAAGGGAGGGTATGCTTCAAAATCTTCAAACTATTGCTGAAACTGGTCATTACCCAGTTCGATTATCGATTATTCCCTCTTAATAGAAGGTGCGGAATAGAACAAAGTGACTACCCAGATTCAAACTCATTGAATTGATAAACCGATTATGCTACCTATTCCAAGGGAAAAACGTACCAAAATGTGACAGATTTCTGATACTTGCCTGTAAAAGGGCGGAGCGGTGGTCGCCGGTGACTTTGACGTCCTTGTTTTCTACATTTTGGAGGAGTTTGGACAAAATGCCTGGGGTTAGAGAGGCCATTGTTGTGAGGTATGGAGAAGAAAAGGGTTTGTATGAAGATAAAGGAACTGAGTTAGCAATGTAAATGCTACTGCCACCACCATGGCAGAAGGGGGGAGGGGGGTGGTGGACCGGTGGTGGTACTAGATTGGGGATTTAGTTTAGAAAGTGCTGTGGCATGTGGGTGATGGTGAGGTAAACGAAAAAAGGACGTCGCGTAGCGAATCTCAATATGACATTGGAGAGATCGCTTTCTTGTGATGAGGGGTAAACAAGTGTCGAATAGGGATGTGATGTATGGTGGCAGAGGTGCAGGTAAATGGCAGAGGAGAGAGAGAGAGAGGAAAACGGCGCAGGTTACCAGGTTTACACTGAAAGGAAGCAGACAACTGCCAACGACCTAATGGGGACAGGATTCAAAAGAATAGATTTTTCATGACACCCCTATAGAATAAGATAATTTCAGAGACACCCCTTAGTTTTTTCAAAATGTTACTAACACCACTTATCATTTTTTTTAATCTATGACAAAAGTAACAAAAATTGCACTTTTATCTATCTACTCCTTAACAGATGTCATTATTAATTTATTCACCGTTTTCACATATCTATATAATAAAATCGGAATATATTTGAATTTTATCTCAGTTATATTTTTTTTCTTAAAACCATCACCAATCACTTACCTCACTCATCATTCCTTTGGTCAGACTCAAACGTCAAATCACATCACTCATTTTTATCACATATTTAATTATTTATATATTTCCTCCCTAAAAATATCACACAACTCATTGTTATCATATATTTAATTATTTAATATTTATTTAATTTTTAATTAATATATTTAAATAAAAATTAATATAGTGAAATCGATTTTTTGAACGTTCAAATTTTATAATTTATCATGATTTCAAGCACCCTTTCTCCACCCTTTCTCTCGTGAGTCCGTGACAAAGTATCGCCATCACCACCCACTTTTCTTTCTTTTCATGCATATTTGCTTGGTGATGTTTCCCAAAATTTCATCTCTATATGTCTCTCACTCTATTTAGATATATATCATCCACACCATTGTGACATCGCCCACCTAGCCACCAACCACGTAGCCCACCATTACTCACCTATCGTGGAGGCAACCCCACTTCCTCTCCACTAACACCACCGTGTTATATAACACAAACCACCACCTTTCTCTCTTTCACATACACAAAATCTTGAGCAAATCACTACAATTTTTCTATTTGACTTCACCAAAAACTTTGAGGAAGCCTTAATAATAGTAGGAAGGCATATAATTGTGGTGGCATTTACTTTTGGTTTTAACTCAAAATACTACGAGCTGGTTCAATTTGGTGTTGAAATAACGGTTCAATTTTAAGCCTTTCTTGAATCTAATTATGTACAATTAGGGCACTAATGTTAAATTAAGGTAGTGGTAATTACAATACCGTCTCGAGGTTGGGAGTTCGAGTCTTGGAGTTTCCATTGGGACTTGGTGGTTGGCCGTTATGCTAGCCTAGTTCGGTCTGGTCCCGAAAGGTGTTTCAGGCGCTGTCAGGGGCCTTATGATCCCACTGGTGAAGGTCTATCGGGGGTGGTCGCTGGACTCTCTTCCTTGCCCCCACCCCTTTTTTAAAAAAAAAATGACAATATCGTCTCTCTTTCTCTTAAATTCTCTACCTTCTCTATTAATTGATGAGGTGGTGGGTTAGGGATATGTCGATTGGTGATGTTGTGTGTAATATAGCCTCTAGTGATGCTTTGTGTGTCGTGTGCATTGGCAATTAATATAGAGGGTGAGTTGGTTTTAGGGGAATGAGATTGATTTTATGCTGGTTATGATATAAGTAAGTGCACTACAGAGAGAATGAGAGAAATTGCACTCAAGGCAAACCAAAATAAGTGAATTTTTTGAAAAAAAAAATCCCAAATTTATTCTAATGGCAAATAGGGATTCCATGAGTAGCCAGTTTATGAATGAGATTTTCCATTTTTTGAACTCTTTATTATGTGCATTGTCATCTCTTATAATATTGTGGGTAAGGGTAGTGAATGGTTGGTGCACTATGAATGCTAGTAGAAGTTTCGTGCCTAGAAAAATGAAAAACAAGGAGGAAGGGAGCAGGAAGACAGACTTGGAAAAATATTTGCTAATGTATGCAATTTTTAATGTGTAAGGTTTGAAATGGTAAGGGTAGTTTCTGCAATAGATTTAAGAAGTAAAGGGGAGTTTATAAATACACTAATCTAGAGGGGTGTTTTTTAATTTACCAAATCTTTACGAGGTACTTAACTTTTTCTTTGTGGTGGCAGGATTCACATGGAGGTCAAGCAATGGAGGGATTCCTCAACTCATTTGAAGTTGAAGAATCCGGTCTGGAGTTTAGGACAGCGACAGTGCATCATAGGTATGTTGTAAAGATTTAAGGCTTTGTGGGACCACAAAAAAGAGATAAAAGCACAATAACAATTAAAATTAATTTAATTTAATTTTTATTTTTAATTTTTTTGCTAAAAAATTATAACCTTTTTTAGAGGACCACCCATGTTTGATAATTTATATTAACACACTTTCAATGTGAGACAATTCTCTTAATCCACATCAATCTCTACCTTCTAACTCTCTCATTTGTCTCTTAATTTTTTTTTCGTTTACTTTAATTTTAAATAAATATTGTTATGGAGCGTGCCGGATCAAGTGTCGGATAGGGGTAAGCTACCTGCCACCCACTGGGCGCCCTACTAGGTGAGTCTGCTGGCAGGCCTACTGGACAGACTTTTTATGTACAACTTTATTTAGAAATAATAAATATTTTTATAACCTAATATTTTTGTAAATTATATTTTTAAATTAAAAGAAGAGTCAAAATGAACAAAAAATAAATAATCAATAATTTTATTTATAAATAAGAGAGAAACTGGATTACAATATAATAAATACGTTGACAGCTACTCACCTATCTATCTTTTTCAAATTTAAAATTTAATGTGTCTAACTTTTTTTCAAAGAAGATGGGCGAGTCGTTCGAGATGGGCTGGGCAGGCGTGTTTTTGGATTGGATTTTAACGGATTTTTTTGTGGTCAGTCTATTAGGTCGAGTTTCAGGTCAGATAATGGGTTAGGGATAAGCTCAAACACTCTCTTAAAGTATATTGGGCTTGGGCTCTAGCGGGCTAATTATCGAACCAATTTTTTTTTTGGGTCGAATAACGGGACTCATGGATAATTCGGCCCATAGACACCCCTAAATACTGCACAATAAATACTTAATTTTTGATATTGCGAAGTATCTTTAGGAACATAATTATTATTAGTTTATCAAACATTCCAGCTAAGAAAATTGAATTCCCAATTTGTAAATGCACAAGAAAGGTTAAAATTGATCTAATTTAATTTCATAATATAAAATTCATTTCAAATTTTTTTTACTCAAAAACATAAACTTAACTAATACATTCTCTAATGTGAGACAACCTCTCTCTTTCTTTTACCTCTTTATATTGTCTCTTTGTTCACTTTAATTTTAAATTATAAATTATAATTTTTGACTCAAAATTATATTGAGTCAAAATTTAAATAATTTAACTTGTTATAGAAATAGATAACGTGATAAAAATGAGCGAAAAGTATATATATGGGGATAAGATTCAAACTCTTAAGTCCTAACTCCGTTATTGTACATATCGGGCTTGGGGGGGGGGGGGGGGGGGGGGGATCTTGCCTATGTTAGTGTGAAAAAAATGGGCTTAATGAGATTTTCAATTTTTTTTGGGGGGAGAGGGGTGCGGGGAAGAGAATATTTTGATGATAATTTTGAGCCATGGGATTAAATGAATCTCATGGGTCCTATTTTATTACATAGATTCACACTAGTGAGTGATAGAGTAACTTATATACATTGGGTCTCACTTAAATACATAATGAATTAATCACGAAGAAGAAAAATTGGGGGCACTCATTCCAAAATATATTATTATTGGTTGTTTTTTTTTTTGGGTTAGATTTTATTATCTATCTCAATTCGTTGACATAATTTGTTATTATTTTCAAATTAATAATAAGTTTTAGTATTGAATAAGATCTATTATCAATTCAAAAAATTCAATCATTTTTGTCAAATGATTAAATCTAATCAATATTATTGTGGGATATAGAAACACAAAGTTATCAGCAAACTTGTGGGTATACATATGATTTAAGCCAATTATAGAACTTGCACCAGTAAAGCATACATTAGGATTAGGGGGAGAGAGCTTGTCTGTGTTGAGGCTCAAGTTCGGATAAAAATAGTTACTACAAAAATGATAAAAATACTAACAAAATTTGTAAATTACCCACAAAAATAGTAAATTTTTTTTATTGTAAAAACACCCGCAAAAATGAGAAAAATTAGAGGTACGGTACTAATTTTTTTTTTGGTACCATAGTATTCTCCTTGCTATTAATATATCAACGTAGGCTACTTGGCCTTGATTAAGCAGAGAGATAGATATCAACTTAACAATTCTATGATACATTAGAGTCTATGTTTGTTGTGAAATGTGTTGTGCAGTGGACAATCAACCAAAAAAAAACGTTACTTTTATGTGCACTAAATTTGTGCACCAAAACTTTCATCAAATTAACTGCAGTCATGAGATTAGTGATGAGACCTACTAATCTAATGATTACAAATGATTTGATGTAAATTTTGGAGTATGTTAAAAAATATTCTGCAAACTTGTGTATATAAGGCCATCTCTAGTACTTTTTTAAATCTTTACCCAAATTTGAGTAAAAAAAGAATAAAAAACTTAATTTCGTATAGAGCTCTCTAATAGACAAATCTATTTTTTTACCCAAATCTTTTTTAAAAAATTCTCGTGTCATCCCGATAGCTCTTTTTCCATAAAATTTTCTAGACGTCGGATTTTTTCTTTACCGGTGGTTCCATTAAAGTATCTCTTGTGACCGGTAGTTCCACTGAATGCCTCCCCCTGTACAGTGAATTTTTCTCTTGACTATATATATATATTCCTATATGTACAGCATTTGCGACAAAAAAACGAGAGAGAGAGAGAGAGAGGTCCATCGAAGAACATAGTCAACGTGGAAATAAGAGAAAGAGCAAATTTTTTATAGTTAGATTTTTGAGTCTAAATTTTGAGTTTTCCTTGATTTAGGTTTAGAAAAAGGTCTCCCTTCAGTACCGAAAGTATATTTTTTGGCATTATACCCTAAAATACAATTTTTGAGGGTTAAGTTGTAATTGTATCGTATTTGAGATCGATGCTAACATTTTAATAAAAAAATTAATTAGATTGGTCTCAAACACTTAAATTGTGTAATGGATCCTAATATTTTAGGATCCATAACCTTTTTTTATTGTAAATTGACTAAAAAAATTATAACTTAACCCATAAAAAATAGAATTGTACCTCATTTGGATACTGTAATCTTACCCATAGTTGAAGACTTTGAAAAAATAACTTGTTTTGAGTTGTACAATGTTGTGAATCTTCAATCAAGTCATACGGGATTAGAGTTATTAACTACTACCTATAAATAAATTTTAATCGTGTTTGAAATGCTGATATAGTGAAAATACCGTTTTCATGTGTGTAGATAGGATTTCTAACCAATTATGTAAATCTTGTGTTGTTGTTCTTGATTTTTTTTAGCAATGCTATGTGCGTAAACAATGTACATCAAATCATTGACAATTGTTGGATCAATGAATCTCATAACTAATATAATGATTAATCTCACATATCAAAAAGTTTAGTATGTTGTGTAGGGTGAGTTTAATATTGTAAGAGGTCAAAAAGCTCCATGTAATTTTAAGTGGTAGCCTAAGTAATAATAGAGACGAATTATAAATTTAGATGTCTTAAGTTTGAATCTTGACAATTTCATGGAGTCAGGCCATTAAGGATTTATCCTCATGACTACTCTAACCCCGACATGAATGACTTATTTTTTACCAGATTGGAGAAAAAATTAGTCTAAGCATACATAAAATAGTTTAGATATTCTTGACTTTGAAAAAAAAAAAAATTCTTTATTAGATTATATTAGTAGTTGTGTTTTGTCCCCGTTACCTTCGTTTCTTTTGATTTGGTGATAGGTACTCATCAAAAATGATTTGGTGGGAGAAGGTCTAATAATGTTCCTAGCTTGATGCCTCACCTAACAAATGTTTATCAAATGGCATTTGGGGGGCATCATGGCCAATAGTTCATGCCTTCATAAGCAAAATGATATTTTCATTAATGCAAATTGTACCAATGATCTTTTGAATTCATGGTTGCAATGTAAATCTCATATAAATACGATTACTCATAAACTATGCGCTTTAATTAAAAGATATTATGTGGCTTACAGAACTTAAAGTTGGATGTGTGGAATTACGTCTCGCCACTTATTATTACATAACCAAAAATAATTGTTCATGGATATAATGTGGGTTTATTAGACACCATCTGACTAAATCCCTTTGAACTGGGAATTTGGATGTCAAAACCAAAAGAGTCTAGGGGAAAGGGAAGGTTTTCTGTCATTATGAGTAAGGTAAGAAATCATAATTAGCTTATGTGATAACAGATATGAGTTATAAATTCAGACGTCCTGAATTTGAATTTTGATAATCCTTTGGAGTAAGACAATAAAGGATTTATTCTTCATGAATTCTCTAGTCTCAGTGTGGATAGCCTACCTTTGATAGGACCAAAAAGGGGATTAGTTAATGTGTACATAAGTTAGTCCGGAAACCCATTACCATAAAACCAAAAAAAGAGAAAAGAAAAGAAAGTCACCTACCAAAAATGTGGCAAAAGTTTGCAATTTCCACATTCAAATGATAATAATTTTGTTTAATTTATTTTCATATATATTTCTCTCCCTCCAAAAATCCTTGATCATTTCCTTCTTGTTATATATATATATATATTTGAATATGTTTTCCATAGAACACAAATTTACGAGTTAGTAAAAGTTGGTTACATTCTGATTTAATTTTGTTTATGTTTAACATAGTCAAATATCATATTAAATTCGAGTTTCATTGTATTTTGGAGGCGGCATTTGATGAAAACATATCGAGTTATCAAAATTGATGAAAACAAATATTGTCTATAATAAAACGACTTACTAACGTAGGTTAAAACATTGTAACAAAATATTCTTCTTACATCACATAATTCTAGGAGGGTGTTGGTCGTTTTAGATGTGATATATAGAATGCAATAGACCATCCAAGAAAACTACACTTTACCTCTTAATTAGCCCCAATAAACCACCCCTCTAAATTGCCCACCAAGCAACCTTAAATTTCATTCATTCCCTAGTGGTTAAACCTACGTTTTATTCTTTGCAAGCTCTCTAACTGTCTTTTAGGCTCGAGCTTGGATGTCGAACTTAAATTCTTTCTCAAGTTTGGCTCGATTTTAATTTTATATGAGACCCAACTCTTTTTTTTTTCTTTCTATTTTTTATAACGATCTTGAGTTCAAGTAAATATAAGAAAAAAGACCAATGAGAGTTGAACCCAATAATCTCCAATTAGAAGCATTGTTATTCATTTTGTTATTTTTCACTAGAGAAAATCTCATTTTGTCCTATAAAAGATATAAAAATCTTTAGTTTGTCTCCGAAATAATTAATTTTTACACATTATTCCCTTAAAAAAATAAAAACAGTTCATGTAAACATTTTATTGAAGTAGATTGCAATGTTTTTGGACCATTTGCAATGCTTTTATTTCTTTGAGGGAATAATATGAAAAAATTAATCATTCAAGGGACAACTTCAAGATTTTTGTATCTATTATGCAATTTTTCCTTTTCACTATTAGACATTTATCGAATATTATAGCTAGAAAATAGTATTTTTAACTTATAAAAGTATAACAATAGTCAAGATTAGCCTACTTTTCATCTACTTTGATATAATAGTACATAATTCATCCCATAATTTATTTTTCTGCCCAAAAAATCAACTTATCTGCACGACCCCCTAATGTTAGATAACTCAATCAACACATTTTCTATTGTCAAAGAGTCCCATCAATCTATACATATCTCTCTCTTCATTTTAATTTTAAATTACGTAATTAAAAAATAAATTATTATTTAAAATATAAATATTGCAAGATCAGTTTGATTTTTGATATTATATAGTGTCTTCGGACATAAGATTGTTACTAGTACATCTGTATGTTACTAGAAACGAATGGAACTAAAAATTATCAAGATAAGTGATACATTGCTCGTACTCGACTTGAATAGTGATCAAGTTTCAATATTTGGTTAAATTCGATTCATTTTATACAATATGAACCAGTTTCAACAAACAATCCATAATTCAATAGACCATCCAAGAAAAGGGACACTTCACCTGTTTAAGCTTTAATAAACCACCCCTTTGAATTGGCAACCAAGCAAGCTTACTCAGTTCATCATTCCCACTACCCTAGCCTACTTTTTTATTCTCTCTCCAAACTCTAATTCAGCACCATTGAATGGAAAATGATGAATCAAGTCCAAGCAAACCCCATTATGATATCAGCATGTCAAAGAGAACCAGAAAGCCATTGAATCTCTTTACAGAAACCAACCAATCTCCCCCAAAACCAATCTCTCCGGAGAGAGAAAATCAGGTGATCGGCGTGAAGGAGGAAGAAGAAGAAGAAGAAGAAGAAGAAGAAGAGAAGCCTCCTGGTGCAGGAGCCAATGGACATGAAAATGATCACAAAAGCTTGGAAGAACTGATCAAAAGCAGGAGTTCTCTTGGACAGCATTTTACAGAAGAAGAGAAGAATCTGCAAGTGGTTGTTAAACAGCATGAAGAGAGATTGGAAGGAGCTCAGTTCAAAAGATTGGTGAGTCGTTATGTTAAAGTTTTGAGCCGTTTGGTTAAGATTAAGCAGAATGGTCGTTTGGGGTCCCGGAAAAAGCCAGTTCTCCGGCTATCGACGTAGACGTAGAGGAAGATCAAGCGGATGAGACTTCCTCCAATATGATTCTCTCTCTCCTGTTCTTAATTTTCGCAATTGGCGTTCTACTCTGCTTGCAATATGAATCATGGTGAAAAGATAACATTATTTAGATTTTACGTAAAAATAATAAAAACTATCCAAGCAAAAAGTGCATAGCAAGACTGGAGAACATGTTTAATAAGTGTTAATCAATCTTCGGAGGACAACAATTTGCTTTTTTCAACTCAAGATCCTCTTTTTCAAGCTGACGGAGACAATGTTCTCTCACTTTCTTTATTTTCTCTCAAGATAAGAAAACATCAAGGAACTTGAGAGGGCAATTACACTGTTCACGTGCAATATTTTTCAAGAACTTTAGTACTTTTTAAAAGTATTTTTTAAAAAATTTTATGTACTGTTTTTTTTTTATGCATTTTTCTTGCACATACAGAAATATGTACATAGCTCAACATATAGTAAAATGTTCGTAGATTGATTGCTTTCATTAAAGTTCTTAACCATTTCAGCTCAACGGACATGTCTATTAGATTTTCTATCCTCCTTTTCTATTGTTTGTGTTACATTCCAAATGTTCTCATTCTCCTCTATAAACTTCCTATTCTATCAATTCTCCAATTCTGATCTTTTTACACCTACTCCTACTCCTACTTCTACTCCCCAAACCATCTTAAAACAACAAAAGCTGAAAAAATAGTGTAGTTCAGTCTTTCCTCTTATCTTTTTTTAAATATTTTTCTGGCAAATTTGACCGTAAAATGTAGTTGCTGCTCCTATGTTCTACGCATGAAGTTGATTGCTAATGTTATCTAGAATTCTAACACAGCCAGTTACATGTCATATCTGTAAATACATGAGAATAAATCTGGGAAACCAATTGGTCGATGATGCTGAATTTGAACATTCATGCCCTACGAGATTCATTAACAAGATTGAACTATTAACTTTAGTACGACATATCACTGTTGGCCCAAATACAACCTAAGAGCTTGCTGAACCAAACACAAGGTCGACAATCACAAAATGAACATCTTTATAATCCCAAAAATCATACACAATCGACGTAGGAGATGACCCTAAATAGTCGGAAAGAGAAAAGGTGCGAAAAAATATATAAAAAGGGACTAGAGTGAATTAATCCCCGAGCAAACACTAAATAAGGCTTCAGCTATCAAATCAATTCAGTCTCTATTCAACATTCAACAATAAAGAAGTCAAAACAACCCACAACACTGAAATTTTTTCCCCTTGAATCTGCACAACTTCATCCCTCCAAGCCCCCAAAAGGAAAACGAGGAAAAACAAATAAGAAAAAAATTGAACGCAAAATTATCTAGTTAAAATGAAAACGGATGAAAAGAAGTTTGAATAAAATGGTACATTAAACCATCCCCAGCTCCACTGCCTCCATCCTGGGAACCTAAAATAGGTTAGAACATGACTTAATACCAACACGGGCCTTCGCTGCCAATTTTGCATACCTATTGGAAGTCCCACCATAAAGCAACAAGCATAGTAGCTTGAGATAATTGTCTAATATCTGTGACCCATCTTAAGCCAACCACCATGCAGACGTCACAGGCCAGCAACTCAAGCAAGTGATTATAGGAAATAATCAGGCGTTCTCCGGGTTACATCAGGTTCTCCTCTCCTTGGAGCTGGCTCAAACTGCAAACATGAAGGTGGGAGGGACTTAAAATTAAATGACTACCCTAGTATGCACTAAATAACAGTTCACATCTCACATTCAGTGATAAAATCATCCCAGTGGGTAGTGGTAAAAATAGGCAATAGCGACAGACATTTTGAGGGGAAAAAGTCCTCAAAATAGCCTCCTCGAATTGTTTTAGCTGCCTTAAAAAATGGACTTTGATAGCAAAAGATAGTCAATGCAAAAGGAAATGGTGGGACAAGCACAGGCTGTCATTCTTGTATCACTCAAGATAATTAGGAGTATACCCACATCAGTTGCATTAGATCCAAGGTTTCAGTATCAGATTAAATCATCAGAGAAGCACCATGAGAAAAGCCAGTTACACCTAACAACCTCAACAAAGCTGTAGATATTTGTCAGCACTTGGAGAGGAGAGGTTTGTGTGTGAGAGAGAGAAAGAAAGAGAAAGACCTGGATAAATGTGTGCTCTTTGCAATCATCAACTTCCAGTATAGATGCCATGTTTCCGCAACGGTAACAGTAATTGGGCGCACTAAAAATAGTGACGACCTTTTGTTCCTATTGAACACAACACTCAATTAAGCAAACCTCCATTTCCCTCAACACAAAAACAAAAATCAGAAGTGACTCAATAGTTAGAAACCATAGTACTTACATGTCCCCAGTTAAATCCCTCCATAACCAGCTGATGAGCTCTAGCAATCAGCTTTAGATTGTTGGTATGATTGAATTGCTCAGATATGTCCTTTTTTAGGGGAAAAAGTAATGAAAAAGGAGGGCCATAATGAGTTCACAGAGGAAACAAGAAACTAAACAGGAAACCACAAAGAATTACCTGGCCAAAAGTGTATCCTGCACCACGGGGAGAGATTCCCCAGCCACAACGATCATCTGGATCAGACCATAACAGGTCACACATGGGGCCCTCATGTGGAACTTCTTGAACACGATCAAAGTTTCTTATATTATCAAGGGTTTCAATGGATGGGGACAATCCACCATGCAGACAAAATATTTCGGATTCAACCTAGAATTTGATAAGGACAAGATGACTAAAATAAAATCAATGTAACTCAGATAGTATAAATTAATTTTAAAATTAGCCACTCAAAAAAGGCCTTGCCAAAGTGCACAAGACTCCCACCTTTATTGGGGTATGAAAGAGGTAACTTAATACCGGAGCGGAGTTCAATCATTTGAGTGAACTTTAATAATAGCATGCAAATAGTTAAACAAGAAACAGAACACACTTTTCACCAACAATACCTAGTCACAGCTCATGCCGTTCTGAGGTTGCAGTGCCATACACAATAATTGTGTTAAACAATGACAGTAGTGTTGCTTTTGTTTTTTCTCCTCCAATTTTTTTGTTTGTTCTTTAGTACCAAGTGTTACTCTCCTATTCCAAACAAGAAAGCTAAAAGCCACGTGCTATCTACCAATGCCTCTGCGCAAAGGGAGATCAAGAAACCTACAATTGATGTTTTCTCTAGACCTCATCCACATTTTAACGGGAAACAAACCCCACAGCTATAACTCAATTTCAATGGAATCTCTATGAACAAACAAGGCAAATGAAATAAAATATGAAGGGATACTGAACAAACATTAGATATGTCTATTGGAAAGGAAAGGAAATGCTAATAAAACGAAGGCATTTTTTCATAGCATTTAACCCAACTTTTTCAGAGCATAATCACCTAAATTTTGTTAATAGTTCAAAACTGACCTCACTTAAAAGATCTTATTAACTACTGAACCTACTGGACTTGAATAAAAAATGGATCATTTCTCAATGTAATGACATCAATGGAGAGTGTTGAGAGGGGTGGATTGTCCCCATCCATTAGTTCAAGCCCCACCCTCAAGGTTGTTGGTACAACACTCTTACCCCTGCAAGGCAATGACCCCTTCCACCAGACTCGAATCAAGAATAAAAACTTTGTTTGCAAATTTACCCAATTCCGAATCCCTTGAATATCAGCCAACAATTAAAGCAAAATTTCAACAATTGCCCTTACAATTCATAGAACTCATATTTAACAACAATAAATGGCCTTGTCATATTATGAGGTTCTAGCATATCCCAACATATGAGGTTCTAGCATACACACTCACAGCCTAACCAATCTCATGCAACAAATTCAAATGAATATATTGTAGCCCAAAACAAGGTTTTCAGTTGCTCCATTTTTGGAAATAATGTCTGATTTAGATGTGTAGAAAATCACAAACAAAAACCAGCAAAAAATGCATCAGCTGCACAAAACAACACAATTTCTAAGGAACACTATCTTATCATAATTTAGCATTACTATAAAGAGTGTAGTCTTAGAAGATATCCACAGAATAAGTAAAGGAATTTGCAAAGGTTCTAAAAAGCAACACAAATCACACACATACTAACAAAAAAAAGGTGTCCGCTATTCTGACTAATGTAATTCTCCGGGCCAATACATCATTTTCTTTCTTTGTTAAGTCCTAAAACTTTTACTATTCACTGGTAAAGAACAAAGATCAAATAATATGCATCACGCTTAATTGGAATTAAAAAAAAATTGAACAAAAATAAGCAAAATAAGCATGTATCAAAGGAAAATACAGGGAAATGTGGAAATCCTACTTACCAAAGCAGTTAATGGGAAATAATCAAAAAGATCCGTAAATATCTTCCAGACATTAGCATTGCCGTACCTGTAAAATACGAGGAAGAAGTCTTGGATACCAGCAATGATATGCAAAAAACCACAACTCCAAACAGCCACAACAAACCCAGAAGGCATACGACAGCAGCAGATCACAACATGCAACTGGCCACATGCATAGAAGTCTACCACAAAAATTGATAGAAATAATTGATGGGGCACCTATGGTCCATCCTATGTTGAAGTACGGACGGTTCAGGCATTTTATTTCTCTCCTGGGACAGGGTTGCATAGCGATACCCTGTAGAATGTCCCCGTTGCCATCCCCTTTGCACCAAACTAAGTTACATGGCCTTGGGAGTGGTAACGTTTCCATGTCTCACACAAGCAATCCTCAAAATTTAGGATATCAAGACCCAGTTAAACAAGGTCCAAAACTCATGTATCAGTATGTCCACACACCAGGCATACATATGTCAAAGCTTATAAAGTTTTTGTACTAGCTTAAATTATCAGGCAACATTATGCATGGAGAAAATTAAAAAGAGAGGAGATTCAACAAAAACTATAATAACAGGGCGTCTCTAAACAAATGACAAATATTGGGGACGAATACCAAGTACTAAAAAATCTAACTTGAACTAAAATGAAAAGCATGGATCATCGGCCCTTAGTTTTTCATAAATTCCTAATATATCCCCCCTAAAATTCTATGCTTATCTTCAACAACTGATTTGCTTCAAATACGTGAAAGTTTAAAATGTAGATACTACTTGCCATATGAAGGTCATCCATTTGCTTTTTCAGTCAGTTAAATCCAGAGATCATCAGAGTATTTTCATAAAAACTTTGGGGAAGAAAGTGAAATTAGCAAAATTATGTGCAGGGATCAGGAAATGAACAATAAAACAGAGAGATACATTTGAAACCTCATATAGCACAAGGATGTATGAATGCTGAACTTACTTTCGTAGGCATTCATCATAAAACCCATAGACTTGTGTAATCTGCAAAAGAGTACATTGCATAGCCATAAGCTCGTGGCATTCAACAAAATGATTTTAATCAAGTCAAACAGCCATCTGTAGTATGTTCCAAAAAGCTTGTAATATTATGCTAACTGGAGAATGCAACTTGTAAACCAAAATGGGATCAGAACTACAATATAACAGAGATATTTTCCTGTTTGAACTTGTTTCATTCGTACATACTCAACAACAGGATCAAATATTCCAATGACAGCCCGAACGATAATAGGGTCAGCCAAGCTATAATATCCTCACTGAAGGACAGCTCGATTTAAATTTACTTTATGATACGAAGATCGAGCTCGGCTCAACTCCACTCAACTCACCGTGTGTACACAGAAGCACTCTTGCTTGGCGCTTCACAATGAGATATTTATTTATCAAAAAAAATCCAAAAAAATTAGCAAATAAAGAGGGCATTTTTTCACAAGACAACTTGGAAAGCAGGGCTAATCTGTCACATCATATGACAAGCTTGCAGCATCAAATCATTTGTCTTATTTTCTTAGTTTTTTTCTCATCTGTTTATGTGAGTTTTGTAGTTTGGGTGGGGGTGGTTTTTTTTTTTTAATTGGGGTGGGGTGGGGTGGGGGGACACTATGAATGCTCTTCATAATGCAATTTGATACCATGTGATAAGTAAAATAACTTCATAGCGACATACTTCTCGAATGAGTTGGAGACACAATTTGAGTATTAGATTGCTCAAGGTGGGGTCAGTCAAACAAGCAACAAATTGAAGCACGAGTTCCACTTGTTAAGCCCGCCAATTAGTTTAGTTGAGCCAAGCGACATACTTCTCGAATGGTTGAAAGTCATCGTATCTGTCATCAACTCAAAGGGTTCAAAGACACATCAGTCGGAGCGTTGCATAACGGTATCAGGAGATTCAACCTTAAAGAAGAAGTTGAACATTGCTAGAAATTGAGGTCGCAAGACTCAGATTTTATACATAATGCGAAACGGTATCGACTTAAAGGGTGCCAAGTCAGATATGACTCTGCTGCCGACTCATATCAGTATCGCCGATACTATGAACCTTGGAGCCAAGCTCAAGGTCTCCAAAAATAGGCCTGCCTTACAGCCCTACCAAAGGAACATCATGATTATGGTACTCAGAGGAAGGAATGAAAAGTGAGAAACTAATAATATGCATTACAAAAACTAAACATAAAATGGATAACCATACAAAGAACCAGAACAAGCACATTAATAAAATTCTGCTAGAGCTCCCAGAATGCTTCAGCTCACAGAATATTTTCCTACCCAACGATTTGAGAAAATGAGGCTGATCATTATCATAAAACATGCAAGAAGCACCATGACCACTCAATGCCTATTCAATTTTTGACAAGGGTCAAAAAGTATAAATGAGGAAACTGAATACCTGTCGACTCTCATGATTTCCCCTAAGGATTGTAATCCGCTGTGGATAACGTACTTTCAAGGCCACCAGGAGCTGGATACAACAAGGGTATTAGTATTAACCAAGTGGTCAAAATTTCATTTACATACTATGTGAAGCACGTTGCGCAAAAAAAGGCAAAAATAGCATAAAGGTCATTATGTTACTTTAGCATACAATCATTACATTCTTTTGACTTAGCAAATTGCTGCTCATATCCTATCTTAATGATTATATACTTTACCATTACTTTGAAAACTATGGCATTAAGTCAGTTAAATCTTTTACTCACCAAAAGAAACATTGCAAATGAAATGCAAATGAACAACTATACTGTAAAAGACATTAAAAAACGCATCACTGAGTAAGTTTCAAGCGGGAAAAGGGTATCATCAGCAATATCGACTCCATCCAAACATCATGACAAAGAGAATGAAAGAAGATCAATTTAATTAAGAACTCATACTCCATATAAACGCAAGTATAGTAGTATACCATGTATTTGATGCAGCCAAGGTATGACACAATGCATCAATGAGTATATAGATCATATCAATGCATAAAACCTAAGAAAATACCAGCAGGGCAGAGATTTAGATCAAAACAGTCTCTAATTTATAGAAACCAAAAGAAGAACGGAAAATTGTATCAAGGCCATCCTTTATTATTCATCGCAAAACGGGTCTATGTAAACCTATCTCATTTATCTTTTGGCCTGGTCAAGTAGGTTCTAGAAAGCCTATAGTATTAGAGGGTATCAAAAAGTAAAAGAAATGTAATAGGGTTATGGGAAATCGATGCAATTTGCTACTGGTAATGCTGGCAGATTCTGTATTACCAAAAAATTGGTTACTGCAAATTCAGGACATCTAGTGTTCAAGGTTTTGGGAGTTAAAAAAAAAAAATTCTAGCATTCTGCTATATAAGTTTAGAAGTTGCACGGAAGTCTTTCTTTGCACTGCCCTGTGTAAATAAGTTGAGAGTGCTGTACCATTTTCGATCTTTGGACAACTTGATGTTTGACAAGCATAACAAACATATGTGAAACATTCATAAGGCCAAAAATAGCATGATGAGATATGAGTCCCTAAAAGAAAGGTGGCAAGGGACTTCTATTTAAGAATAAGAATCCTCAAGCTAGCTCCAACTTGATTCTGCATGAACTTTATAATATAAAGCAAGAAAATACCATTCAGTACATTTACTGTTTAAAAGAATACAATTGATAGGCTTGAATCGACTTGTTTGCTAGTCCCAAGTACTTGGCACAAGGTTTCATTGAGTTGAATTGAATTGAGTGATAGTTGCTTTATTAAGCTACAAACCTATCATTTGCATCAACCATTTCAACGTGTTTCTTTATCGTGAATTTTGCAGTGATACATATGTCAGCTAGTATAATCTTGAGCATCATTTTATTTCACATAATGCATATTAACTGCTGTCAGCCCTACCCCAAAAAGGACGTACACTAAACAAAAGGAAAAAAATTTAAATATATGGAAAACACTCAATACCAAACAGGTGACAGTGCATCAATCTTTACAGATGCATATCTGACAATTGCTAGATGGTGTCTTACATGAGCAATTCGATATCCCCATACATTCGTTCGGAGAATTGTTTTTATAGATATATAAATAAACTTCTCCCCAGTAAATATATGATCAAACCGGTATATGTAAATATTCTTTAAAACTAGTTGTTTTTATGAAGAACTTGCCCACAGTATCATTTTCCAGCTTGTACTTACTGTGACAGTTTCAACTGAATAGTAACCCCGATCCACATAATCTCCCATAAATAAGTAGTTTGTATCTGGACACTGCCAATAACAAAATGCAACTTATTAAGAAAGAAAATTGGTATCAGTGCAAGAAAAATTACAAGGAAACCAACAGTCCTAATGTAAATGATGCCTTAGTAAACAACAGCAGGAAAAAAAAAAGTACTGTTTCCAAATTCATGAGTAGAACAGTAGTAGGAAATTGGAAGTTAAAATAGCATTTAAACAGGCTTTTTATTTCTTTCTAGTTAGCTAGATGGATATCCAAATGATCAAAAGACTTTGATCATTGGGTCCAAAAAGATGGCCATGCACTCTGAAAATAAATCTTACCTACTTTTCATAACACTACATCAGATGGTAACAATCATCTAATCTTCATGAAAATTCATGATAAGTAATGCCGAGTATGACCTGAATTCCTGATACAACTGGAAGTCCCTAATTTCGCCATACCACTATATGTGAGTATAGAACCAAAGTTCAGCTTGGAATTGGCTCAATTAAGACCCAATTCTTAATTAAAAACTTGGCAGCTCCAATTTAAAAGGCCAGAATCTGATGACACTGGAACCACCAAATTAGTTTCTCGCATGTTTTGACATTGTTCAGACACAAAATCTTTGTGTAACATTATGTTGGTTCGATTGGAGACTTTAATCCCAAAAAAACTTCTTCTAACCAGGCCACTGACATCAGTTGTCCCATTATTCTGATGAACTACACTGAAGAACACAACTACACAAATTGGAAACAGTTACACCCAGCATCATAGATAAAAGGAGCACACAAAAAACCCCATATATGTTACTTCGAAAATATAGAAGAAATTCTTTTTTAATTTCAATGATTAGATATGCAATGTACAAAATCTAAGTTTGGTCATTGTGCCATTTATTGACTTCTTTTTCCATTTAAAAAGGCGTTATCCAACAGTCTTAGGGTACCCACCTAATATTCCGCCCCACATGCACCTGATGTTTACATGTACATGGTTTCACAAACATCAAAAAAGAAGTATTTGGCATTCAAGCAGTACCTAGTGATCTAGGCCACCTCTCGAGCATTTTGGCTTAGCTGTCTAAACATTGGCCCAATGCCGAGATGAAATCAATTAATGAAATAAGTGTATGTGGCTGAAGTACTTAAACATTTGCATCGTCTGAATTTCCTGATTGTTCCTTGAAGGTTTCCTTATTCTATCTTTGTAGCTTTTCACGTTAACTATGAGAAATTGATGCATCTGTAAAATTTAATTCATCATTTCATTTAGAGGTGGTTCTTTTCCGGTTAGAACAAGAATATTCAAAAAAAAAAAAAATCAGACAGGTGTTTTACTGAGGATGTCTTTCGACGTAAGATAAGTAATGATTTTGTGGTTTAACTTGTGACTAAAAAGAAAGATCTGTGGTTTTTTAAGAATTCAAAAAAAGAAATTTCACATCTTTTTATTTCCATAAGAGCATGCAAGTATGAACACACTGCTCAGCATAAACAGCTACATTTTCAAAATTCATTAAATGCAACCAATCACTTAACTTCATCGCATGACCAAATACACATAAAAGCATCTGTCCAAAGTACCAGTACTAACAACTAATATTCAAAGAATCACTTTATAGCAAGTATGTCAACCATAAACACTAATGACGCAGTAAAGGGTCTAGCACGCTACAATGCAAGTCATTCTCAATTTCTAATGTGCTACTGACCCAAGTGCTTAGGCACAAGTATCGAAGTATATAGAGTACCAAGTTACCGCAGCAATTCTTTCATAGGTATATAATAAGGTCAAAAAGATTTAATCATGAGGACATTTTAGAGTGAAAAACAAATGTAGCTCTAGTAGCATTTCAACCTGCCATGGTATCATAAGACCATAGTTATCAAATCGTGTATCAAAGGTGTATCGTTTTTTAAAAATAGTGTATCATATCGTATCGTATATCGTAAGATACGGTGCAATTTTAAATAATTAATAACAAAATATATATACTTTTGAAAAAAAATCATAGACTCATAAAACCATAACATTTCATTAATATTCCACCTACTATTCAAGTCACCAATACAATTTACTAATATTAAAAAAATAATTAAGGGTATCAAATTAAATTAATGGTACTTATGTATAATTAAAAATAAAAAGTTATAATGTAATAGGGTAATAAATGTAATTGTTCTTTCTTATAACAAAAAAGAAAATCTGCACCGTCGTCTGTAAAACCCACAAACGAACACAGAGACAGAGAGAAGAGGCGAGAGGCGATGCCGGTGCCGGAGATAGAGAGAGAGGAGAAGAAGAAGAAGAAGAAGGCAGCTTCGATGGATGAATAGAGAGGTAGCTTAGATGGAAGAACAGAGAACACCCAGGAGTCGTCATCGAAGGCTAAAGAACACCCAGGCCAGGAATCGAAGACCAGACCAGCGAACACCCAAGCCAGGAGTCGACAACCAGACTAGCGAACACCCAGGCCATGAGTCGAAGACCAAACCAACGAACACCCAGGACCAACGAAGAAGGAAAAGAGGTATTTTTATTTTTTTTGTAAACCCTAGCCACTGACGACGTCGTTCCATTAAAAAAAAAATAGTCTTTGCACGTATCGTATCGTAAAAACGTATCGTGTATCGGACGATACAATACAAAAACGATACAAAACTACGATTCGTATCGTTTTAGCCCTATATCGTGACGTATCGTACGATACTAACAACTATGCATAAGACCACTTCAATCCTCAATGTCACTCCTCGGCCAGTCTCACAATTTACTTTCCCCAGCTCAAACACAAAAATTAGAAAACAAATGTCACAGTGGAAAAAAATACCTTCCCTCCAATCCGAAAAAGTTCAGCTAGATCGTGAAATTGCCCATGAATGTCACCACAAATGGTCACAGGGCTCTTTACAGGCTGCAATGCAGGGAAAAAGAAACAAATTCAACTTTGTGATTCAACAAAACCGAAGTTGTCAGTAAAGAAACAGTAAAATTTTTGGAAGGAATTCCTCAGACAATTATTCCTTTGACAATAATCCTTCTCATCTCCTAGTACATTGATGGGAAGAATGTTCTAAAAAACCTTTCTCAAAAACACAACAGTAGATGGCTATTAAAGAAAGACTGAAAACAATATATGGTAGAACTGCAAGTTGTTTTACTGCGGACAGCTAAAAATTAGCCGACGACCTTAAGACTCAGTCTGGTTACTGACCTTGAATTGGGGATTTGTTCAAAAGTTCTGTGTGTGTGTGTGTGTGTGTGAAATAGTATAAGATCAAAAAAAATTGGAGCATACGTTTAATATTGCATTCATTATATTTGACCACAAAAATAGCAATAATAGAACCCAAAAAGAACTAAACCTCATACCTGAACATTACTTTCTTCCATTAAAATCTCTTTAGCCTTCTCACATAATCCCCTAACCTACATCCACAGGAATAAATATATCATCAGATCCATTTTTACCCTTTTTAGTAGCAATAGAATATAACCAAACATTGTTCCAAAAAAAAAATTCGAAGACAGCATGATAATATATGTTTGATTAGCTCGCTACAATTAAACATCTAAAAAACAGTCAAAATTTATCCTCCTGGATAACAAATATATGCTGTCTGATGAGATTATCATTAGTATACCAACTAAACTTCATCGCTTTAAAAAGGGGAGGATAAAAGTAAAAATAAAAATACAAAAGGGGGGTTTTCTTTAAACAAAAATTAGAGTGATTTACTGGAAAATCGGATAGTGGACAAAAAGAGGCCCCCGTCTGAACCCTAAGAAATATAACTGTCAGGAACCATGTGGTTATATCATTGATTTGTAAGCTCAGAAGCACTCTGAGTCTCCAAGCTTAATGATGCAAGAGCATCCAAGAAGCCTAACAAGGCCGTTCTGGCCCACTAAAAAGTCCTTATGGTCTTGGTCAAATCTACATTTAGTTGTATGTCACACTTTGTTAGTAATGTTGGTAGTAGCTTTGTGTTCTTTATTCAACATTGCCATGTATTCGTTTGGATAGAATCATGTTTCTGCCATGTTGCCCCATCAGCGTTTCTTGTAAGTAGGCAGCACTAGTCTTCTTGTATCCTTACAAGTCCTCCTCTTATCAAGTCATTAGAGCGGCTTACTCATTCTATCTGTAATATATCAAAACTAATGCCTCTCTCAGTCTCTTTAAACCTAGAAACCTTTATCATTCATTTGTCCCTTCAAACTGTTGTGTTTTCTTTCATTAATCAGTTGTTAGCTGCCGATATCTGCTGTTATTTCCTCTGTTTGTGCAACTTATAGTAGTGTTCCAAGTGTAAATCAATGCCATTTTCAAAGTCTGGACAGACACTTTCAAAAAAGGTTCTTTTTATTGGGAGATTTTCATTTATACTCTTTCGTGACAATCTGCAAGCATTTACAAATACATATTTTCTTTACTTATCAATGGAGCATTTAGAAAACCCAAACCAAAAAATGTAGGTTAAATTGAAAGCATGCCATTTGCTGCAAGGAACCAAAATCTTTTGGCTAATAACCATCAATATTTTCATGCATATTTATAATTTCACACCATAGCATATACCAACAACCACAAACTTCAACAATACAAATGAGTAGCCAATATTTTCTTCACTTAGCCCACCAACTCGTCCCACAACATACACTATTCTTACAACTACTTCTGACTAGATCACTATCCCAATAATCAACTCAGGACACCCCAAGAATTAAATAATAACAAATTGAGTTGTCGGGTCTTTCACCACACAAATCTAGGCGAGAACCCCAATACCAAGTACAATTCAAGTCCACTATCGCCTAATATATTCAATAGTCCTCCATATAGATATTGGGTATTTTGTTTGAGTGTGTTTTTGTCATTTCCAATAGGAACGCAAGTACGGAAGCAAAATTAGCCAGATCCAAACAAAATAACGCAATTGAAGAGATTCAATAAGAATAATTTCGGAACAATAATCTAGAGAGATCTGTAAATTCAAACGAACTAAACCTGACAACAACACAAATAAAGATAATACACACACATGCACGCACAGAGAGAGGAGACATCCTGTGCACAGAGAAAGGAGACATCCCGACCATACCTCGGGCTCGGACAAGGGTTTGCACTGCATGAGCTGCGAAATCTGCTCGTCCAGATTGCCATGTGTGTTCGAAGCCACCAGATCCACACTCATCGTTTTCCTCTTCTATAATTGTACGTGCTCTCGTTTGATGCAACAGCGCTCTCTGTATTGAATCGATTCAAGAAAATGGTGTATGAATCTTGAAACCCCAACCCTAGATTGTGGGCACTGTGTATAGGAAAAAGAGGAAGGGGAGAGAGAGCCCGCAAGAGTGCGAGTGAACGATGGTTAGCCAGAGCGAGAGAAAGCCCTCGTAAACCGGCGATCTACTTTTTATCGATCGTGTTAAAATTAAGGGTTAATGGCCCTTTGCCTACCCAACTTTATAAAAATCAAAAAATCTCCCCCCAATACTAATGGTTTTATTGCATTACACCTTCAGCTTGCAATCGTTATTTTTCAGAAGATACAAAAATTCCTCTCTCCCTCTCTTCTAAAACTTTTTTATATTTCACCACCACGGGAATCGTGTTAAAAAATATTTTATTTATACCCTATTCGTTTATTAATTCGTGTTTAACGAATTTTGTCATATCGAATTTGTATCGGGATATGAATCGTGTGTAACTAGTATATAAATAAATAGTGTCGTGTATTTCTTTTAATTGACTTCACTCATACCCGTTTCGTTTATTAATTATGCCGGATCGAATTTACTCGTTTACTAAACAGGTGGTTTAAAAAATAATTAAATCATTTAATTTTATATCGTGTTAACAAATTATATCATATTTTAATACCCTTATCATCATCGACACTAGTCACACACTTTATGCTCTTCTCTAGATATACAGAAACCTCACTTGAAATCTAAATCAAAGTAAGACATAGGTGTCTATATTTTTTAGTGGTTTTCAAATTGGATTATCTTCTTTGTCTTTATTTATTATATTGAATATTTTGATAGTTTGCATCTTAGTTCGTCGTCTACAAAACATTATTGGAGCAAGCGATTATCATAGGTTCGAACCTATAAACCAACTAGTAATAAAGCAATTAAGTAATCCATTAGATAAAACCCTTAATTACATTTTTATTTAGGGCAAATCTCCTGTTGGCCTAAATGGTGATCCAATTTTGCCTAGATACTCGTATGTATCAATGTATGTCAGTCTATGGATAGGATTTAGATCAGATTTTTACTGATTCAAATCTAATCTGATAATCTGACAGATTTTATTTTTGTGATTCATATTTGAATCCGTTAACCATTCGATTCAATGCAAATAACTTAGTTTTAACTAAATTTTAATAAATTACATCTAATTTTTTACTTATTCTTTTCAAATAATCACTTAATTTCTTTAATATTTATACAAAAATATATAAATATTTTGAATTGGATATAAGTATATCCAAATCCGAATCCATGAAATATAAGATATCAGATTCGAATAATCAATTAAAAATATCAATACATATCCCGCTAATCAGGTTAGAATCAAATTCAAAATAAAAATTTGATTCATTGACGGACTTAATGTTGATTTTATATGTATCCTTGCCATCATTTTGGATGTTGGTGTGGCCTACATTTATGTAAGGAGAAAGAGGTAAGTGATGTACATTCTCAACATTTTTTTTGTTTGGGGGGGAGTAGTTGAATGTTGTATGTGGGTTGCTTGGGGTGTGTCTGAGGAGTGGATGTCTTATTCTGGGGATGACTTACAAAAAGTAACTGAACGTATTTTTGTACAATAGCTCAAATGTCTCTGGTGGACCATTTTTTCCATTGAGAAGATTTGAGGAAATCTTCTCTAGGGACTCTTCTCTTTTGTTGCTATTCTCCTACGGATGATACCCTTTCATCATCAATATCTTTGGTTTATAATAGCTAATGTTACGACAGGACATATGGGCCAAGGGACAGTCTCAAATAGATAGTTTCTACGAGAGTAGGCCTCCCAAAATGGTCACAGAGGCGTGCAAAGGCAGTAGGACAAAGTCTGCTGGCCCTAAAACACTACAGAGTTGCATAACATAGTTTCAATAGTAGATTTGGCCACTGCTAAATGTAATACTAATAACATCTACCACAAGCTGCAGTTTATCTGGAAAAAAATGAATTTCTTATTGATTGTGCACATCTAGAGACGGGACTAACAGAGCAGGTGCAAAATTCACTCACAAGTCACAAACACTGAAGGTAAATTAGCAGTCTAGTTCCTGAGTTAAACCATGAACAGCGAAATTCGAAAATTCAAGCTACAACTTTAAGAACTTTCTCTGTGCAGACAATCTAACCAAGATAATCCATCGCTGAAATACATACATCAGTTGAAATTTAAAATGTACACCGTAACTTTTCCTTTAAATCTACGAAATTGTGTACACTTGTGTATACTACAAAGACGTATGAAAATGAGATACAATATCAAGATTGTATGCTGTAGAGACTTCTGCAGGGGTGCCAGCATTCATATTGAAAAAATAAAATAAAAAAAATCGTGGCACAGAATATTTTCTAAGTTGACTTGGTTAACCAGGAGGTCTCCACCCCTGTTATTACTCTTATGCCGAGTAAACAAGTCACAGGGCCAGACCTCTTGGCTTTAGATACGTGTCTGAAGAATGGCAATTGCTATGTCATATAAGGGTTGATTCTACAGAAATTAGTTTCCTATGTAAACTATGCCAATAAGGGCTCCATTAAAGGTTTTGAAGTAGAAGTGTGGAGATTCATCGTGGAAGTAATCACCACGCCAAGAAGTGAACAAACTGCTGGAACGAGACCCAATCCTAATCTTGTGACTGAAAAACAAAGAAACTTGTAATTACATCCCTCAAGGTATGTAGAGGAACCTGCACAAAAGTGAAGCGTGTCAAGTGAAAAATTTTGGTTCATGAACCAAAAATCAACTCATCAGGATGAGATAACTACATGTTTAGTAGAAACAAATAAATGAAAAGACATACAACTAATTTCCAACGAACAAGTTTTTTGAACATGACCCAGCACGCAGAAAGAACTTCATGTACAAAATCCCACATTCAAGTGGGTAACACCAAAGCAAAAATGAAAAATCTATAAGCAATGAAATGGTATGATTAATCTGGTCAATCACATTTGGAGGTTGTTTTTGGATACGACTACATATGTCAAGAATTGCAGATACAGTTTCCAACAGAACTCCACAACAGTCCAGAAACACACACCCAGTATTAAACCCAGAAGTTTTGAGTTTGTGAAACATTAAATGGCAGCATGACATACTCTGATATGACTCAATAATGTATAATGCCACCCCGCATAAGACTTTGTCCAAAAAACTCAGTGATCCATAAACAAAAGCACAGCCATTGAGATCTTCACCAACTAGAACACTTTGCATGCCCACTCCAGTCACCTGTTACTCCAAAAACTTCAAATCAGCAACTGTAAGCTAAGGTTAATGAAAACATGATTAAATAAGTAAATAACAAGCACATGGAGACACAGATGATTCATAGTTTCCTAGTGCCAATTTAATCACTTCATATTTAATTTAGTTCCTTTATATGTTACTAGACTGTTCTCCACAGAACACTATCTTTTATAACAGGCACGACGCTTGACCTGAGTGGCTAATTTTGATACTAACCCAGACGTTAATTCCTGCACAAAACTAGAACATTATCCCAATTGCTAGACTTTGTTAATATATCTGCTGTCATAATAAAAATCACAAAATTTAATAAGAGAATCTCCGAAGTCATAACTGTTGCAAAAGCAGTCACCATGCACATACTCTTGTTCAAACTTCATCCACTTTACAAATTTTAGTAAGAACCATATTTGACATAAGTTGGTTGGTTGAACCGTGCCTTGAGATGGACATAATGAACCAAAGTGACATAGACCTTTACACCGCACAGAATTCAGTACATATCAAGACCGGTTTTTGTAACGTACCGTCATTAGAGCATTTGCTATGCCAATAAATATTGAAAAAATGTACATGAAAGCACTCATGCTTTTTGGTAAAAAGAGGATCCCTGCACCGCAAAATGTCCAAAGAACACCTCCAGCAGAATAAAAGGCCTTCAGGCGTTTGCCGGTCCATGTTATCTCCTATAACGTATATACCTTAACGTGAATAGGAGAAACAAATTTTTAAAAAAGGAATATTTAAAAAAATAAATAAATAAAAAGAGACCTGAAGAAGGATGGAGACAATGAAGCTGCAGATATAGATGATGGCAGGAACCTAGCCAAAAGGGTTAACCGTGATTACATGCAACCATTAAAATTTTCTCACAATAGAGGCAGCATGCTTAAAAAACTCAATGTCAACAAGGTTAGTGAAAGCACCAATGCTTTGGAAGATTGACCCATCTTAAGATCGTTAATGGCATAGAATGCAAGAAGTGCCTGAGACAAAGAAAAGAATAAAAACTAAAGAGAAGCAAAAGGAAATAAATAAGCCATCTTGATGTAGAAACTAATGGGAGTATTGTAACTAGAGCTCAATCAAGCATGTCCCTGTTAGTTTGAGCAAATCAGGGTGTTGCCCGAATATTCTCAATTGTGAATCATTTGTGATTGTGTAAGGGAATATATTCCATTTAGAGAATTAAGCGCTGACCTGTGACACATTCGTAACTAGTCTGGTGAGCACATATGCAAGAGAAACTTGGTAGTATAGAACTTTCTTAAACCAGTAAGTCCAAGAGATTCTTGTGTAAGTTTTGTGGTCAGCCACCTGCTTCAATCTACACAAGAATGTAGATGATTTCTGTAATCAGGTAGCTGTCTGAATGGCAGAAATCAATATTTAAGTGAACAAAATAATGGCAAAAGCCACCAATTATGCATGATATCAAGTGCCCACACCCCTTAACTAGCTGCCTGGACCAGGATTGATTTCTGAGTGGACAAAAAATGGAAAAGCCATTGATTTATGCATGATATCAAGTGCATAACGCCATAACAGTTTAAAAATTATTGAAAATTCAAGAATAGGTATGTTGGTGCTACATTTTTGGCACGGCAAGTTTTTCAGCAATTGATTTAACAGAAATACCACCCAACTTTCTTTGCTGGCCTAACTTCAAGAAAATATGATTTCCTTTACCATTGGATCTCAATGGAGAACAAAATGCTTCTCCTCTTTAAGCAAACAAAGTAGGAAAAGAAAATGGACTCAGTTATCAAGTCAAAACTTACTTAAAACCAATAATAGGTCAGATAATCAAATTTTAACACCACAATCTCAATAATTGCATGGAAAAATAAGAATGCGGTGGGCAAACCTTGGCTCCTTGGTCCCGATATGAAATATGCCCACAAAGCAACATCCAATGAATATGGATGAATATGCTATCCATCGGTACTGTTCATTCATGAAGAAAGTAAGATCACACCCAAAATTAAATTCTTAAATCACTAGGAGAACGTTATTCAGATCAAGATACCTGACTTTCAACATCAACTGGCATCTCTGACGAGCTAAAATTGAAGATTATTAGAGCAACTCCATATAAGCTGAGGTTGGCAGCCTTCAAAAAGTCATGGGTCAGAAGAGGAGAGTAACATAGTGATATGTTTCATATTCAGATTTCTAACCATTGTGAAAGCATTGCGACAGCTAGCCAAAACTACTCTGCTTGTCGGATTCAGTGTGATGCAATTCACCATAGACCTGCAATGGACAGATAATAAATTATTGATTCATGACGATAAGACATAAGTGTATTTTGGTCTCAGGTTTATGATGGAGGCTGCAGAGGAAACGGGTGAACCATAGGTGAACCAATGTCTTGGTGTACATACCAATCACAGTTATTCAACTTATCTCGATTGCAAAACGAAAAACTCTTAAATGTGCAAAACGAAAAAAAATAACGTTGAATAATGAAGACACTGAAATAAAGAAATCCAAACAAAAACTCTTAAAGTTTGCATAGTTGAATAATGAAGATACTCTGATACTCTTTGACACTGAAATTGATGCATGAAAAGCAGAAAAGATTGATAATGAAGACACGTTAAATCACGAGTGCAAAATAATATAATCTGTCTACTGTTGGAAATGTCATTTCAATCTTTGGTGAAGTCCCTGCCAGATAAAACTGGAGAAGGATGTGTATTCCATTGACTGAAATTACCACTAGAAAACAGCATCTTCGTTGAGAACGGTACACATGAACAATGTTTGAATAACATCATAGAAAATCCATATTAGTCAATTACGGTGGTGGGAAAATTATATTGGATTCAAAATATAGAACCAGACTTAGCATCATTTGCACAAAGTGGCTGCGCTGTTAGCCCAAGCTTTTACCACTGCATCATGCAATGGCTCCTACCATAAAAAAATCAATGACACAAAAAAAAATAGCCCCACTGATGAGTAAAGTATTACTACTCGGTCTGCTTATTTCTCCTAATATTAAAAAATATATAGCACAGAGTATGGGACAAAGTAAATCATTACATGTGTGAAACTTGAGTAGCAGCCCAGCCAATATTGAAGATAGCTGCAAACGTACTATATCCAATTGTTTGCAGAGATGATGAATTGGAGCCAAGAATTTTGCAAGGTAGGCAACCGCCAAAAACAGAAGAAAATGAAACGGCAACCACAGCAGATCCTGCACCGTGCCATATTTTGAAATGTCCAAACCTGTCTATCTATCAGGTGAAGGAATACATAGTTAGTTCAATCACACAAATGTCTCTCATTTACTGGCAATCAAGGAAAAAATAATTAAACAATACGAAACATTGATTCCAGGTAAATAGAGATGTACATAAATTAAAGTGAAGCTCTGATCAATCAAAACAAGTGCTCCTCTAGTAAAAGACCTCAAGTGTTAACCAATATCTGCTCCTGGCATTGTCTCATGCCCTCCTTCCTCCACCACATAATATGAACATCAAGAAGCAAGTAACTGGGTTAGAGAACTGTGTCAGGGTGCCATTGCTTGGTATAGCAACAGAAGCTTGGGTTGCCAAGAATAATCACATAGGGTTCGAGTTTGAGAGAATACAATCCACCCTGTAACAGCCTCACATTGGGGGACAAAACACCTATCAATGGTCTATTTAGTTTGGTTTGGTCTTCTTCTAGTCCATCCCTCAACCCCTGCATGGGTAAAACCAGTATTGAGTAGCGAGCATTCTTAGATTTGTTTCATGTCTCAGAATACTCAGATAGCAATTGGAATGGCTGGAAACATTAGAGTGGGATACACTAATGGACAAAATTGTCAATTGAAAGAAGTTTCATTCTGTTTGGTTGTTGCAAGATTGAAAGGACAAATTGAAATAAACACTCTACTATGCAAGCTTTTGGTCACATGAGATCGACCATTTCCTCCAGACTAAAGCTGAAACTACCTATTTTGTTGTACAATGAAATTCACAGAAAATTACCAAACAATTAACCTTAAAAACATTTATGCTTCTGTGACAGTTTGACAATTGAGCAAATCACTGAAGTATGAACACAGCAATACAATTGCACAAATAAAAAGTCTGCAAGAGAAACGAAATACAACAGACAGTCTACGTACCAACATAGACTGTCACTGAAGCATGAACACAGCAATACAATTGCACAAATAAAAAGTCTGCAAGAGAAACGAAATACAACAGACAGTCTACGTACCAACGAACTATTGCGACCATAAATATAGTGGGGTTAAGTGAAAGACTCGTAATAAGGTTCTTCTATGTAACAAGAAATGCAAAATATGTCAAAATGCTTCTAAATAAAATGAATGAATATATAGCATATATGGTTCTAAAGGTACCAGTTCACCAGCAAATATAGTTGCAAATCCATCAGCTATCTGACCAGAAAACATGACAGCAGCAGCATTGCTGTGAAATACAAAGGGCAACAAACAGAACTCAATATGCAGATCTAAAATACGGCAACATATCAGAAAAGCTGAAAATCAAGTATCAGTGAAGGGCAAAGAGGTGTAGAAGTTTCAGTCGGCCAAAAATATAAATAAGAAAAAACCATCAAAATTAATATTGTAACTACAGAAACATTAAAATTCGTCAATGAAAACTGACATCATTATACTATAATGTCTCAGCCCAACTGCATGTGATATTGTCTATTTTGGGTTGCCTCTCATGACTTTCAAATGACAGCGATTTTGCATATAAAGCATAGAGACCTCACTCCCTCCCAAGACCTCTTGGACGGACGGACTTTCACCTGTCACAATCCACCCCTTAAAGGCCATACGTCCCTGTGTGGACCTGCTCAAACTCCTCAAGCTGGTCCCATATGGGACCCACCTGAGCATGTCACCCTATTGAGAGCCCGTCCTAACTAGTCCCCAAGCACGTTTCCCCATGGGAACTGTCCAAGCACATCTCTCTCTGGGGCCCACCCCACCACCACGAAGTACGTTGGGATCTGATACCACCTATAACATCCCATCGCAATTGCATACATATTGTCTATATGGAGTTGTCGTTAAAACTTTCAAAAATATAGCACAACAACCTTTTCTAGCCGGACAATGTGGGACAAGTTCATGGACCAAGTACCTCAGTAACTTTCTCATCTCACCCTTGCTCAGGGACCCTTGGCCTGTTGGACAACTGGACTTTCAGTTGTCACATAAACCAATAAACTGCGATAGTTTATTACAGAAAAAGACCCAACAACATAAACCTGGGATTGTGAGAGTCCGTTCTGCAAATAGACAAGTTATAATACCCAACAAGATCAACACTAAATGAAAATGTTAGTCGGAAGTGCGCTAAAATAAGAAAATAACTTATGAGCAAAAATTGTTTAATTTTTCAGAATATGAAGATCTAAATTCATCACCAATATATAATTCTATCATTTTGCAAGACATTGGATCCTATTGGCATTTTTCTTGCCCATAAATCACAGATGAAGTTCTAATACACTCAAAAAGGTTCTACCTTCAACCATGATGGGATAGCGGATGTTGAAGCATGTAAGGAAGAGCAAACCACACCAGTATTTTTTTCCTTATGGGAGAGAGAGTGCCTGCACTCTAGTGGGGAGGAAAATTGTTTGAATATGAGGACCATGAAACAAGTTAATGTGCATTGAAGTTAGAGGTGACAAGAAAACTCTCATATCTTGAACATGAATAGCTAGAGCCATGAATTTCGGAATATTAAAAAGGTAAATACTCTTTTCGTCGCTTTTTTTATGTCTGCCTGACGACTGATGTGAATATTTTGAAATGGAGATGTTCGCCTTTTGTAACAAGTGGACTGACGGTATCAATCAATATTATAGAGTTGCAGCGCCCACGAATTATCAAAGCTTAAATCCATGCCTGCAATGGCATGATAACAGCTGCAAAACTTCAACCCTACCAAATTGTGCATCCAATGTCTCCTGAACCTTGCTGTAGGTTCCATCCATAGCATAAATTTTTAAATGGCAATATTGCACCTAAATTGAGTACAGCTGACATGTCAAAGCTTGAAGATGACTTCTAAGCAAGGCTGTTTAGCCATCCTAACTAATGTAGATTGGAAGCCCCAGAAAGTAGAACCACAGCACCTACTATTGCACCTTCCTTTTTTTTTCTTTTTTTTTCTCCCCAGGCTAGCGATGCATGAAGCATCGCCCAAAGGCCCCAGTAGTGCACGCTCCTGTTATGGCCTTCAGAGGCAATATGCCATGGATTCAGTTGACTTGAAGCCAAAAGGCTAATACCCAATATTGCACCTTAATGTGAGAAGTCAGCCACCTAATATATTGGAGGTATGCCCTACTTGAAACCACTAAAAGACAGTCATTCTAGAAATACCACAAATTTCAACCGACTACATCCTAGGCCTTACTGCGTTAAAGTGTCCTCCAATCATATTGTTACATAACCCGATAGAAAATTTAATGAAAACTTCTGCTGAATCAACATTGCAAAGTGGTCATCTATTAGCATTGAAGATAGCCTAACTCTGAATGGATGACTCCATTTTATGACAAAGTAATTAGGATTGCTAAAACGCAGTTCCAACTTCCAAGGATGGCATTTATTAGCATAGTTACAAATAGTTCATAGTGGGAGCCAAGACATCTAAAAAACACCCCATTCATTTTTTATCTTTTTGTTCTCATTGCCATTCATTTTGCACCAAAGACATTGCTATGTAATCTCTTCACATTGTTGCTTAAATGTCTATCATATTTCCTAATGCAACCTTATTTACGAAAGCAACAAACCATAATTTCTATTCATATATCTTTATTCTTGTGAAAACTTTCACATTCAGATTCAAATTATACAACAATAGAAAAGGAACTAATAAATTCAAAAGAAAGCTATAAATAACACCAAATTAGATATCAAGTAATAAGAATGAACCTGGGGGCCAGTCCGATATCCGTCAAGAACACTAAGAGATAAGTAAACCAACAGGCTGATGTTATGTCATTGAGCATGTGTCCCACACCATAATATAAGATAGAGCGCCTTTGAAGGGGTTTGGAGCAAGATTGTTCATCTCCCATACCATCGACCATCACACGAAGTGACCAAGTAAAACTTTGGATTTCACGATCAATGAAACCCTGCAAAGTAACAATTTGTCAATTGAAGATTCAAAAACGTAAGCACATTTTACGAATTATACGCAACAATTTGATTCACAGAGTATTGCAACCATGCAACAACACTATATCATAAACCAATAAACTTCTTGTTAGACTAAATCAATGTTACCCAAATCGTGAATCAATTTGATACTTGATATTGAATACGTGATAGGTTTTATAGCAATTCATTTTGACTCTCTTGTATTGATCTCTTTCACTACTATACAAAATCATATATAATAATACATCCATAAACATAGTCCATAACTATTTAGTTTACATTAGTGCCCGAATTCCTATTGTATAAAATTTTATATCCACACACACTAAGTCAATTAATATTCATTTTATACTTGTGATACATGTTTCAAAGCAAATGATTTAGGATTAATATTATAATTTGAGGTCGAACATTTAAGGGATTTGGATCGCGAACCCACCCCATTTGGTCGTTAGAGGTTTATCAATTTCTGGTAACTCTGTGCTAAATACAAGAAGGTCCAGTTAATCTATAAATCGTTCTGAACTAACCTATGAATTCTTTTGCTGCAATCTGCCAATATGGTTTCTATTGATTGAGGAATCTACAAGCAGTTTTATTCCTGATAACCCTATTGCAACTTTTCCCTAAATTTATCAAAAGAGAGTCACAACTCAAAGGAAAACAGGCATCTATGAAGGGTTTGAAAGCTGCAATGGTGGATGAGTTGTGACAACAGTCCTTTATTCGGTAAGCATACCATATCTCCAACTGATGTAGCCTGTATTTATCTCTTATAATCCAAAATTGCCGAACCATCTGAAAGAACCCAAAAAATTCACTATTTATTTTGCTCAAAATCAACAATCAGATTTTCTTGATTCCTAATTGTTCCAGATACAATTGACATTACACCCGCATCAGAATTTCCTAATCCTGAACTTCCCCCACGAACAAAACCATCATAAATCCACCTCCCGAAAAAAATCACCACAAATACTGGAAGTTTTCATATTGGGCAAAAGATACAAAATTCCGCTCAAAGCAAGGATTCATCAAATTGTGGAAAGAAATCCAAAAATATCTTTCTCCCCACTTCTTCAAAATCACCCCTAATTAACTACACACTTCTCATCAATTACCCACAAAAAAACTGAAATAAAATAAGTAACAGAACTTGAAATAAAAGAAATGCAAAGTTCAAAGCCAGAAACATCACGAACCCTTAACAACTGATACGTTATAACCAACAATAATAACTTAACAGCAAAGGGCGGCTCTACAAACACACACACACACACAATATATATATATGTATGTATGTGTATGTACGAATATGATTTTCAGAAGAAATTGGCATTCAATGACCAAAAAAAAGAAGAAATTGGCATTCAAAGAGAAACCCATCCACTTACTTGGGCAGAAGTCTTACCTTGGACTCAGACACAAACAACGAGAGAGAAAGAGACTTGATGACTTCTGAGGTTGAGGGTCCAGCTCTCTCGCTCTCTCCCCCTCTCTCTCTCACACACACACACACGTTACATGCAGACATATGCGTCACCAATCTTGCTTTCTTTGCAAGATTGCTTTGAAACTGGAACCAATCAACCAATGCGTTGATAGGACCTCCAACTATAAAAGTAGAGCGAAAAGACTATTTGGTCCTCAATGAATAAAATGTGCAGCGACAAAATTAATGTGTCGTTCGGTAACTATTAGCTTTTATTTTTGTTTTTATTTTATGACCAAAAAAAAATGTATTTGGTGAATATTTTAATTTTTTTTAATTGCTATGTTTTGAAAAAAAAGGCTAAAATATAAAATCATCCAAAATAATATTTTTGAAAACATCAAAAATAAAAACAAACACGTGTAGTAAAAAGGGATTAAATGAGGTTTTGGCTTCGATCCACGTTAACAACAAAAAATATTTTTTTTTGCTTGAATATAAAAGGCCCTTCCCTGTTTCACCCCTCTCTGTCGTCTCTCACTGTTGTCTCTCTCTTTCTCTCTCTCAACGTCGAAGTCGAAGTCGAAGCCATCGCCAATCGCTGCGAAGAAACTCTCAAATTTAGAAGTCATTACTCCATCTCCAAGGTCAGATTTCACTCCATCACCATCGAGCTCTTTCTGTAATTCCAAGCCCTAGATCTATACCTCCAAACCCTAGATGTGTGTGTGTGTGTGTGAGGGAGAAAGAGAGAGAGAGATCAGGGGCTTTGGGGGGTGGGTTTCAGGGGTGCTGAGTGGTTGCTGGTGTGCGAGGGTTCGAGGGTGATGGGTTTTAGTGGTGAGTAATGTTTCGGTTGGGTTTTGGTGATGGTTAGGTGGCTGGTTTGTGGTGGTTGTAGATTTTGGGTGTGGGTGGTTGGTGGTTTTAAGTTTTGGGTGCGGGGTGGTTAGTGGTGGTGATGAGGTATAGATTTTCTGCATAATATCAAACATATTTTTTTTTTTTTATTTTCATAATTGTTTAAGAGTAAATGACTACCAACACATGTTATAAAATATGTATGTATGTATATATATATATATATATATATATATATATATATATATATATATATATATATATATTTATTTATTTATTTTTTTTATTATAAAAAAAAATAGTTTTGTTTTTTTATTAAAAAATATAAAAATAAAAATATTACCAAATACACCATAAATTAATAATCATCAGAGAATTCTACGTCGCGAAAAATTTAGAAATAAATCTGAATATCTAAAAAAAAATAAAAGGAAAAATTTTAGTCACATTCTTTTTAGTTTATTATATTTTTTAAAGATATCCTCTCTATTATTCAAAATACTGTTGATACTCCTTCTAGTTTATTTTTAAAAATCACTTACACGTCTTACCCTTAAAACCACCATTTCTAATATAAAAAATTTATCTAAAATATTAAAATTACTCCTACATAAATCTCAAACAATTTTTTTGCATAAAATTCAAGTCAATTGAAATTTATTTTTTTACATATTAAAATTTGAATTGATTAAAATTTATTTTTTTAAATATTAAAATTCGATTTGAACTGATTAAATTTAATTTTTTTATGTATTAAAATTTGAGTCAATTTGAGCTCAACCTGAGCTGTTAGTGCCAATTAAAATTCAATTCGAATCGATTGAAATTTATATTTTTTACTTATTAAAATGTGTGCCAATTAAAATTTAATTCAAGTTGATTAAAAATTAATTTTTACGTATTAAAATTTGAGTCGATTAAAATTTATATTTTTTTATGTATTAAAATGAGTCTTGAAATAATAAAATAATTTTTTAAAAGATTTGAGTATATATTTAAGTTTGGTCATTTGAGTACTTTACGCCAAATCGAGTTTTTTACTCAAATTTAAGTCATGATTAGAGATGCACTTAAAAGTCTAATAGTATATAATTGAATAAGGATGTCATTTTTTGGAATTAGAGGCAATTTATGTGACCAGAAAACCCGGAACGTTAGACATAGAATCGACCTTAGTTTATTTTATTACGAGTAGACCCCAAAAGTTTATATCTCAACTCACAAAAAATTACTAACTGTGGTACCGTATCTGTAAGAATCAAACCCTAATCTGTGAGAATTCCAATCTATCAATTCAAAATCTTACTAATTTCGTTCAAATTTAATCACTACCAGTCAACTTTTTAAATATGCATAGCATTGGCTGTTTTTTAAAATGAAAGAGTAGGGGAATCAACCAGTGTTAAAGGTGCTCTAGGGTGTTGTCTTTCTTGTATTCATACTCTTAATTGATCATAACTTTATTTCTTTTTTTTTTTTATCTTTTAAATCTTAAAAGACATAAAAAAAAATAACTTTTGTTTTTTTCGATTAAAATCGTCTTAAAATTATATTTGTGTTTAGTCTAATCGTTGAAAATTATTGTTAATTTTTATTTTCTAGCCCAATATTTATGACATGGTATTATCAATAAATAAAATAAACTCCATTAACTTACATAGAAGAATAATGAGTAATTATTTGCTTATATGGATGAATAGTTGTTGCCTTGTGTTGAGTTTATTTTCTTATTTATTTGTATTTTATTAGTTAATATTTTTTCCATCCCATCCGTACATAATTCCGCGTGAGATGCGGGACCGGACTCTAGCATTCTTTCTTTGCAACCGCCGGACTGGCCCACCTAATTTAACGTGGATATGCGGAGTCACATGAAAAGAGTCTAAACTTAGTGGGCGGCATTGAGCGCAAATGAGGTATTAATTTGGGGTAAATTATACTTACACCTCTAAACAATCACCATTTTTTCACTTTATCCTCTCAACTATTAAATTTTTTACATTATACCCTAAACTATGTAAGAAATTTAATGAGGGGATAAATTGAAAAATGGTTTAAGGGGTGTAAGCATAATTTACCAATTAATTTGATGGAAGCTTATTTAATGGTTAATTTCAAAAGGATGAGTTGATTAAAAGATGTCAATTAATGCGTACATTTGAAATTATTGGTTAAATTTGATAAATGTAAAGTTATGTGTATAAAGTTGACTTATTCTATTGTTGATATTACTATGTTGTTGCTAAATGATTTTGTTAAGGTAGAATTGGGACACAATATTGAATATGATAAATGAGATGGGCCGTGTTTTTAAAGAAAAAATTATAAAAGGTACACAAAATTAGACTTAATTGTCAAAAGTACACAACTCTTAATGTAGCTCATTAAGTCCTTATTTTTATAATTTAATTGTTTCCAAGTATACAGTTTACTATTGACATATTTACCCTTATATATATATTTACATAAATTAAGACCTATAATAAATCTTCTCCATTTTTTAGGGATATGTTTCAAAATTTTTGGAAATTTTTGAAAATTGACAACTAAAATGAATGATTAGAAAATACTAAAATTAAAGAATTTTAATTTTACATTAAATTTAATTTGGTCACGTATATATGTGTGTTAATATATATATATATATATATATATATATATGGGATTTTTTTGGAAAATCTTTCCTAAGAAATTTATTTACAATAAAGGGTATTCAAGTATTTACATGTGTTAAGTAGATTTTTTAACAAAACATTTTTTTCTACGTACTTTTTGAAAATTAAGACTAATTTTATGTATCGGCTTCTAAAGGCCCCTTCTTTAAATTAATGTATTTTCTAGTCATTCAATAAATTATGTACACATGTTGATATTTTGTGTTCTATTTTTAAAGTAAACTCTATTGATTTTTTTGGGGTCTAGATTGCTTTAAAACAACGTAACTAAATGCTATTAAAAATATCTATATTATATGATTTGTGCTTGATTTTGTGTTGCACAGTATGTTCAGATTCGCATTTTGTCCATTTTCTAAAAAAAATGATTGTCACATTTTGATATAAATATATCAAAAGTGTTGCAATGTAACCCATTTATTAGTTTTTGTTATTTTTTTCGTCAAAAGTCAACTCATTGACACTAACAGGGAGCTAACAGAATGGTTACATAATAACACTTTTAATAAATTGAGGGTATAATAGAAAAAAATTAATCTTTGAAGATATAAAGTAAAAATTTAAAATCATTTAGGGTATAAAGTGCAATTTGCCTATATATATGTTTCAAAAAACAAATCAATTTTGTAGAGTACAAAAAGGATACATTATTTGAATGGGGTTGAAATGGGTGGTTCATGGTTTAATTTTGCTTGCATCACCATAATCAATTTCGTCCACCATCAGTCTCTTAATTGAGGGGAATATGTTACAAACTATTGGATCTAAGGGGATTTAGTGTAATTTTTAAAACAATAAATGGTGCAGTGCAAATGTTAGAAATCCCGAGGGGTGTCGTTGTAATCATCCCTCTGGCTCGATTTCACCCATACAATATGAAAGGTCCAATCCCAACGTAACCGGATTGTTATGTATGTTATTTTTGTGTCGTGTTATTTTTAATATATTTCATGATCGTATTAATAAAAAATTATTTAATTTATAATAAATTATATAATATTTTTTAAAAATTATAAAATAATTATTTTTTGTCCATAGTAGTACCAATTGAATACCTATTTTTCTGTCTACAATATTCGTTAATTGTATTATTCATGTCTAATTTTAATTTGATATATTTATTTTATGTGTTAATTAATTAGGTCATTTTCGAGTTTTTGTCAAGTGGGTTGTGTGTTAAATTCGAGTTAGTGAATAAAATTGAAACCTTTGCAAAACATGAATAGACAAAAATATTATTAAAGTATAGTGTCGAAAAATAATATTTTGAAATGGTAAACAGACCTCGTAGTACAAAGAGATAAGAGGTCCTGAACACCAACAAGGATATCTAAATAGAAAGCAAGTGAGAGGAATTGACTAAACAAAAGTGTAGCACCACATGAGTAACACTCCACCAACAATGACTTCCAATCCTAACCATTCCTTGCCTCTTTGACACCCACTACCCTCTGGACTACTTGTTCCACTGCTTTTGGCACTTGTGGGATTGTCTTTTTTAGCTGCTGGAAAAATATTCAGACAAATAAATAAACATATAAAAAAAGTATAATCAACATTATACATAAATCATTTATTGAAAATCCTATTAAACAAGGGTAGAATACATTGGTGACCCCCCGGCGTATTTTTTTTTGGATTTAATGGTTAGGATATTTACACTAACTTATGCACACTTTGACTAATCTCTTTATCAGTTCAGTCAAAACAGACCATCTAAGTCGGAAATAGAGTATTTATGAGGGATAAATCTCTCATGACTTGACCTTAAAAAGTAGTTGAGAATCGAATTCAAGACGTCTGAATTTACAATTCATATATATTACTACCTGATCTGTCTCTTGGAATTAATCCCCGATATATGCTCTTGGTTTAGTTCGGTCTTCGGTCCGTCCCCAACTTTTAATTTGGGCATTTTGGTCAATCACCAATGTATTTTACACTCTTAAGAAACTAAAAGCAAAAGTTTCACAATGGGGCCTTACCACTAGGAACAGGGCTACTGGCGGTGTCATTGGAGCCATGACCAAATTGATAGAAAACCTGAGCATCTGTTGAATTTGGAGGCAAGTTGAGGAGAGCTGCATGCATCCATTACAATCATCAAAATTACTAACCAACATGGTCCATAGAATTTCATCTCCGACTAGAATAAAAGAATAATTATTTTTCGGGGTGGCATGCCCCCGAAAAATCCTATGCACTGGTCCTGGGTAAGTCTTGCCAGTCAAATGGACAGGCCGCCCCGACTGTCAACCCATAGACCGGATCAGGATAGCCCGTTGGTTTTTAAGGATAAATCACATGTCGTTATAAAAATTAACGGTTACAACACAAAATCTCATATGCATGCAATCATCATTTTATACGGCTAGGGAGAGTTAAACTTAAGAAGTGCCCTTGGTCAATCATAGAACCAACCTAACTTATCAGGTTCTCCTATATTATAGAAGAGTTTACTTACCAGGGCACTGAGAAACATTGGCAGGAGCATTGCAAACTGAGGGTAGGCCTAAAGCAAGAGTGACATTGATACTGAGGCCTAGATCTGGATCATTTCTATCTTCAATCACCACGCACAGACACTTCTTTTTGGTCTTGAGGACTTGTTTTAGGCCAGTGCAACAGTCTGGTGTAGGAGCTTGTGCATTCCCACTAACATATGGCAGACAAGTTGCTAGTCCAACCAGTTGCTCTGAACACTCCTCTCTGTCCTTGGCTGCATCTGGGGCTGCAAAAGAGAACAGTATAGACAGTGACAGTGAGATAAGTGAGAGAACCAACAACTTCTTGTGTAAAGCCATTGAAGAAGTCTAAGCTACAGAGAGGAGATTTTGTGAAAATTTTTTTTAGAGAGAGAGAAAGCGAGAGAGAGAGAGAGAGAGAGAGAGAGAGAGAGAGAGAGAGGTTTAAGTTCAATTCATGTGGTGGGTATTTATAGATAAAGTGATTTTGAAAAGTTAAGAGGGTGGTGGTGGAGGGAATGTGGGATCATCTCCACTGAAATCTCCTTAATCATTAGGGTCACAGCTATTGTGGCAACTGGTAGCATGAAGTGCTTTGAAACTGTTTTCAAACATATCCAGTTCAGGAGAAAAGATGTAGACTCCTCAGTTTAGCTTGGCTAGAGGTGCAATTTGTGCAGATCATCCTATTTTAGCTTGGGAAATATTCATCATTTAGATAGAGATTTATATAGTATTCGAGTCGGGATATATATTAATTCTTGTTCAATATTAGTAAATTTAGGTAAACTCACAATGAATTCATTATTTGAGATTCAAAATCTATTTTTTATATATAATTGTCATGCATTTACTAATACAAGTTCAACTCGAGAATTGAAGTTGGGTGTAAACTTGAGTCGTGTACTCCAATCATTGAACTTAAATATAGAGTTGCGTGATATTAGTTCAAAAATCTAAATAGAAACGATACTCAAAACAAAAGATGAAATTCTTGATTATTAAGTGAAGTACAAAGTATGAATTCTCTAATCTAGAAATCCCAATTGACCTCTCAACCTATCTAAATCACTTGAGCTGCAACCATAGTTTTTGTATGCTATAATTGCATATTGCAAGGCAAATGAAAAGAACTAGTACAATAGGGTTCTCCGCAAAGGATTAGTGGTTGAAAAGTGTTAATAGTATAAATTTTCCTATAACTTTTGAGATGATTTAATGGTTGAGTTTAATCTCTAGTAATCCGGAGGATTTAAGTTCAATTATTTTCCACACTTCATAAAAATTAATTACTTTTATCTTTTTAGAGACATACTCTAATTCAACTTGAGCTATGATGATTAGCCATTAAATTCAAGAGAATAGTCCCCGAAAATCTAGATATTCCATAACAAAAAAAAAAAAAAAAAGTAAACTTTCCTTCCCTTTTTCTCTTCTTCCTTCTTGGAAAAAGTTTTCTATTATTTGATAGAGTAAACTTTTATAAATTTCAAGGTAGGTGATGATTTGATAAAAAAAAAAAAAAAAGTTGGTGATGAATTGCCAAGAAAAAAGGATAATGTGTGGACTTCACCAACCCCACTATGGGCAGTGGGACCCTGCCAGACAGATGTGAGGCCTCCTCTTTCAGCTATTGTTAATGTGTGCCACTAGCCAAAGATGCTATTAGATTTGAGGGATAAGGTTACATAAAAAAATATCGTGTTGAAATTGATGTAGAGTTATTACTTTTTATTTAGATGATTTATAGTTGTTAATAAAAAAATAATAAAGTAATGAAAATTAAAATTAAAATATAAAAATTTTATATGCCACGTTTTTTTATTATATAAAAAATAAATATATTGTTTAAAAATGTCTGAGTTGATTGAGAGGTAACCGATTCGATCAGTCAAAAAATAAGATAATAGAAGAAGATGTGTCTAGTTTGGTGTTGTTAACGTAACTTTCTCGATTTATAGTTCTTCTCCTTTCTCTCTCTTGACCAATGCTCCGACTTTCTGCACTCAAAAGATCAATTGTTACGACATCATTTGACTTTAACTTTGTTCGAGTTTGATTCATTCTTTTGATTCATATGTATCTTGTCATGTCTACTCCGTTTATTTGTATAACATAAATGTCTTTTTTGACAAAAGTCAATCAAGAAGTCAAAGCAGGAGTCGAGCAAACATATTGGGCGAGGAATCCCTTACTTGTTCAGCTAATAACAAAAAGAACAATGTTATTGGGACCTAATTTATTGACATAATTTGTTGACCTAATTCACTGTAATCTTTAGATTCACTGTAGATCCTATCAAACATTGAAACTTGGTATTGATCCAATGATTCTTATAAAATCACATCATTATATCAGTATATTAAATTAAATTTTTAAGTTCAAATAATATTATTCTATCCGGGCCATCATGACATCATTCAGCATTTGAATGACATCATCAGAGCCTTTTTTTGCAATTTAAATCCTGTGTATAGATCAGGGGGCCACACAATTTAATTTGGGTCCTAAGCGAAAATATTATGCGATGTCTTATAAATATTTATTTAGTCATATTAAATACTTATTAAAATATATTTATTTATAAATTATTTATTTTGTCTTTTGAGATATAACATACTAATTCAAATTTTACAAATAAAAATTGTGTGAATCTCAATCAAATATAATAATACATACTATTTGTTTAAGATAAAAGAGAAACATAATTGAAAATTAGGTTGACTAGTAAAATAATTTTTTTATAAATGTATATCAAAATAAGAATTTATACGAGTTGAGTAGTCTTAAAATAAATGAGATATTGTTAAATATTACAGAGAAAAAAAATAATTTTTAAATAAAAAATTTTAGTAAGACAACTATGGTTAATTAATTTAAGATAACTAGTGTATTACTTCTGCTCACTCTATTTTATAGTCATCTTGTGCATCATAAACAACGTTATTCAAAAATGACGTCAAATTTAACTTATACAAATATAAAATTATTATTCGTACTTATTACACGATAGACAATTAATTTTAATAATAAGATTGCAAAGTGATAATACATATAATATAAATATCGGATGAAATAAAAAAATAAGCTGAACTTCCCTAAATTTTTTTAAAAGAGGTTTTAAATTTTTACAATAATGCTAGTTGCACTTAATTTAAGAACTAAATACATTAAATAAATAGTGAGTTTTGTTTAAACTTAATACTTACTATTAATTCAATAATTAATATATATTAAGTATTTAAATTATATTCTAAAATAATCATTATTTATTTTATTTTGGAGTTCCAAATTAGGGCCTAGACTATGGCCTAAGTGACCTAAAGGTTGGGCCGACACTGGTATAGATATGCTGGACAAGCAATCGGGAAGAGGCTGATGAGCTTTTTATTTAAGTAATGTTAAGATAAAAGTAAAATCAATAATATCTAAAGAATTGTTTGGCAATGCTATTTATAAATATTTTTAAAGCAAAAAAAATCATAGAAAAAATAAAAAAACATGTTTAATTAATATTTTATGAAAAAAGAAAATTCAAAAAACAAACCTACTTAAAAAAAATTTAAAAACATTACCAAAACGGTACCTATAAAAATTGCTAATTGGTAAAAATTATTGAGCCTTTGTAAATTGGGTTAAATGACCCTTTCTTTCCCTTAAATTGGATTAAGGTGAACCACTCCTATGGTTTTAAATGGTTACCATTCTAAACAAAGAATTAGAGTTGCATTTGGAAGAAATGGGCTCTGAGTCGCGACTTTAGTGGATCAAATTGGAACCAAAAGTCCATTTAGTAGTCTTGCTATGAAAGGTAGTCTACTTTTCGAATCCCTCTGTCACAATTTCTTTCCTTTTTTTTTTAATGTAATATGAGGGGAAATGGTTGAAATTTGTTTATGCCCTGTTTGGTAGATTTGAAAATAGGGTTGAAGAAAAATGAAGGAAAATAGGATGGAAAAAAAAGGTTTCTACCATTGGGTTGAGAGAAAAAATATGATGGAAAGGAAAGCCGGAAGGATTCTCTTTCCTCCCAACCTATCAAAATCTCATTGTTCAAATTTGGACGAAAAATAAAAGGAAAAAGAGAAGTTAGGCTATTCATTGTGATTTTATTTTTTTGTCTTTTGTGTATTTATCGAGTAATGGTAGATAGATTTAAAATATAGACTTGATGATATGACTGCTAATATATACCAGCCATGTCATCGGTTTTTTTTTAAAAAAAATCTATTTTTAAAGAAAGATCAGATGATTTGACCAATCATCTCCCCTCATCTTCTCCCGTCCCTTTCACGGTTTCACCAAACCAAAACCCGTCAGCCAGCCATAGGATTTCTTTATCTGCTCCTCCCTACCCCCTTCCCTACGCCAAAACTTGTCCACTCAGAAACCAGCCTAATTAAGTTTTCAGAGGGAACTATGATAGGAAAGTCACAAAGAACATCAAAGACCTCACCTAAGAGCCTTATTGCTGCAGGTAGGGTTCCACCCTATGGTATTTCAAAAAACCCTTGAAGACCTCACCCAAGAACCACAACAATCAGTTCGGCTTCGGATGTGGTGAAACAATCGACTGTTCAATTTCTTTTTAAACAAAAAGGTCTTCAGCATAGGGGTGAAAGAGAAAATTGTGTTTGGTTTAGTGAAAGGGAAGGGAGAAGAAGAGGGAAGAGGGAAGGTGATCAGTCAAGTTATCTGATCTTTCTTTAAAAACATAATTTTTTTTTTTTTGAAACTGATGACATGACTGGTACACATAAGCAGCCACATCATCAAATCTATATTTTAAGTCTAAATTGTAAGTCTGTGTAGCATTACTCGTATTTATCATTTATCAAACACATGTATGGAAATTAAGTATGCTACCGTCTAGCCGAATTCCAATGACCCCTTTTTCTCTCTCTCTGAATTAACAAACTCATAAAATAAATTATGACCGAAAAAAATAACGAAGTATGTTATTTCGATATAGAAAATTTATATACTATCTCCTAACAAGTGTGTTATTTTAAAAAAATTATTTTATATATAGAAACTTTATTTTTCATATATAAGGGTATAATGGTAAATTAAGTTTATACATATTTTTTTGGGAGAATTACACTCAGACCTTCTTAGGTTTGTCACTTAATCACTCAGACTCTTTAACATTTGAAATATTACACACAAACCCCTTGAGGTTTGTAAGCATGTAACACTAAGACTCCTGTTTGTAAATATATCCGTTAATAAATTACACTTAGACTCCCCTAAAGTTTATGGGTATATAATATTTAGATCCTTTAAGTTTAAATTATTATATTTAGACAAAAAAATACTCCAATTAAATATAAAATATCACATATATTAAATTTTACAACCAAAATTTATGTTCTATTGTATCATTTATTGAAATAAAATTAAAATTAAAATTTTGATTTTTTCTTAAAAAAATCATAACTAGTATATAATTATACTATCTATTGGAATAAAACTAAAAAAAATTAAACAATGGGTCTAAGTCATTCATAATAGAATATGAATTTTACATTCAAAATTCATGTTCTATTATGTTATTTATTGAAATAAAATTAAAATTTTTTTTAAAAAAAAAAAAACATATTTAGTATATATTTATACTGTCTATTAGAACAAAACTAAAAAATTAAACAAGGAATCAAATTGTAATAGACATAATATCTTTTAGATTTAATTGAGGTAGTTTGGTATGTTAATTTGATTGTTTAAACTACTAAATTAAATTATAATAGACAATATAATTGTATGCCAATTACATTTTTTTTTAAATTAAATTTTTATTTTTGACTTTATTTTAATAAATGATACAATAGAACATGAATTTTGGTTGTAAAAATTAAAATATTTTATATTTTATATTTGATTAAAGTATTTTTAGTCTAAGTATAATATTTTAAACTTAAAGGGTCTAAGTATTATATACCCACAAACTTTAAGGGAGTCTAAGTATAATTTATTAATAGATATATTTACAACAGGGTCTAAGTGTTACGCACTTACAAATCTTAAGGGGTCTGTGCGTAATATTTCAAATGTCAGGGGTTTGGATGATTAAGTGACAAATCTCAAAGGATCTGGGTGTAATTCTCTCTTTTTTTTTTTCATTTTTTCTCTAATACTATACAATGAAAAATTAATCTCTCAAACTTTTTATCGATCATACCAAACAAAAAAGAGAGTATTTTTTCTTCCTCAAATGATGAAAATTTATCCCTCATATTTTTGCGTCTTTCTAACTTTTCATCTCTCTTAACAAATGAATCATTAGTCTCTAACACACATGTAGTTAATAATAAATCGTGTTGTGTCAGAGATGTGCTGTGTCTAAAAGATCTCGATCCAATTCGTTTTTAGTTTTGCACATAAATTTATATTATGTTGGGTTTATTTTGTATATTAATTGTTTATCTATACTATTATAAAATATCACAAAAGTAAAAAAAATTTAATTGACCATAATAACCTTAATAAAATAACAAATTACCTTGATCAATTATTTTTTTTAAATCTTCTCCAATTAATTACATAATATTTGTGATGAGTTAAGCCCAAATAGTCTAATTCATGTGTTAAAGTCCAACTCCAGTTGAGGAGCCCAACCTCATTTTGAATCTACCAAGCCCAAGACAGTCCAAGACCGGTTAGACTTTTTGCTTAGCACGTCATCAAGAGGAGAGCATGAGAAGCTTATCTGCACCACCGAAGGAAACGACCCAAGCTTTGACCACGTTTCATGAAGAGCTCCCCAACCTCCTCCTTCTGTTGAGGATAGGTCATGATCTCCACCAGAATGATCTCTTAGCTACGATAAAGTAGCCTTGAGGATAAGTCATGATCTCCACCAGAATGATCTCTTAGCTGCGATAAAGTAGCCTTGAGGATAAGTCACGATCTCCACAAGAGTGATCTCTTAGCTGCTATAAAGTAGCCCCAATCTGGAGGAGACGAGAGATGAATGTCACGCCCCACCAACACTTACAGAGGACAGACCGACGACCGGAGACCACTTCTTCTTTGATTCTCCATTCTCTCAAAACTTGTATCTCTATTCTCCATACCTCTGAATTAATAAAATACCCGGCAACTGAAGCCATTGAAGAGTGGACGTAGGTCGAATTGACCGAACCACTATAAATTGTGTCTTCTTTAATTCTTTCATTGATTTCACTGCATTTATTATCTACACTTGATAGGTGGTGTGCAAAACCATTTTTGTGCATCATCAGTTTGGCGCCGTCTGTGGGAATCGACAAAATTCTCACTCCTGAACATTACATCCATTAACTAATGGCGATCACTACTCGATCCATGAACCAACATGAAGACAATACTCCACGAGAGGAGGAGGTTGCTCTCCCGCCTATCAACCTTGTTCCGGATACTCTAGCCCCGAATCCCCAACAAATATTGGAGACCATGCAGCAACTGGTTGCTCAAAACCAACAGTTACTGCAACTCATACTTGCTGGACAAGGAGGAGCACCACACGGAGGTGCACAGCATGGAGGACACCAAGGTGGAGCACCACACGGAGGTGCACAACGTGGAGCACCACACGGAGATGCACAACATGGAGGGCCCCACGGAGGTGCACAACATAGAGCACCCCAGGGAGCTCCACGTCTTGGACATCAAGGAGCACCACGCCCTGTTGCTCCACGCCCGGGCGCCCCATTGGGCACCCCACTTCGGGAAGCCCAACATGAGGGAGCTCCACCTCCCCCTCCCCTTGCTTCCCAGGGAGAGGACCCTTATCTCCAGGAGGATGAGGGTGAAAACCAAAGCATGGAGCATGGAAGCCACTTCCATGATCATTCCAGAGGAGCCCCCAATCATTGGGACGAAAAGATAAAGGAGGTACAGAATCAACTCGGTGATGTCTTCAACGCCATGAAGGCACAGGGACCCGAGACTGTTGACCACCTGGTAAGGCGTACTGATACGCCTTTCAAACCTGATGTAGCAAACTACCCCCCCCTCAGAAGTTCAAAATGCCATCTGTGGAGACCTTTGATGGAACAAAGGATCCACTGGACCACCTCGACACTTACAAGACCTTGATGCAATTGCACAACGTACCAGACGAAATCATGTGCAGGGCATTCCCAACCACGTTAAAGGGGTCTGCCCGACAGTGGTTTGCTAAGCTCTCCCCCGCCTCTATTTCCTCTTTCGCCGAGCTTAGCAGATCATTCGTCTCACACTTCATTGGAGGGCGTCGCCACCAGAAGCCAGTTACGCACCTGCTTAGTATAAAGCAGGACCGCGAGGAGAGCCTGAGGAGTTACCTCACTCGTTTTAACGAGGAGGTACTCCAAGTTGATGAACCCGACGACAAGGTGACGATGACCGCCTTCTTGGGTGGCCTCCGTTCATCAAGCTTCCTTTTCTCAGTTCTGAAGCGTCCACCGAAGAGCATGCCAGAGCTGCTAGCCAAGGCCCAAAAGTACATAAACGCAGAAGACATCACAAGGGCCAGGCGGGGTGAGTCTTCCAGAGCAGGGGATAAAAGGAAGGAAAGGGAGAGGGACGATAAGAAGGGGACCAGCAACAAACATGGCAGGACAGAGAAAGTCCCTGTCAAGGACCGGCTAGGTCCTGCTCCTCAGAGGAACCGTCAACCCTTCACTCCCCTCAATGCTTCCGTGGAACACATCCTATTCCAGATCCAGGATGACCCCGCGATAAAGTGGCCTGGAAAAATGAAGTCTCCTCCAAATCGCAGAAATCCTAACAAGTATTGCCGCTTCCATCGTGACCACGGGCATGACACCGACGATTGCTACGACCTCAAGAGGCAATTGAGGGGCTCATCCAGCGTGGTCACTTACGCCAGTACGTTGCTGGAAGGGAACGAGCACCACAACCTCACAACCAGGAAGATCAGCAGCCAGTGGGGGAAATACACACCATCTCAGGGGGACTAGCAGGTGGGGGAGAATCACTTTCCGCGATGAAGGCCCATGCCAGGAAGGCAAGACATGTCTACGAGATGCGCCCATCTAAGGTGCCGAAGCAGGAAGGCGACGTGGTCATATCTTTTTCAGACAAGGACCTGGAGGAAATCCAACACCCCCATGACGACCCCTTGGTGCTCACCATGACGGTGGCCAATTTTCATGTGCACAGGATCCTGGTGGATAGTGGTAGCTCTGCGGATATCCTGTTTGCAGAGGCCTATGACAAGCTCAACCTGGCAGGGAGAGGCTACAGCCAATCAGGTCACCCCTCATTGGATTCTCAGGGGAAAAAGTGTATCCCCTTGGATCCATCACACTTCCCGTCACCGCCGGAGTAACACCCCGAAGCTCCACAGTCATGGTCAACTTCCTGGTAATAGAGTGCCCGTCAGCCTACAACATCATATTAGGGCGGCCAGCTCTTAACACATTGAGAGCTGTGCCCTCTACCTACCATCTCGTTCTCCGCTTTCCACCTCAAATGGTGTCGGAGAGGTCAAAGGGGACCAAATAACAGCCAGAGAGTGCTATGTATCCTCTATGAAGGCTAGGAAGCCCCAAGAAGCATTACAGGTTGAGGTCCTTGACCCAAGGGATGACTCCCAACAGAAAGAGGAGAACCAGTCGAGGAACTCATCCTTGTGGTTTTAGAAAAGGAGCACCCAGACAGAAGAATTTACATTGGCTCTTCCCTTTCTGAAGAGCTGGCTCCCCTGTTGATTGATTTTTTGAAGCGTAATATGGACATCTTTGCTTGGTCGCATGAGGACCTTGAGGGCATCGACCCGGAAGTAGCTACCCACCCCCTCAATGTCGATCCACTGTACAAGCCTGTTCGCCAAAAGTTAAGGGGAACCTCCACTGAAAGGGCCCAAGCCATGGACAAGGAGGTTAGAAAGCTGATTGATAACGGGGCAGTCAGGGAAGTGGCGTATCCGGAGTGGCTCTCCAACGTAGTAATGGTTACTAAGGCTAATGGGAAGTGGCGCCTCTGTGTCGACTTCACAGAACTAAACAAGGCATGCCCAAAAGATAGTTATCCGCTGCCGCGGATTGACCTCCTCATCGACGCCACCGCTGGACATGAGTTGCTCACTTTCCTGGATGCATACTCGGGGTACAACCAGATTAGCATGCATCCCCAGACCAAGAGAAGACATCATTCATCACGCCAAAAGGGACATACTGCTTACAGGGTCATGCCCTTTGGGCTAAAGAACGCTGGGGCAACCTACCAACGGCTGGTGAACAAGATGTTCCAGTCTCAGATCGGGCAAACAATGGAGGTGTACGTGGATGACATGCTGGTAAAGAGCCTTGCAGCAGTAGACCACATCGATCACCTCCAAAAACTTTCAACGTCCTGAGGTCCTATCACATGAAGCTCAACCCTGAGAAAGCGCCTTTGGTGTGGGGTCTGGTAAATTCCTGGGCTTTATGGTCAATCAGAGGGGAATTGAGGCGAACCCTGACAAGATCAAGGCCATTCTTGACATGAAGTCACCCTCCTCAACCAAGGAGCTCCAGCGCCTCAATGGAAGAATCGCAGCATTAAATAGGTTTGTCTCCAAATCTGCAGACAAATGTCTCCCTTTTTTCAAAACTCTCCGAAAAGCCTTTGAGTGGAAACCTGAGGCAGAGGAGGCTTTTCAAAAGCTCAAAGCCTACCTAGCAGCACCTCCCCTCCTGTCACATGCTACCCCTGGAGAAACTCTCCATCTATACCTTTCTGCTTCCCCATCAGCGGTAAGCTCAGTGCTCGTTAGAAACAACAATGGAGTGCAGAAACCAGTTTATTACGTGAGCAGGGCATACCGGGGGCAGAGGTCAGATATTCAGCACTAGAAAAACTGGCACTCGCTCTGGTCACGACAGCGAGACGGCTGCGACACTACTTCCAGGGCCATCGTATGGTGGTCATCACCGACCAACCTCTTAAAAGAATCTTGGGAAAGCCGGACGTATCTGGCAGACTTCTTAAATGGGCAGTAGAACTCGGGAATTCGACATTCAGTACCAACCTAGGACGGCCATCAAAGCACAAGCCCTAGCAGATTTCGTAGCTGAACTCACACCAACAGAAGATGGGAACAGTGAGGATCCCCAAATGCCCAACGGAGACATCAAGAAGCCTAACAAAGACCCTCAAGCAGGCGCCCAAGTCTCCTCCCCCAGGAGCCCAAAAACTTTTTCTGATGACCAGGCATCCCGGCTGCACCTCTAGGCTCCTGCACCACAGGCTGCACCTCCGGATGCCCAGGCACCACGGCTGCACCTCTAGCTCCTGCACCACAGGCTGCACCTCTGGATGCCCAGGCACCACAGGCTGCACCTCTGGATGCCCAGGCACCACAGGCTGCACCTCTAGCTCCTGCACCACAGGCTGCACCTCTGGATGCCCAGGCACCACAGGCTTCACCTCCGGATGCCCAGGCATCACAGGCTGCACCTCCCCGGTCTTCCACTTCAAATTCCAAATTCTCCACTCATCTGCTTTGGAAACTCTATGTAGATGGCTCCTCGACTAGTGAAGGAGGAGGAGCGGGCTTAATCTTGATCAGCCCAGATGGCACACACTCTCAGATATGCGATGAAGCTCCACTTTTATGCTTCCATAATGAGGCGGA